>VWYH01004793.1:228381-356498 GCA_013399365.1 Pampusana beccarii | reverse complement strand
TTTTTTTTTTCTTTTTTAATATTGGGGGGTGGAGGGAAAGGAATCTCTCCTACCTTTTTGTTCCTTTATATATACATATATGTATATTCAAGCATTGCATGTCAATTACAAGGAGCTTGATTTATGTGACACACCCATAGTCCAGAGTGGTCCAAAGAATAGGTCTCCTCCCTTATCCCCCTTCCTCACAGAAAAAAAACCTCAGAGTTGAATCTGATGTCAGCTGCTGCCAGACACATATCCTAGAATTGAATGTTTAGGACTGATTTGAGTTGGTAAAACTCTGTCACTAAAGCAAGGTTTCACATTTTTTACCCTCTGCAAAGAAAAGCCTTCTTGCACATCTGACCGGATGGATTGTGCTGGCAGAGGGAGGAGTGGAAGATCCAAAGAGCCCACTGGAGGCACGAAAATGGGAATGTGTACATAAAAATGACTTCATAAGAAATTGTCTCATTGTCTCATATACACATGTAAGAAATTCCTCCTGTAGCTTTAATGATGGAGTGGGAAGCTAAAACCCATAGGAATTCCTCCCTCTATTTAACAGAAAGGCAAGATATGGGATCCACTGATGAAGTGTTCCATTAATATTAGTGCTAGAGGAAATAAAGTGACTTAATTGTAAACTAATGACCTCATCCTAATGACCAAATTCTAAACAGAAAAGGCAAGAAAAAAACCCTACTTTTCAGCCATGCTGCCAACTTATAAATCAAGCAAATAACATTGGAATATAATTATACTAATTAGTACTGATGCCATACAAACACTATTTATGGATATGCATTTACCCAATTTCTAACCCTAGAGCCTAAATCTGAAATAGTAGTTCAATCAGAGCACACTTTGGAAATTCAGTGTTATTGTGTATGCCATTGTGGATCTAATTTAATCAATACCATATTCTCATTAAATGCAAGGTCTGTTAAAGATGTTACTTTCACAGGCTGCACAAATGAACTCTATTGGATTCGTCTCATTACATTATTGCTTTGGGCTTGACTATGCATCATTAACAGAAACAATATACAAGTACGAGGCTCTATAGATCACCTTAAAATGACAAAGTCACACATGATTATGGTCATAAGTGATTGGACTGATAAAAGCTGGCATCTGCAGCGACTGTCAGATGTTCCTTGGCTCTTTTACACCAAAAAGGATACCTGAATTCCTAGTGACCTTCATAATGCCAAAAGGAAAGATGATAATGGAGAAGGGCTCCCTGTTTCCCAGGTGCCACACCGCATGGGTTGTTTTTTTTGTTTGTTTCCTGCTACCACTAGAGAACTCTGAGAATGCCATTTCTCACCCTGAATTTAGCCTATAGCTTTTCAAGTTCCAGTCATGAAGAAAGGACTGTAGCACTATTGTGCACTGGGTTCTAAGTGGTCAATATCAGGTATTTCTATCACAATATCCTGAAGTGACCAGCAAGCTCTATGTCTCGAACTAGTAGAAGAGTAGACTAATTTCTTCTGTTTTTCCTAATTAATACCAAGATGCGTATTATGCACACGAAGACTACACTAGCATTATTTAGCTTTGTAGGCTGCCTTTCTTGCTTTTAAATATGACTGTACATTTGCATTTGCCATACCTACTACCAGTCTGTGTTAGTCTGCGTGCTGTTCAATGGCAGAATATCACGTACATGACATGTGTGGGCCTGTCTGGTTTACATCTGTAATGACCATGCATAGAAGAGCTGCCAAGAAAATTTTTCATTTACTTTGGTACAATGTTAAGAGACATTATTAACGTTTGCACTGCCTTGCCAGTATCTGTTCTCTTCATTATGCACGTAGTTTCAAACCCCTAGCAACTTCATTGACTTCATCAGGTTTTGTTTTGTTTGTTTGTTTTTTCCCTTCTTTTTCTGCTACTGAAACTGGCCAACAAGGTCTCTGATTGGCATTTAATTGATTAGTGGAAACATGTAGATGTATATGTATATATGAAGAGAGAGAGTGCACAGAAAAAAGCAGAAAACGCTTCCTGGTCTAAATTATTTTCTTGATATTCCTGCCAACCATTTCCATGTAGAGTTCTTCACTGATTGTAATTGCTAGAAAATTGCATGTTTTTCCTTGTCCCTTTGGACAAATGGGCTGAAATTAGTGGTTGCACAGATCTGCAGCTGACTCATTACAACATAAAGCAGCTGACTGCAGGGCTTGGGGTTTTTTTGGATCTGTTATTTTAGGATGAAAATTGCTGAGTTGGCAGGTAGTCTGACCATATAAATCAAACAGCAACTGCATACTTCTAAAATGACATGGTGCATAATCAATTTAATATGTGATGTTTGAAGGAAAATAGCTTTATTGGGGAGGTATTGCTAATAAAAATCCAACCTATGGTACCTCTTAGGTCACTAAGGGCAAAGCCATGGGCCAGTATTTATAACCAGCCTGCCTTTCTTTTGATCGCTTCTGTATGAACAATAGCACGAAACACGATCGGTATAAACAACAGAAAGGGACCACTGGTATCTAATGGAGTTATTCCTTTCATCAGCACTTGTAACATGAATATTATTAGAATGCAAAAACAGCACAGATAGTTCTGCTGGGACTCTTTCTTTTAGATCTTTCCTTCAGTTTGCAACAAGAAGCCATGACTATCTCTGCAGTGTCATCCCCCAAGTCTTTTTTTTCCAAGGCTGCTTTTTTTTTAATGCCTTATGGAGAAGCAGGAGGCCTGGAGGAAAGGTGCATTGTTCCCTTCTCCCCTGTGGTGAAGTGGCAGGATCTGCAACTTCTCTTTCTAAGAGGCATCCTGAGAAGAGGACTTGAGGAGAGCCCTGTTCATGGAGTTGAGGTGTCATATCACACCAAGGAGCAGCAATTGTCAAGTCTTAGGACAAGTTCACAACGTTCTACACATAGGGAACTAATTCAAGCTTCTCTTTCACACAGGGTACTCTAGGGCAGAAATGGCATAAATTGTCTTAGGGATTGCTTTAGCAGGCTAGAGTAGGTGATGGTAAGAATCAATGCACTTCAAGACTATACTCAATTTTGTCAGTTGTAGATGTCAAGACACTTTCTGAGGATGGAAATTTTTGGATGGAAAGGTATAAAGATAAGGGGACCAGGCTGCGGGATTGCACAACGGGACCACAGCTCTTTCACCACCATTGTCTGGAATGGCTCATATCCAGTAGGACTCATAAAGCTCACATCTTTCTCACTATCTGGCCCTGTATCCAACACCTGATTAATGGAATTGCTTACCCTCATGTTGTAAAAAAGCAAAAATCTAGTCATATATAAATCGAATATATGTTTTCTATCCAGTTATTCCCTAGGTTTTGACAAACATAACTGGAAAAATCAAACTAAAATACTGTTTTTTGAGTATGACTCAAATTGTCAGGTTATCTAAAATTTGCCAAAGAGCAGAGAGTTAATATACGATAAAAATTTTGTTTAATGAATGTTTTTTGAAAACAGAACTGATTGATTGAAAATACTGGGGACCAGTTCTTTTACTTTTTATTAACCGCACATTATGGAAAACACAGAGCCGGATATAAGATAATGCAAAATTTGCTTATCATCATGAAGACACCAAGGTAGTGTTCAGTGCATCCCACTAGGGTTTGTACATCAGAAGCATCAAAACTGAACAGATTAAATACAACCTATTTCTTGAATTCAAATATTGGAGCACAGAAACAACATAAAAATTCCACAGCTGTCAGTGTATTTGACCGAAAAACTGCAAAGGTTTAGAGGAGGAGGAAGAAAAATCAAAGGGCTCCAGATTACTGATAGGAACAGGGCCTGAATTAAAAGAGACAAAACCAAAATGGATAGATTTGGAGCTTTAAAGTATCTTCTGGAGTAATTTATTTCTTTCTAACATTGATTTAACAGTAACAGGTAAACATTCAAATATATGAATGTGGTTATCAGGAGTCTTCTGGAAAAGCAAACCACACTGGGAAAAAAAAAAAAAGAAAGATGAAACCAACAACCTACTTAGTTTGAATAAAATATTTTAATCTAACATCTGCTGTAAAAAATAAAATGTAAAATCCTCACTTTTAAACAAATGAAAGTCCTCCTGAGAATCAACCATTTGCTTTCATTCTCCTGAGAGCCTCATAAAAAGGTACAAAATACGTTTTAACAAGGAAAAAACGTTTCTTTCTAGAATGTATTTCCCACTTTGGCATTCATTTTTAGTGCAGGTAATGGACATAAAACAAATTAAATGTTTAGGAAATGGCTTCTAAAAAAAACCTGCTTCTGCATAATTTTCTACCTTTTCTTTTTTTTTTTGGCATCAACAACAGCATTCTCTGCTAACCAGCGTCAAAATATTTTTGATATAAGGGGCTTCATTCATACTCTAAAACCAAAAGGAAAATTTAAGGGAAGACTTTCTAAATGCTGTGGGAATAGAGTTCTGACTGATTTAATGAAAAATTAATAGTTAGAAGCCTTTAAAATGGTTTGCTGATGAATCCCCTGAATGAGATGTGATTATTGACATACCACTAATACCCCAGAAAACAACTGTCACTGCGCACAAATTTTAAGTTTGTACAAGAGCTACTAATTTTTCTAATTCTTTCTACAGCACTGAACAGTATTGGCTTTTAAAACCATAATATCTTGTCATAGTAGTTGCTTTGCAATTTCTATTGCTACTGAGAACATGCACCATGAAAAAAAATGAATCAGTAAAATGAATAAACTTTAAGAATCTAATGCATGCATATCTTGTTCTTAGAACTGGTTTGATCTTGGTTATTTTAAATCAAAACTTCATAAAGACAGAGTAAGCACTACCTGTTGATTAATATTTGCTGACTCTATGAAGTGCAATGGAAATTGCCATGCATTTGTCACAAACTTGACACTCCAGTTCTAGGACTGTAGTTAAACCTGTTATTTAAATTACACTTGCTCAGTGAATGAGCTCAGTTTCTGCCCATCCTACAGGACCAGACACGTATGTGCATATGCAAGAAAGCAGTTGGCTCTTGCTCATCTAGGTGGAGAACGTTTTTCTCCAAGTTCAAAGGAGGAATTCAGGCAAATCATACTTGTCGTACCTGCTTTTAGATGAGATTTTTTTCCCCCCCAAACTATCGCACCAATCATATATGCAGAATTCCTATTTGTTACAGGTGTAACTGAACATTCATGGACTTCTCAAAACATCTCAATTGAGTTCTCAAGATTTCTGGATTCAGTAGGACCAGTTTCACAGTAACTAAGTGTGTATATCCAAACTCATGTATTCAGACATAGCTGTTTATTACAAAGGGAAGAATTGCAACTGTCATGTTGCATGGGTACGTCTAGTGGATCCTTTTGATTTTCATACCTTTCCAGCTACAATTACTATTACTTTCTAGACTACATCAGATAAATCTATTGTTCTCGGAGGATGAATTTTCCAACGTTCAAACATTTAAGAGAACTATGAAAAACTAAATGTTATTTTCATGATTTATGCCATTTCTTAAAAAAAAGTTTATCACCAAATACCTAGCAAGAGAAGAAAAGTATTTGATGCCAAAACATTATTTAAGGAAAAATACAATACAACTTTCAGTTTTCTGGTGAAAAATAGATCTCGTCTTGAGTCATAGGTTTCAAACATACATAGTGGTGCAGCATACAGGCCAACCATATGGCAAAATGTTTTACCAAAGCTGCATGGGTGAAAATGCCCCATGGGATGTTCTCATAGAGCAGACTCAAGTAAGGCAGCTCAGAAAGTGCTTGAGGGAAGCAGCCTCTGTCAGAAGCTCAGCATGGTGTGTTTGGATGCGACTTTCTCAAGGCTGTTCCCACCCACACTAAAGACTGTGAATTTTCCACTCCTTTTCCTTGAAAACTGGGTTTTAAAAGATCTGAAAGGAATGTATCCATGCAGTTTAAAAGATGTGTTTGGCTGAGAGGAGACTGTCTGGACCAGAGATTTCAAGGGGGGAGAGGGGAGGGGAGAGGGAAGGGAAGGAAAAAGTTCTCAGGGTCCTTCATCTGTCTTCTTTAAGAGCCTCAGATTGTGGCTGCCTGTAAGAGGAAGGCATTTCCTGACTTCAGTCCATGAATTGAGAGAATAAAAATATCCACATAAACTGAAAAAGTGTAATCCAGTTGGATAGGTACCCCAGTTTCTTAGGCCTTGAAGGAAGTGGTAGGAGGTAGTTCTCTCTCCTTTTTTTATCACTATTGTTATAAATATGAACGAGGAAAATAAGCTGGGAGTGGGGGAAAAGGGAATAAGGGGTGGGAAAGGAAGACTGAAGCTATTCTTGCATGCACCAAGGAGCACATACAATCTCTGTGAGGAATTATAGTGTCATGGCAAGCATCCCAGCATCAGACAGGGGACTTATAGTATTAGGGGAAAAAAAAAAACAACAAAACAATGCCATAAAAAATGGACCAAAACTGATGTGTGAAAACCCATCAGGTTTAACTATTTCATCTTTTCAGCCAAAGAGCTGATTTCTTCCTTGTACTTTTTTGTTTGGTAAAACAAAACAGGTCCAAATCATTACAGTGATTTAAGCAGAATGAGAACTTTCTTTAAAAAAAGTATTATTAACTAATAAATTCCTGATATATGTTGTGATAAAGCAATCTGAGGCAATCTTTTTGCTCTCAAAAGGAAAAAAAGGACTACATCTAAAAATTTACAAAGTAAACAACAAAGTGATCAGGAAATTTAAAAGCACTGGCATAGAGAAAAAGAAAAAAACCCCAACGAAACAGATTTTCAGCTATGCTTTGAAATTAGATGGTGAACAGATGCTTCAGAAAGATGAAGGAGGGCTCCTTTCAGGCAGCACAAGTTTTCATCAGCCTTTGGTAGGCCCAAAAGGCCTCTGATGCTAGATGAGAGAGGTGAGATCAGACAAAAGCTGTGTGAAAGCAAGGTGACTGAAAATGAGGGACTTGCAGGAGAAAGAGAAATCTTTTGAGAGATTTGCCACACATCTGTCCTGTTTATGTAGAACCACCTGCTTCCTACTACTACCTCCTACTACTTCTATTATAACAAAGAAGTAGATGGAGAGTCTTTGTATTCCTCTGACTTAACTATCCCGTGTTTCCGTCATCTCCACCCTGACAGCTCCTTGTTCTCCGCAGTTTCACAGGAATCATATCAGAAAGGCCCTTTTTTTGTCAGCTGCACATGACCTTTCCAAGAAGCATTCCTTCTCTTACTTTTCATTATAACATCACGTTGCAAATAACGAACCTTATTGCTAAAAGATAACCAACGACAAAGAAACGCTTGGAAGAAGCAATCTAAGCCTATTCAGCTGTTTGCAGAATGTGGATTTTATAATTAGCTCAGAGTGAAAAATCCCGTTTATTAGTATATTAATCTTGTTGAATAGTATTCATTTTTCCACACCATTTTATAGTGTGCTATTCCTTTACCAATCACTCGATTATAACACAGTGAGATACTGGAATTTAATCTAGACGCTTAACACAAGATTTCTTTCCTCTTCCCCTTCAGACAGGGAATATAGAAAACTTTGGGCTGCATGCTATACAAATCAATACAATTGCTCAACTCAGATTATTCTGTAGTCTACTCAATGTGACAGGTTTTCACCTTGCATCCTGAGCCCCTGAGTCCCAGAGTCTTTAACAGTTGTCCAGAAGAATAGACTACTAAGGTGGATTTTATCTGCATTTTGCATGGCTTTGAAGGGACTGCTTTCAGGATTAAAGTCAACCAAAAATTTGTTCAATAAATACACCCTATCTTTTATAAAAGATTTCAGTTTGCCAACAACAAAACTGATTGCAAAAGTTTGCATTTTCTGGGGTAGTATTTTTTTTTTTTTAAGTATGAATAATTTCTGTCTAAAAAAAAATGGCAAAGAAAGGTGAAAAAAGGGATGGAAAGGGACAGAAAACGAAATAGAAATGTTGTGATTCATTTATTATTTAATTATTTTTAGTTTGTGAATTTGTAATGCTTCCCAGGATTTACACTTTCCATCCTACTTTAAGAATGAAAAATGTGTTGAAATACTACAGTTCTCACTGTATTAAAAGATTACTTTTCTACCATGACCAGTCAGAAAAAACCCTTTCCAAGTTCAGAGAGCTCTAAGCGGTTGTGCCTATGTGGCAAAAACCCATTCATTCAAACCCTGCTTTATTTTGCGGCACTGGTAGGAGGACCAGTCTTTCCAACTCCCTCCATTTATTGAGTACTTCTCTCCCAGTGGTTTTTGGAAGGACCCTTCAGGGCTCACACTGCCAGATTATCTTTCTGTTTCCCAAGGGAACCCTAACCCTTGGCTTTCCTTCAGTCTTTCACCTTGGCAAGAGTTTTAGGTAAGCGTGCCATCATATCTTTCAAAGAAAGATGCCAACCACACCTAAGGGTGGCCAGATGCGACATGTTAAATGCGGCTGAGGAGTTATAAAGGGCTGGGCAGGATTTAATGCAAGCTATGACTTCACTCATTAAGTCAACACCAAGGAGCGACCAGTACATGTGGTGGTTTTGTAACAGAACAATTTGGACAGAAATTTGAATGAAGTCTAAAGGCAGGGTATGTCTGAGGAGGCAGATAAGATGAACCGATAAGAGGGACAGCATGACATCTTGTTCTTTGCTTGAGTTTCAGATGCAGCACGTGACTGTAGGGGGATGGGTGCTCAGATGATGTCTCATCACTGCATCTCTGAAAATAAGGCATGGAAATGGAGAAAATGACAGTTCCTTTTTTTTTTTTGCTTTGTGCTGCAATGATAGAAGGTGTTGCAAAGTTCCTAATGAGGTAAAAGTGATGTACATAAGGGATGGGTTACCTTCACTGAAGACAGCACAGAAATTCAGTATCTGTGTGGGATCACAACTCTGCTTTGTACAGGGATTGCTGTTAAACATTTAAAAAAGCACACACAAGTGGCAGTATGTCTTCTCACTAAGAAATGTCTGCTGCAGCTATGAGAAATTACTTATCCCTCACTTTCTTGCATGTCAATGTCTAACTTTTTAAGCACAATCACCCTGTGTAATATGTAAATTAAGAACAGTATAATTTTCTAGTAATTACCAGAAACACACACGTTTTCCAACAAGGTGACATTATGTCATGAATTCCCTTGTCAAGAGAAAAAAAAAAGACACAACATATCATACTTGTTTGAGAAGTCAAAGTGATAGATTTGTCGTGAGGGTAATAATCTATTAAAAAAATCCACTATTATCAACTTCCTGAATTTCTGAAAAGGGATTCATTTACTGCCTGAGCTAATAATGAACATTTTTCTTCTATTCATCATCTTCAGTTATTTTCTCTTTTGAGGTTCATTTATCTCTAACTACTGAACTCAAGAAATAAAAAATAGGCAACATCCTCTTTTGAAGTAATGGCTTAGGAGACTATTAAATGAACAGTCAAAAGATGGATTTTGAAGATACATGTTAGAAATTCCTGTGACAGCTGCAGATTTTTCACAGGGGATCTGCACTGCCAGTTTAGTAAAGGTATTGGGGAAAGTAAGTTCATCCTGTGGCAGCAGTAAGTGGGGAACAGTAAATTATCTATTAATTTATTTTCACAAATAAAACTCACAATAAAAGGAATGAAATCACAGAAATAATGAGATCAATGGCACTATACTGTGCAATTCATGTTGCAGGAATTAGTCTGGGGTGATGGTTCAAGTACATTTTAAACCTAAAATAGCCCGCATTAAAACAGCTTGTGCAGATGCTTGAAGCCTCGCAAACCCTTCTGCCCATGCACAGCTCCCAGCTTGCCAAAGCCTCCCTTGGGGCACCGATTGACTGTTCTGTGCTCTCAAGGTATCGAGTGACAGCCACACTGCGAGGAATGGCCCAAAATACTTTCCCTATGGTGCACTAGGGCCTGAGGCTCCCCTGAGGCTCTCAGAGTCCCAGTGTTGTTGAGCTGCTGGCATCCCTGCTCTTTGGCAGAGCTAAGAAATGGGGCATTTCTAGAGTGGAAAGGAGGAAGACATGGGATTTGCACTTTAATTTTCTGTTGCATTGCATTGTCATGCCTACCTTACGTTATCCGAAAAAATGAGCCCTCATATTATCAGCCTGTGGAAACACAGGAAAGAAGATCCCTTACAGAGCAGGAGATGGAAGGATTTTCTTCTTTACTTTTGAGTAGGATGGAAAGACAACCTCCCCAAATTCCCTCTTACCTCATCCCTTGCTCAACCTTTCCTGCCACTCCAGGCAAAAAACATACGAACAATCACTGTTGGAGGTGCTTGCCTGATGCTAATGGGCATGCTTTTGCAAGGTTACTGTCTAAGCACATTCAGATCACTCGGGTCCTGGCATGGGTCTCTGGGCAAATCAATGAGTCTGACTCCTAGGAGGAGACTTCTGAGAGGTATGCTTCAGCAACTCCAGCACACTAGGATTCACATCCAGGTACAGGTTTCTGACATTAATTGGTTCCATGCTGTCTCACTGGGATGCCGTCCAAATGCAGCTTCTTGCTCTAACTTGCTGTGCTAAAGTGAGCGCATGGGATTCAAGAGCTTACTCTCTTAGATTCTAGCTTGTTGGTCTGAAGCCAAAATTCAGACAACACCTACAAAGCCCCAAAACTAAGCAATTTTAGTATGCAAGGCTGCCTCTGTGCAGGAGAAGCTCAATTTCACCAGCTTACAGAGCTGATGAAGTACAGACCCTCTGCAATTTATTTCTGTGCTGTTTCCAAAGTGGTGGGGCAGCGGAAAGGACAGTGTGACAATATGCTTTTATTTTTTATGAAGTTGACAGACCATGTGAATGTTCCCTTAGTTAAGCCAATAAAGGGGTTTTCCTCTGCAGATTGAGCTCCTGGGTTCCCTGCTTAGGAAGCAGAGACAGTTTTCAATAGCAAATCCTCATTGCAGTGTTGTGTGAATTAAGCGCATGACTGGAGGAGGAGTAGAGGCTTTAACATCTGGTATTAATGGCATCAAATCATGTCATAGGTCTGCAAAGCAATTTTATTCACTAGGTGATTTTTTGACACTGATTGCTCTAACACAGAGTTACCAAGAAGCCCAGCTATCCCTAGGCAGCATCCTGGAAGTAAATACTCTCAGCTGTTTCTAGAATTTTGCATAGCAGGTATTGAAATGGATGCTCTGGTTAACATAGCAAACAGGGAGAAAGAACAAAGCATGAAATCAAATTCAATCAATCCCTTGAATTTGTTCATGCAACCCATTGTTACTGCCCACAGAACAGCTTTGGCAGGCAAAGGCCACGGCAAAACGTAGCCTCAGTTTACACAGAGCAATTTTTCCCATCTGCCATTTTTGTTGTCAGTTGTTTTATATTGATTTCTGTCCATACAGTTCCAAGTTTAACCAGGGCACAGCTGCATTGATCCAAGAAAGCTGAAGTAATTTGTCTCTTCTAGTGAAGCAGAAATGGAGCAGGAGATGGTACCTATCACTGTTTTTCTGGTATGAATACATTAGAAGCTCTTTCCCATAGCACTGATGTAGATTAAGCCTCCATTTATGGCTTTTCATACAAATATTTCTGGTAATTTCATTTTATCTCTGGCAAGCGAGATGAAATTCACACCGAGGAGCATGTTCTCAAGTAATTCCTTCCTGCACATGGGAATGAGCTGACTCAGCACATGAATTATGGAATCACAACTATGTAGTGCCATATCGCAGCCTTTAGATTTATAATATAAAGGAGATTTTTCATTAACTATAAGCTGCATGGCTTGGGCTCTACAATAAAGGAATTTAACCCGAATCTTCCTTGAGGACCACTTATTTATTTGCTGAACTGGCCCACAGGATGTGCCCTACAGGTCATTCTCAGTGGTCCCAAGCACCTATTCATTTCTATGGGGTCCCTTTTTCAAAACCCTTCTGTTCACTGCACAGTTGTGAAAGAGAAACTGTAAGCAGCAAATGTAGTCGTGGCAATAGAGCATCTGTCATACATGAGGAAAGCAGAAGAGCAGAGGTTGCTGACCTTAGTAAAACAGAGTCTGAGGTGGAGACCTAATAGCACCTAGAAGAGGGAAGAAAAGTATTTAAGTTAAAAACAACTTTCTGTAAGATGACCACAAAGTTATTAAAATTAAAGGGTTGTTGAAGCAGTGAGGTTCAGGACTGCCAGCCTAACTACCAGTAAGGCTCGTAAAGTTCCTCTTATTCCTTTTGTTTCTATGGTAGCTGTAGCCCTGACATGAAAAATTCTCAGTGGCGCAGGAGTACTACAGATTCATTTAAAAAAATGTAAGTTATAGGAATCATTGTATGCTGCCATGGAATTAATCTGTCTGAATTTTAAGGGTTTTTCAATGAGAAGGTTCCATCACAACAGTAGATGCTGTTATAAAGTGTGATCATGTCTATTCATAGCCATCACTGAAGTCAAATGAAATCCAGTGGGTTTTATTTGCCAGCAAAGTTTCATCACAGATAAAGCATCAACTGCAAGAAACCTGCAATTCTTATTTGCTAATAAGCATTGTTAAATTATCATGTGACAGGAAGAATATGCTCAGGGAATACTCCCCCTGAACATTTCATCCTCCCTGGAAAATGTTTTTGCGAGATAAGTCATAATACATATAATATGCCAATTGCCTAACCTATTGGGAAAGAGCAGGTACACAAACAACTTGGTGCAAATATGAGAGAACCTGCTGACAGGCACAGACACGGCTTAAATGCTATTTCCAATCAGAGCATTCTAGCTAAAGGCCAGGTAAGCAGCCTGATTGTATAATATTTGGAATTGTCCTCTTGCGGTGGACAGGAAAGACTGACAACGGTAAGTCACCTCTTACAACATCTGAAACAAAAATTCAGGAATTAATCAAAATGACCAGCAGACAACCACAGAAAAAAGAAGCTCAACAAGCAACTGATAGGAGCCCAAAATGACTGATACTAGCTGAAAAATGCGAAGTATATGTATATCTTTGTAATATGGAATGCCAAACTTGAAGCATGCCATCAATGAAGGGCATGGAGCAACCCACATTTTAAAGGTCTAAAGAGTACCTGATTTATTCTTACAACTAGAAACTTCTCATTTATTGATTATAAGAGTCAACTGATATTTTTTTGAAAGAGGTTAAGAGCATGATTCACATTTTCATTTTGCTGAGCACCCAACCAGAAAGGCCTTCTCTTCTCCCATTTGACTGGCAGTCATCAGACACAGCTTCTCTATCTGCTCCCAAACTCCTAAACCAAGCTGTCAGACCTCTTCCCATTAGCTAAGCATATAAGAAAAAAGCTCCAACAGTTTCCAAGGGGAGAGTGATAGACAGGATGTTGAGTGCTAAATGAGGATATCTGGAATACATCTGTGGATATACACTTTGTCATTTGCTACTCAGTGCATCTCCAGCTCAGATAAATGAATTCTCTTACCCAGCAGCAGCTGTTATTGTTTGGATTGTAAATAGTCATAAACCATATGGTGTGGCAGAAGAAAAAAACTTCACACTTTCTCACATGGACAAATATTATTATTGCAAAGCATAAACACATCAATATATATATATGTTTTTTCTCTGGGGAAGCATATAGCCTTCAACCCAATTCTAAAAAAATTATCGGCTTCCAGATGAGCAGATTACCTGTAAAGATGGGGTTTGGGTTTTTAGTATTTGGACAAATTTGATGGAAAACAAATGCAGATGTGTAGTAGATACAGTGCTTTCAGTTCTATGGGTGGGATGAGAAAGAAATGCAAAATATAAATCGAGGTAGTAAAGTGGGAGTGAAAATTAGGAAGAAGGGAGAAAAAAGATTCTATATGCAACTACTACAGAAAAATACATTTCAATATCATTTGTTATCTACTACTTAACTACATAAAAAGCAGCGGGATGTTGGCATATCACACAAGTGGACCAGCAGTTTCTTAACACATGTGAATTCGAACTCTCCACCTGGTCAGTAATGGGTGAAGCATTTCAGATGTTGGTGGACTGTATGCAGACGAGAGCATGCCTCTCAAAAATGGTGGGACCTCTGGTTGGCAAGGGAAAGTGGCTACAATCACTGTTTACAGGACTTGGAACAAGGAGAAGATGCAGCCCACTCCCTTGCTGTGCCTGAGCTTACAAATCAGGCTTTCCCCCCTCTACACCCAAGAGTGCAGATGACCTGTTGAGTTCAGAAGAAGGGTTTCTTTTTAAACCATGATTTCTCCAATGCTCATGTTTAAAACCTACTACTGCTTTTATTTATGTTACCTCTAAAGCACTTTTTAGCTTTTATTTTATTGTTAGCACTTCAATTAAAGGGAAGTGTGATCACTCTCTCTGTTGTATGTCGAAGCTGGCAACACACAGAGTTAACTTAGAGTTTTGCAGAGCCAGGTTTCTGAACTACATCCCCAAAATCTTAGCAGGCTGACACTGCACTTGCCAATAGCAAACACTGACACATCCTATTCTTAGGGTTAGACATACCCCATGAACCTGTGCCCTGTCCATTAAGAGCTCTTCTGTTATACTCTCCTCTCAGCCCATTTCAAACACTAAATTGACACCACCTGGCACACCACAATAGCTCTGAATTTATACAAATAAACCATCCTTCACTAAGAGATTTTTTTGGTGACTAACTGCACCCCAAATGAAGTGATCCAGCAGATGATGAGGATGGCAGGGTACACCTGAGCCCACGAGAGGGATGCCAAAAAGGGAAGTCAAGAGACCTTCCACATTCAGTATATTCATCAGTGACTTGGATGAGGGAATAGAGTGTACTATCAGCATGTGTGCTGATGACACCAAACTGGGAGGAATGGCTGACACACCAGAGGGCTGTGCTGCCATCCAGAGAGACCTGGACAGGCTGGAGAGTTGGGCAGGGAAAAATTTAACGAAATATAACAAGACAAAGTGTAGAGTCTGGGTAGGAACAACCCCAGGTTCCAGTATAGGTTGGGGAATGACTTATTAGAGAGCAGTGTAGGGGAAAGGGACCTGGGGGACCTGGTGGACAGCAGGATGACCGTGAGCCAGCACTGTGCCCTGGTGGCCAAGAAGGCCAATGGCATCCTGGGGTGTATCAGAAGCGGGGTGGTCAGTAGGTCGAGAGAGGTTCTCCTNAAGCAGAGGAGACTGAGGAGTGACCTCATTAATGTTTATAAATATGTAAAAGGTGAGTGTCACGAGGATGGAGCCAGGCTCTTCTTGGTGACAGCTATCAGTAAGACAAGGGGTAACAGGTACAAACTGGAACACAAGAGGTTCCACTTAAATACGAGAAGAAACTTCTTCTCAGTGAGGGTGACAGCACACTGGAACAGGCTGCCCAGGGACGTTGTGGAGTCTCCTTCCCTGGAGACATTCAAAACCCGCCTGGACACCTTCCTGTGTAACCTCATCTAGATGTTCCTGCTCCAGCAGGGGGGTTGGACTAGATGATCTTTTGAGGTCCCTTCCAATCCCTAACATTCTATGATTCTGTGAAATCAGTGTCTAACAGGAACCGAGGGAAAAAAACCAATCTTTCCACAGGATTTGGTTGCCCTGCATCAAACAGTCATTTTGCTCTAATGGCCTCCCTACCACCTCCCAGTTTTCAATGTATGATGACTATAGGACTAAATACTTTCCTAACACTGTTACACTTCCTATCCTGATACCATTAGTCACATTCTGGTTATCATGTATTTCTTTACCAAAACTCAAAACTGGAATTGAGGTAAGCAAAATGCCTGTGATCAGGAGAACAGATCCACTGCTGTCTTTGAAGCATTGCATGCCTCTAAGTGTTTTCTTCTTTTGATCTTTGACAGGGGACGTGGCTCAGCCCAATGATCCAATATGGAGTAGCTATCCTGACTCATTCTCACCAAGCTGGCTGGGTAACCCCATCCTCAGGACACATGGGGAACCAGCTTACCAGCTTCCAGCATCGAGATACTCCACAGAGTGACTGAGAATCCCCTCCAGATCTCAGCTTGGCATAGCAGCAAACCTTGCTAACAATGTGCATGCTCGCATATTTTCTTGGTAGCAATCAGCTGGCTTCTTCCATAGGAATGTGGTGCATTTGACGGTTTATTTTGAAAGTAAAACCAATATTTGTAAGAACCTTTCTTTTAAAACCCTTCCTGAAAATTACAGTGGTCAAACAACCATAGCCCTATTTTTCAAAGATCATTTTTGCTCCTTTGGATGTTTTATATTATTAAGCTGTGTTCAAGTGCAAAAAACGATGAAGAAGGCTGCATTGTCCTACAAGCAATGCTCTGTGAAAGGAAAAGATTAAGACACATGGATGCTTATTTAAAAATTTGATTTCAAGAGATGGCAAATCCCATCGACAGACATTGTCATTGCATCTTCTTCATGTAGTGTTTATAAATCTCAGCTTGGAGCGCAAGGCTCTGGTCTTGGCAGAGAGCTCACCCAAGAAGAGAGTACAGTCAGGTGAAGGTGGAAGTGCTACTGTTCTGGGAGAAAGGCAATAAAAAGAAATCCACTCACTGCAAAAAAGAGAACAAACTGAGATGCTCTCTTAGTTTTAACTTTAAAGAGATGTTTAAACCAGTTAGCAAATCACGAAGGAGACACGTTCCCGAAGCCATCACTAGACACAAGCTCACCTGAAATAACGAAATTGCAAAGGTAACTTCCACACATGAGAACGTGCTCCATATATATGTCCAGACAACCACAGAAGTTGTCTTTACTTACAGAACTCATGGTTTACAACCAGATTGCATGATCATGGCCTAAAAGTTGAACAGGATGATCCTTTCCACTTGCAAACTTGCTGTCATGAGCTAATGATGTTTGTACAAACCATGTACACAAGATAGCAAAATGAAGAACTTCGTAGCTTGCAAATTTAAACTAATTACATGGAAAAGATTAGCTTAACTCTCACATCTCTAAAATGCAGGTTGTTTATGTACCCCTGTATTTTCAGCAGTTGGACAGCCAAGCAGTTAGTTACTTGCCTTTTTTAAACCAAGGAAATACAAACAAGTCTTCACAAATTTGGGCAGGTTTTATGTTAGTCACTCTTGCTCAACTGCAGTGCTGCCTATGGAGGAAAGACCTAGAGATGGCTGAAACAGTGTCATCAAAGACTAAATACACCAACATAGTAAGAATTATAGCACCCCTGTGAAGGAGAAGAAAACCACTGACTTTTTAAAAATACAGAAACTGAAAGATTTTGTGGGGGTACCTTAACACATGAAAAAAGTACGTTGTAAGCAAGTGTAGTAAAATTGATTCTATGGTGGCTTCCTCAAACTCATCTAAGGCTGCCCGTGGCAGTGCCTGAGACGATAAGCCAGACACACTGATTATAAGCTTTACCAGCTAGATCACACTGCCTTTCCCTCTCAGAAAAAAAAAGAGTGTTCCTTTAGTTACTTCAGAAAACCTCTGGTTGATTTTTTCTTTTCATCAGGCTAATATGAATGTTCTGATTACCATGAGCAACAAGAGAAGGCACAATAAAATTTACTTGTCCTAACCTGCAGCTATGCATATGGTTACCTCCCTATACTTAAGCAGCATTATTTTGTCTGGCCTTTTTATTCTTTTGGGCAAAACTTCAACTTAAAATAAACTAAAACGAAACAACTTATCTTTTTGGGTGAAATAAATAATTCAATGACTGAAGTATTATTTGCATTTTGGTGGGGAAAAAAAAAAAGGGAAAAAAGAAACAAAAGAAAATGGCTACTTAGAGAACATACAGAATACAGTTATACAGAGAATACAGTTCCCAGAAAGAGAACAATCATAATTAGTCATTTAAAAAGTTTTCCCCATCTGAAATAAAATTAGGTTTTGATTTTATTTTTTCCTTTTTAAGTAAAAAGCCCACCGTGTTCTAAATATCTAGATAGCAATGCCACAATTGGTTTTTAAAATCTAGGTTACTACTATGTTAAAAGCAGCTGCTTAGAAAAAATGCATCCATTTAATGAGCTGATATGTTTCCCTTTCAGAATAAGTCAGATGAACTAACTGTGAATCAGATTTGTATCTCAATATTAAAAGAGAAATCACATTCCACTTCCCCGTGGAACACGACAGCAAGCATGCCTGTTACTGTCTCACCCCTTCTTTAATTGTTACGTTATGTTTTCCACTTAATAAAAAACATACAACCCTGCAGTCAGAATACCAAAATCACTTCCATCTTAGTTTTCAGAAACTGCTGAATAAAACTCGGAACAAAAATAATCCCTCCTTCCCCACTCACATGGTTTACTCACCATCACTTTATTCCAAAACTCAGTTTCACTTGAAAAATGATCCATAACAATGAAATTATTTCTTCCTTGTCAAAAGTATCGCTCCAATCATTTAAATTACTGAACGAAGAAAAGGAAACATTGTGCTCCACAGAGTACTCTAAACAGACACTGTTGTTTTTGCTGATGCAATGAGGCTTCTAAGCAAACGAGTTTGCAAGCAAGCTGGGTAGTGGCATTCTCCTTATGATTCAAAAGTAAAGTATGCCTCAGCTAACTGAATGCTTGCACAACGTATAATAAAGGAGCTCAAGGATTCATACATGTCTCTAACATAATCATTTGTAAAACTTCAACTCATATTGCCATCTGTAACTCCGCCACACCTCAAAAATGACGTGCCAGATACAGACTTTTACTGGGTGCTATGTGCAGCCAAGAGAAAGATAGCTTCAAGTCAGAGGCTTGTGTTTAAAAGTCTCTGAAGTGTAAGTCCCTAAGGTGTATTAAGTTACATTCTGTGCACGGAACATAACTGTGGATTTGGATTCCTGCTTGCTACGTATATAAATATCATAAAGTTCATCATAAGCCACATGTTAAAAACACCTATTCAGCTACAATGCATTACTGGATTAATACACAAACCTACTGTGGTAGGAAGAAGTTACAAGAACAAATTTAAATGCACTTATAATTACCACTTTTAAACAACTAAAAAAATCCCTAAACTCTCAGAAAAACACAGAAAAAACTGCAGTGCACTTTTTGAGGAACGAGGATAACAACATCCAGGAACAATTTAAATGCTGCATCTTCTTTCCCATACACATGCAGACCTATTTGTGCCCTGAGAAGAGAAGCTAAAGAGTTTAGAAACTGTTCTCTGCAGTAAATTGAGAAGGGGGAAATATGTAACAACCTAATGACCTCCAGTTAGTTGGGAGACTCCAGTGCAAGATTTGTCATTTATTTCATCTGCCTATCTTTAAAGCTTTCGTCAGCTGCCTACACAAGTAAATCTTGTGAAGGTTCAAAATCTTTCAAGTCCCAGACTAAAAATATCACTCCAAGGAAATAAATGCTGTTGCAGACCTTAACACAACCATCAAACCCTCACCACATTAATCAAGATAACACTTTTTTCTTTGCAAGTTTTTGCTTTTTTCTGACACATTGAGGTCTGAGGTAGTATTCACTCCACACCTCTTGACATTTCCTGATGAACTGGGACAACTGCAGGTGCTGTGGCTTGGAAATTGCTGAGACAATCTAGATGAACATCGTCCACAGCTCAAATTTTTTTATATTTAAAAGCCTATATTTTCTGCCAAGGTCCTACCTTTAACATCCTCCTATCTTTAACATCTTCCTCTGATGCCCTTACTGTGCTTGTGTGTTGTCCTTGTGACTATGGGAAGTGGTCAGGCAAAACCAAGGAGGCAGGTGGGTGGAAGCAGGGAACGGCTCCTGGGGAGCCCGAGCAGCCTCTGCAGGGGCCAGGCTGACAGAGCACTGGGACACGGCCGGGGCAGCCCCTCAGGAAAGGGGTTCATGCTCATGGCTGGGGGGACCCCTCAACAGCTGGGTGGGTCCCTGTGAAACACTTGGTTTGCCCCTGGGTAAGGCAGCAGTAATGCCATCAACCCGTTAAATAATTTGCTACGTAGGAAAAACCTTCCACCTTCTTACAACTTAGGAAATCCTGCTTATATATATAAAATACCTAATAATACGAGGTACATATAGTATTGTAATATCTATACCATTATAGCCTTGAACCACTTATGCACTTTCAGACCACATTTAGTTAGATCAGTGGGACAAAATGAAAAGCAGAAAAAAAATGCCATGTTTTCACTCAATAGAGTGACCCAGGCCAGTAAAACACCCCTACTGGACTCTAACTGCACACTGGGATACACTTGCACTATTTAACACACTGATCAAAACTTACAATCCAATGATCTGATTTCAGATTTCCTGAGTCTACGCTATCTCCAAACAATGTGGGATAAATTTAGATGCATCTTAAATCAGCACTTATTCCCTGTTAATCACTTCAGTGTTCTACTTATACAAACAAAATGAAATAAAACAGGATGCCGATCATCCTGTATCTGTCCAGAAATAAATAATTACAAAGGATGTTGTTCAGCAATAAATCTATTATTAGCGCTTTTCAAACTCTTTGATTTGCAAAAACTAGCAAACTGTTCCTCATCAGCATGTATGTTTTCCCTACTTTATTCTGTGAATCCTGCAACTTGGCAAATTAATATAATTCTCCTGGTATTTAGTGGAACACAGACATCTTTGTCATATGGCGAAGGATCCTTAACTCTATGGGCTTTCCAGTTACAACCAGGGTGTCTCCAATACTTTATCTGTTGTTTTGAACCATGTACATTGAACCCAGTGAGTTGGAAATATGTCCTTTTGCTGAGCTCCACTGCAAGCTCTAAGAAGCTTTTGCAGATCCATTCCTTTACCATGATAATGTTACTTGATTTTACTCAGGCATTTTAAGGAGCGTTTGAATGTGTGTTATGAAATTTAATTTACATGGAAAATTGCCTCAGGTTAGTTATTTCAAAATGAGAAAACAATTTTGACAGAAATACTGTGGTGAAAAACTGCGGTGAAAACTCTACGTGACTAACTTCTCGGTTTTGAATTCATATTTGGAGTGGAAGGGTGAAAAAAGAGCAAAGGGCGAGTGATGATAGCTTCTGCATTACTGGATCCTATAAGCAGGATCTCAGGAGAGGGATGGCAAGTAAAACCACAGAGGTGAAATGGCACATAGTAAAAAACTACTTTAAAACGTCCCCCCCTTTTTTTTTCCTCCCTTGATTCTCATGCTACACAGCATAAAATCTTCCATCAGGTTCATAATAAACATCTATCAAAGATCTTTCTCTGCTGCCTTAACAGAAGGCCAAATAATTCAGACACCATTTGAAGTTCAATTACATTTTTCTGCAGTAAGCCAGAAAAAGGTGAAAAGTAAATCACCTTTATGTACCCTTCCTGAAGTTCTTTTATATCGATCCCCCAAGAAAACATGCTCTGAACATGTCCATCATCCAGCCCCATGCTTCTGCCTGTACCAGGCAGACCTCCACCCAACTTTATATTTTCATTTCAATATCCATGTAAATAGCTCCATTTTAAAATCATGCACTTGCACTAATGTCTTATAAATATTATTCCTTAGTGCTTCAGCAGACTTTGCCTGCTTTGATTTGTAAGAAAGATTTCCAAGGTTTGGCTTCTGTAGCAATTGCAAATAGGTCTGTTTTCAATGACCTATTTCTGAAGCAGACCTTGGTCCCACAGTCACGTGCTTACCATCCATCTCTTCTCCCTCAGCTGTGGAAGTGCAGCAATTCACCCCAGTGAGACGTTGTCTTTACGTACTGGTGTGATGCTGCAGATTTCCCTTATCCTGTGGGTGATTAGAACAGCCCACAGTGACACTACTGTGCCAAGTATGTCACGTTCATGTGTCTGTGTCCCAAAATCTAAAGCACACTTGTCTCCAGCATCTTCACTCCAGTCTGGCAAGGCAGAGGGAGATTGCAGTTCTGTTCTACTGGGTGAAGTCTGGATTTTGAGGCATGAAATAAAGTTGTGGATCAACTTTCATGGACTAATGAAGTCCAACACTGGCACAGAAGTCCATCAGCCTGAATGTTAGGACCTGAAGTGAAACTCTGTTAACCACTGACAGAAGTAAATGCATTGTCTAATATGAGAGTTAATAATTTTGGACCTCACTAAAAGCAAATTATGTGCTGTTGGAAGGCAAGCAGCTAGCTTGCAGCAGAGGCTTATGTCTCCTGCAGCTCTTTGGAAAAAACCTCTGCTCACCAACAGAACTATTTTTAACTGCTCCATGACTATTAACAAAACTGTGATTATTACTGCAGAAAATATCCAGTTTCCTATTCCTACACCATTACGGCCTCTCAACTTGCTCACTCAAGTTATGACTAGTGTGGTTTTTAAACTAGTGCTAACAGGGCTCGATGAAGTTATACTCCAGGATGTGGCATCCGTAGTTTGATATTCTTTCTCTTAATGGCCTGCAGCAACTTTTAAGCTAAGGAGTATGGTGTACCAGCAGCCTGACTCGAATTAGCAGCATCAGAAACCTGCCATACTCCTTCTCCTATTTATTCATGAATCAGTGCTGTCAGGTCAAAGCCTAATCTGCAGTAGTGCAGGGTGCATCTCACTTCTTGATGCAGAAGGGAATGTGAGGCATATTCTGGCCCTCACCACACTCAGTTTTGTAAGAAATGCCACTTTATAGAAGAGATTACAGATTTGGAAATTATATAAAGTGACTGAATCCTTCCAGTGTATACTTTAGCAGAACTACAACATAAATACAGAATACTGCAGAGTGAAAGCACAACTGAAAGATTCATAACCTGCAATAGTAATTTAATAATCAAGCCCTAATAAAATAACATCTAACACCAGCTGACACTGGGATCCGATGGTGCCTCCCCAATCAGTACTATGTAATGCATCCATAACAATTGCCTCTCAGTTGATTATGCTAACGTAGTTGATACTAGATGCAATTCACAGATCATTGAAGTCAATGAGTGTTCTTCATTAATGCCAATGGAATTTGTATCAGATTCATCAAGTCAAAATATAAGAGAGGAGCTAGAATTGCAGTAGAGACATAAGCAGCAATAGTGGTTCTAGATCTTGGGTATTAAAAATTATTGTATGCTTACTATATATCATGGCAGAAGATCCTTGAAAATAGTTGTTACGGATTGTTTGTGACAAAGGTAAGTGGTGAAACACAACGCTACTATAAATCTCCACTGTTATCTGTGCACATGATCTCCCTTTGATGCTCCGAGATACCCTTTGGATCATGAAATACCGAAAGACTTTTGATCATAAAACCCTACAGTTCTGAACCCTAAGTAAACTCTCCATACTGGGTTCAATTTTACCGTTGAGATTCTCATTACACAAAATGGTGACATTTCTAACTATAAAGTCCCAGGGCTAAGAGGAATTATTTTTCCTATTTATTACAGAGCAGTAGATGAGGATACAACAGAAAGGATTCTGGTAATAGATAAATAAAGATGAAGTGGGGCAGAAAGGTCTCCAACATCTCTAACAGTGATTCCAATTGCAAACTATATAGTAAAGCTGGACATAGCTGTGCTAAGGAAACCTTAAATTTTACCATTGGTCTGTGCTTGTTATCATACAGAGATTTGTAAGGATTAGGACAAAATTTGGCTAGAAAAAACATTATCACTCCTTCTGCATTTTCTTCAGTCTTCATTGTCGTTCATTTAAAACACTGAAAGAGCATGGACACTTCAGAGCGGCTGGGACACTAACTGAGGACAGTAAAGTTCACAGCAGTCTGAGAATTCAAAGCAGAGGTCAGCATCTTTACGCTCCAGGAACCCATACACTGGTCTTCAGCACCAACAATTACCAAAACGTTGTCATGTCCCTAGATGCATCTTCCAGAATGGAGGAGAAAGGAAATGCTGCTTTTAGTTTTCTAACTATTTACACTTTCTTTTCTTCTCCTTCCACCTCCTCACAGGAACAACGCTGCCTTTTGAGATCAGGGTGAAGACAGGAAGAATTCCCACTGCTCTTTTCCTCTCTATAGATCCTGTAGCAGGAAAACCTGGTATGAAAAAATATTTGCAGTAGCAGGTGTCCTTTCACTTCCGAAATGAAGTTGAGACATCAAGAACAACTCCTATGGGAGGTGTGAGAAACATTTCAGAGATACTGGAAGCAGAGGAGCACAAAGGCATTCCCCTGGATCAGATCTGTGATCTCTGGGGCTGCGAGTCAGAGGTAGCAGATGATATTGCTCTCCACCTGGAGCCAATCTAACTCAAGACATTTACCTGTGCACACACGTCCCATGCCAGATCATGACACCTGGACATTAACACAAGGAAAGTGAGGGTTTGTGTGGAATGAAGGAGTATACAATGAAATATTCAGTGTTTCTGAAATGCATTTTTAGCTACTTTCCAAAGAAGTTGCTCAGTATTTCTTCCTTAGCAGAGCTGTCTAGCTTGGACAGACTGGTAACAGCAATTTTAAGCTTCGTTGAAGACCAAACCAAATTTTAAAAAATCTCTTCATGAAAATATTTGGTGTCTGCTAGCTGTCTTACTTTCATCTGACCTAGTTTTTGTGTACTTAGCTTGTTGACCATATGTGCTGCATGTTGCAGACGATGTACACAGAGTGCTACCGCTCCAGAGGGGGAAGAGAAAACCATCAAGCAGCTCTGCCACCTCCACAGGAGTGATGCCAGCAATCTCTGTGAAAAGTGGGTTTGTGCTTACATGATTTTTTTATACAGTACATTATCCTACAACTTGCCCATTCTGGAAAGCAGAACGCAAAGCCACTGATGCTCTTTGTTAAGTCAGGCCTACCCGAACATGAACATTATGTGTTGTTTTTGGAAACAATAGAGCTGTTGACACCAATTTTTAAAAAGTTACCATCTCATTTACCTAAAAAGACAGAGGGAAGAAAAAGTCATCTTACTCTGAACTTTCCAGGAGCTCTGTAAATTGTGTTCTTCATTTTGCTGGCTTCCTGCAAAGCTTTCTTACTGTTAATAGGAGGCTGCTACCAATTATTAGAGTTGCTATCTTAAATCCAAGAAGCTAACATAGTTTTCAGTCAGCAGGTCTTGAAGTGAAACAAAAAGAGGTTGATTTGCTCTTGTACAAAGTCTCCCAGTAAACAACATTCTTCCTCTCTCATGTTTAGAATTGCAAACAGAGATTTTTAAGCATAATTTTCTTGTGCAGCACCATTTTCTCTCCGTCTATGGCAGACAATCCGTGTTCAACTTAACGTAGCAACCTGACAGCAACATTTATAGCACAAGCCAGATCGCAGCTAAGACTGATATGATTACCTGTCAAAAATAAGCCAGAATTATATAAAGCATATAAATAATCAGCAAGATATTTATCAAACTCCTTGACAGTACTATATAGAGGATAAGTCAGGCTTTGTGGCTGACGGGAAAAAAATGTTCAAGATTAGAAGTCAATATAGTCCCAACCCGGCTCTTCGCAGAACAAGTGGTTGCCTCCTCACCCCTCACTAGCACATAGCTTTACTAGAAAAATATTTAGCAGTATTGTTGGGCAGTCTCATTTCCTGATTATCTATATATAATATCCACAGGTGCTTTGATAGCTAAAAATGACACACAGCCCCCCCAAAAAACCCAGTTACTATCAATTAATTAAAATAATTTTCATAACACGGAGCTTTCACAAAGGTATATAACCATAGCTTTCTCTCTAAATGTTCAGCTTCCGCAACCATGTCATTTATGAAAATGCCAGTTTTCATGAAGAATATCAGCAGATTTTAAGTACTCAGGGTCACAGAGAAGGGACTTAAAGTCTGATGCCAAAAAGGTATAAGCATAATAAGGCACATAAAACTGTTTTTAAAAATACCTGGCATTAGCAACAGGGAAATCAAAATCTCAGCAACAACAGATCCTTCAGCATTTTGTTTATATCCACAGTTCTCTATCATAAACCACAATGGATGCAGTTGCCTCATCTATTTCTGTCCAGGATATCACAAACAACGCAAAATTTCCTCTCTCTTCCCCTGTGCTCTGTTTCATTGATTTCAGAAATGTTATGTGGCATAGCAGGAAAGCACACAATGAACCAACTTTTCCGTGCTATAAACAGACTACTGATCTTGCAACGGTTAATACCAAAATAGAGTGCAAAGCTACCACTCTACTGCAGCAGCAATTTTGGATATGAAGTGGCTGTAAACAGCAAATAAATCTGTAGTTTGAAATCTAGACCTTGAAAAAAGACAAAGGCATAACTTCATTTCAATGAATGGATGCCAGATAAGTCAAAATAACAGTCTGAATGGGTAAATTATTTAAGACAAATCATCATCCTCATCAGAAATATTTCATTTTTGGAAAAACACCCTGCAAGTAAAATAATGGTATTAAATCAGTACAAAATACCAGCTCTCTCCTCTACATCATGTTTAAGCTGTGATCTCATACATAAGCAATTATGCTTTCCCTTCCTTTTAAGTTGTCCTCTGTCTTTCTTCCTTTTTCATTCATTTTGTTGGGGTGTGGTGGGGGAGGGTGTGGGGGCAGAGGAGAGAAGGGGCTGTTTGGCATGGACTTGTTCAGCGGACACAGGGTATTCCTTCAGCAAACATTTACTTCTTTTAAAATACAAGAGCAAAGGACAACACCAATTCTTCCCCTGCTGCTGCTGTTGCAGGATCCCCCGAAAGCCCCTGATCCCAGCTCACAGCTGCTGCAGGTGGCCCAGACCCCACACCCCTCCCCCACTGAACCCACAGTGCCCACCTGCCCAGGGAGAGTACTCAGCACTTTGGCAATTAATAACAAATCCCCGAACAATTAATAACAAAGACCCCCAACCAATTGCAGCCCAGTAAGTCCTACCACTGAAATCTGAGGGACATTATGTAGGTTGTTGTTTTGGTTTGGTTTGGTTTTTTTTTCTGTTGTTTGTTTTCGTCCGCTTTTCTCACTGGAGCGAGGGGGGAGATTTGGTTTGTTTGTGGTGCTTTATTTTAATTTTATTTTTACTACGGGCTACGGCCACCAGAGATCCGAACATCAACCCAGCGAGCGCCCGACCCTGGGCGGGCACCTCGGCCAGCGCCGGGTCCTTCCGCCCGCCCGCCCGCCGCGGCGCAGTGCCCGCCCACGGCCGCTAGGTGGCAGCCCCGGCGCACAAAGCCGCGCGGCGGGCGGAGCGCCGGGCGCTGCCCCTTTTCGGGCCTTCGTTACGGGATAAACTCCCCCCCAAATGTACAGGTACTACACGTAGTCCTTCCCCGCGGCGAGCACGTTTGGATAAAATTTGCTACAAAACCTTTTTTTTTTTTTTTTTTTTTTAAATTGAGCAAAGCAAGTTTTGAACAAAATGCCCCCACCGCCGCTGTTTAGCCCAACACAGAGACCAAACAAGCAAGCAACCGATGAAATTGCACAGAGACAAATCTTATTAAGCACTGAGTATATTTTTCATGCTTTCCCCTAAATAGCTGTGACTGCCAAAACATCTCATTTTCGTGCATTTGAATAGTGCCTACTGGAGGCCCAGATTGACTTTGCCACCCTGTCTTTCTTCCTCACAAAAAAGCAACAAAGATCTGCCACTGACCTGAAAGGGCACAGCACCGTTTTGTTTTGCATGTTGTAAGAAACAAGAATGAACTATTCCTGCTGAAAATAATCATCTGCAGAGTAGAGAATAATTTAAAAAAAAAAAAAAAAAAAGACAGGGATACTCAATCAGAAAAAAACAGAAGTAGGTACATTTCAGCTGAGTGCTCTCCCCTCCTTGAGATGTTCACTAAACTGGAGAGGGAGGGACAGCTGGCCAAAGCCTGGATAAAGAAAGGGACTGGTCCTGGCTGTTCCTACCTATCAAACACATCTCTATCACCCCCTTCCAGTATTCTGACCGAGGACTAGACGAGGCAGGTAGCACAATCCTTTTCACAGAATCACAGAACGTTAGGAATTGGAAGGGACCCCAAAAGATCATCCAGTCCAATCCACCTGCCGGAGCAGGACACCCAGATGAGGTTACACAGGAAGGTGTCCAGGCAAGTTTTGAATGTCTACAGAGAACGAGACTCCACAACCTCCCTTTTTTAATAAAGAGCTATGGCTTGTCTCTCCCATTGCCAGACATCTAAGACTGGAAAAAGTGGTATGCCTGGAAGAGAGAACAGAGATGACTATAGATATATTAGCCTATCTCTTCGTTTTTATGTTAGGGATATTGTATGCCTACAGTTATGCAAGTAAGCACAGGTTCTGAAACACAGAAAGTACATTTAACACCAGCATATGTTTATGTTCATGAAAGTCTCTTTCTTTCTAGAATGCACACACTACAGCAGAGCACTTCCAAGCCTGTTGTAGGCCAGGGAAATGACTGCCAGATTACACTGTAGAAATAAATTACCATCTAACTTTCAATGTTGCGTTTGGATGCCTTTTTTGTAGTTCTTTATGACACAAATTTGAGGCTATATAAAGAGGTTTGATTACCCTCATTGTATATCCTTGAACTAAACTCACAATCTGAATTGTCACTTTTGAAATTAAGTAAAGACTGAATAGGAAGGACTCAAACAAGCTTTTAACAACTGAATAATAGAGCTCCCGCATAAGATGTGTGTTTTTGTCCCCCTCAAAGATTGGTATAAGACAAGTAAGAGCAAAATATGCAGGCTAATGAACACTCGCAAAATATTCAGCAGTTCCGGAACAACTTGCAAAAACCACTAACCAAATTAACTCCAGTCCGAACAAGGCCAAGCATGGGAGGCTACACATTGATGATGAAGAGGTGAAAAGGAACCTAGCTTTAGCTCAGACTTAATAGTTCCACCCAACCTTTTTTCTTTTTCTCTTTTTCAGTATCCAACATTAACATCCAGTCCTGCCAATTTTTCGAAATCTTTTGTTAGCAAACATCGACAATCGCAGCAGAGCATGTCCCATAATGAACTGTGATGTCTTGTACACTGAAAAGTCAACTTCTTTAGAACAACTCTCTCTGAATGAGGTTTGTCTTTCTCCAGCCAAATGAGCTGAGAAGTGTTGTGAACCTTCCTGCTTTAAAATAAATTATTTCTTCAGGTCATAATAATCAGAGGTCACAAATGTTTTCAAGATTTCTCCAATTTCAGAATGATAAACTTTAGTGCATTAAGAGAAACAGAAACCTGCTTTGAGCAGTTAAGGCTCTGGAAGACTGCTCAGCAAGGGAATAGGGGAGGGCAAAGTGGATTTGCTCCAGAGAAGCAGCCTGGCTGGGGAACAAACAAGTTTCCATCCTTTTCTCCTGGGAAATGCAATGCTGCTGAGGTACTGACCCGATCTCTCAGCCTGCCCAACCTGTGCAACTCATCTCCTCTGACACAGTTATCACAACTCGCAGCTCTTCCCAGAGTTGTGGACGTGGTGCTCCTCACCTTTGCGGAGATTGTCTTACCCAGGACCATACAGACAGTCTGCAGCAAAGCAAGGACTTGGAGCCAGGTCACCCACATTTCCAGCTAGTCACCTCACCCTTTCCCAGCCTTTCCCTCAGTCAGAAGCCGCTCTACAGCCACAGGCAGAAGGAGGGGAGGAGGAGGGGTGGTAGGAAAGTGGAGTGGTAAGAAACTGGGTTAAGGATCCAACACCAGAAGCCTGCTAAACAGTTAACAGTTAAACTCATCTTTTTCTCAAATTGAACTGTGAAAGCAAGCTGTGATAGAAGGTTTTCAAAAGCAACTAGATTTCATATACGTGGGGAAACTATTTGACTTGTAACTTAAAATGTTTATTTTCAGGGCGTTGATGGGAATGTGTGTCCTGCCTAAGGCCCTGGCACAGCTCAGCAATTTTTTTCACCATGAGCAATGCTGTCCTGAGCATCTCAGATGGCACCACCTGGCATGCACCAGCTGGCAAATGGCCTCACTGTACTTGTATGGCAGCACATTGCTGTGGTTACTCTGATAATAAACTCCCTGCCTGGGCACTCCCACTGTAACGAGTGGCTGAAGGAGTTATACCTGTGTAACTACAGCAGTTCAATTACAATGGCAAATTTTACCTGCAGACAAGTAATAAGGCAGCTAATTCTGAATGTTTTCCAGGAGAAAATCACCCCAGATGTCTGCACCTTTGTGGTATCTGTGAGTGTTTACACACCCATAGCAGGAATAACCTGCAATCCTGGACTTCCCCGTTGCTATCATTTTGGTTCAGAATACCTGAGATTCCCATGCTCCTGCTACTTCTGCAATAAGTATTCTGTATCATTCAGAATACTGACACTATTAAGAAATATTTTTTTAAATTAAAAGAAATAAAGACACACCCATGCACAAATACTACATAGAACCCCCAGCACCACATAGCTTGAGAAATTAATGTCACTTTGTCACGGTTGTTGTTGTAAAAGTCTTAATTTTATAACCTACTAAAGCTTTTCAGTTCTCCTTGGAGAATTTCAGGAAGCCAATTAAGAAATTAAGCAAACCGATAAAAAAAAGAAACCTCGCAGTACCAATGAGGAGTGTACATGCAGCTTCTGAAGAGCACACTTGATGAAATGAACCCCTGACTTCTTCTCCCCCAGCTTGGCACTGGTCCAAAGCAGACTGAGGAACCACAGCCTGTGCCAAGCTGTGCTGCAAACTCATTACAAGGTCTCAGCCAGGTGACCCCCTGACACTTCCACTTGTTCCTGCTGCTTTGGAGGCAAGAGACCAAACACATACCCCCAGAGCTTGTGCCTGAGACTGTTCAGCGTCTCCCTTCAAGCTTTTAGAAGCAGCCCAAGCTAGACCTGAAAAAACTTAATGCTGAATGTTGTACTGGCACTAGCGTTTAGGTTATGATCTAGGTTTTGACAGCTCCCCGGTCAGCAGCTTTCAAGCAGTGCTGGGCCTGCCCAGAAACCAGAACCCCACCAAATGTATCAAAGAGCAAATTTGATTCAATCCCACCAGATTAGATCCCATCTCATCCCACACAAACGTGAAAAATTCACTTGTACAGTTGCAACTTGTTATCAACCAACTCTAAATAGCTAGTAAAGGCTGAGTAAAGAGAAGATATCAGGTTGTACATGCAATAACTCCCAATTGAAATGCAAAGCATGAACCTTTGATCATGAATATGTGCAACACTTGGACTACTAATCTCAAGCAACAGAGGTATTTGAGGGGGAGCAAAGTACCAGTTCCCATACAGCCTAAAAGTTTGAGCACGTGAACTGCTTGTTCAGAGATCAGAATTTACTGGCGCTGTTCCTGGCTTGAGGTGATGGTTTCTGTGCTATGAAAACATAAGTGAGTACTTGCTTTCTGTAGAAACTAGTTAGGGTTTGTTGACAGTATGGTTTAAGGAAGCATTATGGGATCATTTTCCCTGTTTCTGTGTTTCTTCACAGGTGAAGGAAAAACGTGCCACTATGCGGCCCCAAAAGCACATTTAGCAATACTGGAAACAACTGTGATGAGGGCTATCCTAAAGGCAATGGCAACACTGCCTGAACATGCTGTACACTGACAAAACTAAAAGGGCCTTACATGGAATTACCAAAAACTGCAGAAGTACTCAGACTTTGGGCCAAACCATGATTTATACTGCAGTAATTCTACTCATTTCATTGGATCATTCCAGTTCCAAAAAAAAAGTTTATTTTAGGGTTTTTACATTTCTCCCCATCATTATAACTTTCATGCATCTTCCAAGTAACAGCAACAATTTTAGAAAAAACTCTTAAAGTTCTTAACTCTCTGACACATTTTTTTTTTTTCAGAATAAAAGCTATTTTGGCAAGAGTAAAAGAAGTTGGTATTTATGGACATAAAGCAATGCCAAGTAAATATCATCTTCTTATGATGGAAAGATATTTTTCACACCGAAAAATGATCAGACTAGATGTTCACCTAATATTTGCCTTTCCAGGACCAGATGTTCGTGGCTTTATCCAAAAGCTTCACTGATTAATACAATTTTAAAGATGATTACATTATAGAAAATGCAAGGTAATTATTGCTTTTGAACACTCTTCCACTGGTTTTGGCTTTGAACTGGAAGATTCAAAGATTTACCTTGTTACAGCAAGGTGAACAGAGAACGCACGTGCTTTTGGTGGGGAAGGGAAGCAGAAGGGCTGCAACCATGACCTCTCAGATATCCCTTTGAATTGGGGAAGAAGTTGCCAAAAAGGAGTAAACAAGCTTAAAACTAACAGGCTGTTACTCCTGCCACTACCTCCTCCACACAAAGATGGGCAACAGATCCTTGTTAGCAGGTTTAGCAAGGGGTGACTAAAGCTGCTGGAAGGAGCCCAGCACGAGAGTGGTCCAAGGGCTGTGCCAGAGCGGGGCTGGACAGCCTGCCAGCTGGGAGCAACTCCATGTTTTCACACGTAGCTACAAAGCCCATAAATTAGGATAGCTGAGCCTGGAGTGCACGACTTGCAAATCTTTATTAGGGAGAAAGGAGTGATGTCTCCAAGAGAGCCTGAAGCTTTAAGAAGAAGGAAAAAGAAAAAAAAAAGATACTGAAGGTTTGTTGAGTATGAGAAGGAGCTCACGCTTCTTGCTGCTCAGCTGAGTAGGACTATAATATCAAAGTAGCAGCTTGGTATAGTTCTTCAGTGTTCCACCTTTTCATCCAGTGTCACATTTATGCTGGCTCCTTTTCTCCCACAGCAGATCTTGTGAATAGATTTTAATGTGTTAGAAGCGAAGAAGATTCCTGTCATTTGGGAACATGCCATTAAAATGTATGCTGGAATGTTTGTGTGATTTGTGGTACTTTTATGAGTACCACATTGGCAGCTGAGAACAAGTTTTTTCACTAATTCTCCCAATATATGTGTAGAGAAATTAAAGAGGGAATGATTTGATTCTACATTCACTGCCCTCATTTCAGAGTTACTGTTCACCCTTTGCAGTGAGACCACTCAGTTGTTTGCTGAATTTATTTCAGAACAGAAGAGCTTACGAAAGTATAATCCTGCACACTGGAGGTGTTTCAGTGAAAAGTTGAAGCAGAATTTCTTTCCTTTTTCAATGATGTTAGAAGTCTCTCCATTAGCTAGAGACCAAGATCCTGGCCCCTCTCCTTCCCTATCAGAGTTAGCTGGAGTTTTACTATCAATCAACTTCAATAATGTTCAGTTACTTTCAGGTAACAATTTTATTTACAGGACTGATTGTACAGCAGAGCAACAGCCCAACTGTTTAGTGTATTCTTCACTAGCTGACCTCAGTTAATAACTAGCAGAGATTACACAGACATTTAATTGGAGAGGGTTTGGAATGGAAGAATTATTTGCAGTTCTCTAATCTTCCTTTTTCATTGTTCTTCTAACATAGCACTACATACTTCAATGACTTTTTAATAATAATTTTTAAAAGTGCCTATTTTAAATGGGGTCTAGTTTTTTTAGATAGTTGGCCCTGTGTATCAATGCACTGTCACTATGCGCTGGTCTAGACTGTTATCTAAATTAACACTTGCATTTCTCAGCTACATCTAGACACCTGTCCAGCAATTTAACAGTTCCCACCCATTTAAGACTGTTTGTTTGTTTGCTTGCTTTCTCATCAGCCTGCAGCTACTCCACAAATACGGTAAAAATTACAATAATGGCTTCATTCTGAGATTAGATAATCTACAAAAAATTGCTTACACTTTACATCATTGGAAGATAACTTTTTTCCTGTGATCTCTTTACATTTGCTAGAGTGGAGCAGAGGTAGAACAGACATGAAAGACTTAAAACATGAGAAATCAACAACTTCAGCCCATGCCCATCTGAACCATTCTGTGGGGCTGTGCCGTTTCTTCTGCAGTTGAGCCAATTCGTCTTTACACCTCTGATATTCCTAATATAGTACACTTACTGTCTGGGAGAAACAGCAAGCCATTTGTAATGACATTCTTTGTGCTAAAACAACTTCGACTATCCCAACAGATATTCTCTAGACAGCCTATGTCTCTGCTCTCTCCACTAATGCTTTTAACCTTGTCTGCCCTATCAAAAACTGCCATTAAGTTAGTCCCATTCAGTTTGTTCAAAGAGCATATATATCAACTTTGGGAACTCTGACTTAATTCACTGTAAAAAAAAAAAAAAAAAAAAAANAAAAAAAAAAAAAAAGACCTTTCTATTAAGAAAAGAAATCCATTCTACTGACACAAAACTAAAAGCTCAGGACCGGAGTTGCCAGTCTTTGCTCAACTCACAGTAACCACACAGTCTTTGACAACGTTCTTTGATGACTTGCCTTTCAAGATATTTCTTCCTGCACGTCACATTGTATATTTTGTTTCCTATACCAGAATTACTTTGAGGCACTTTCAGTAACATTGTTCATGTATGAAATACATCTACAGTACATAAAATAAACTTATCATGATAACGCAAGGACCAGAGGTGCCTGCGTTTGCGGTAACCTCTGTGAGTGCATAAAATGACCACAGCTCCTCGTACCTAAGTGCACTCTTCTCATGCCACCAGTGCCAGTGCTCTGGCTCAGCCTGGCATTAGCTCTCCAGCTCTGCTGAGAGTATCATATGTCCTTTTTTGGAAGCTCTCTTTGCTTGAGGCAAACCATCCTCAGATGCAGAGTAACATAGGTACTTAAATGGTCTGGCTACACACAGGTATAAGAAAGATACAGAAATGTATGTTTTTCTTCATTCCAGATGAAGTGTTTTCCAGTATGGGAATTAAAGAGAACTGATTTGCTTTACTTGATATCTGAATTAACATTGATAACATTTTAAAAAAAAACCCAAACGAACAACCAAAAAAAAGCTTTAATTCAAATGTTCTCAAATTAATTGCTTTGGAAGTTCAAATAAAAATGAAACAGGCAACTTTACATGGAGTTTTTGCAAAAACAAATCCTGACTGACAAGGTTTTACAAACATAAAGGCTCCCCTGGGCCATCTTTAAGTGCTCTGATTTATTACAGCTTTGTACCTAATAATTACTTTCAGAGAGGAAAAAGAAAAGGTAGTTCCAGTTTGTAAATTGTTGCTACTGGATATGGAAGGATAGAAATAGCCAATACAGCTCACTAAGGTGTACTGCTTTAATAAATTGCAAAGTTAGGACCTATAAGGGAACAGCCTTAACCCTGAGCAAAGCCCTCAGACTCCAGGCAGTCTCTGGACCAGCAGCAGTGCTGCATGGGGATGAACACTTATGGGTAGGGTGACAGCAAGCTGCAAAACAGAGAGCAAAAATTACAGGTGCTAAAGTGATCCACCTGGTTGATCTACTTCTAATAATTCTCAAAAATGCACTGCACATTATAGACTTCAAAACTGCATCCGGATCGTTTTCTTAAATAAGGCCTTGAGAAACACGATTTCGTAGTCCAAGTCTAGACACTAAACATACTATAAGCACAAGTGGGGGAAATGCAGTGTTGTTAAATGAATTTGACCTTCCTTCCCCACATAAAAATAAATCGTGTTCCTGAATAATTGCTATGGAGTTAGCAAGGTTTTGTACATGGTCATCGAACACATCATGAAAGAAAATGGCATACAATGAGCTCTTTGCAAAGACTGTTTTGCTTTGTGCAATCATTCATTCCCCTGTATGATGAGAGCAATGATTATGCAATCAGAACGATAAAAAAATATCAAAGGTATGGGAGTTTGATTGCAACCTTACCACTGGTACACAGCCACTGACAAATACAGTATTTGTGATGTTTTTTCTAGGATATGTAACTTTCTGATTTTAGAATAACTGAACATACTGCTGTGTAAAACCTAGTACAGAGGCTGTTGAAGAGTGGTGCCTGACTAATGGACTTATAGAAAAGCAAATGCAAGACACTACTGGAAGCAGCAGCCTGTTGTTTGGTGCTTGCATCTAAACAGTTATAAATTGCATGGACTAAATTAAGTCCATTTAACATCTCCTCCCTCTCCCAAGTTGTAAGGACATTTATAGTCTTGATTTACTGTTTTTGAAAACACGAGATTTTATTTCTGTATGAAAATACTTCAAAAGGTTTACAGCTTTATACTTTCTGTAATGACTCTCGATATAACCTGTCTGCTACATGACCACGGAGAATATTCCCAAATCATTGCATACCCTGCATATAGGTTAAGACAATACTGAACTGCCTAACTGGTTTCACTGTAGCAATTTCAAATAACCAGAATAAGAAAGTAAATAAAACTTATTGCCACTAAAGTAAATATTTCCTTCCACAAAATGTAAAGCAATCATCTAATCGCTCTAGGAAGGGCAATAACTGTTCTGAAATAATGCTTGTTCCCTTAATCCTTGTTTATAAGTTGCTTATGTTGTACCAAAACCAGGTTCTAATTTCTTTCAGACAGAGAATTCTTACAGATTCTCTCTCAAAATGCTTGTGATTATTACTGATTTGCTTATAAATGAAATTATAAACATTAAACAAACAAGCAAATCAACACTCGCTTCTGCAGAGAAGTAACAAGAACAAGTCAAACCAGACCAAGTAAATGAAAATGTGGTGAGAACAGAATATAAATCCCATGGGAAATGTATCATTTCATCTTTTGCCCTTCCTTCATAGATTGCAAACTATGTACCTTTTAAAATTTTCCTTACATACAGAAAGCAACAAATTCTAGGACATGCCATAATACAAGACAAATAATGTCCTAACACTTTGCTGGGGGCCAAGTGTTTGCAGATGGTATTCCTATAGGAATTAGGCCGATTCAACCAGCAGGCAGAGACGAGGTATGTTTCTACAATCGATGACTACTAGCTAACAAAGCCTGCAGCCTGGACATCAAATATTTTATAATTAAAAATTGGATGCAACCTAAAGAGTAAAAAATAAAATAAAAAAACCCCAAATCAGTGCAGCAAATTCTAAAGAATAACCAAATTTTCAGAAATAACAATATGTTTGAGGACGTTTGGTGGGCAGACAGAGGCTAAATCCATCAGGAAAATTATTCAACCAGCATTAGCATTACAGCTGTGTTTTGCCTCCCAAGACTTTTGCCTTTATTTGCAATCGTGTTGATTATGCATATGCAAAATATTTTATCTATTCTATCTATCCCCTTTCCTTTTAAATGATGCACTAATCTGTAATGACAACCATGGTGAAACACATGGAAAACTCATCTTCAGGGCAAGCAAAGGCACTTGGTTCAGATCTAGCAACTTTTAAAAATCTGAATGCAGAATGAAATTGATATAAATCTTTTCTAACAATATAAATGTGCCATGTTATACAAGAACGATGCTTTGGTTTTAGGAAACAGTTGTGGTATGTCAGTTGAATTCATCACTGATTATTCAGAAAGCATGACTGAGGCAGCAAACCAGCACTTCAATTTTAATTTGTGAGCCTTGTGCAGGGTGACAGACATTTGCATAAGAGTGACAGTAACTTCAATCCCCCTATACCCTTGACTCACATCTTGGATTCTTTGAATGCATTTCTAAATCAGCAAAGCTTCAGTCAATTAGGAATTATAATACTCCTTGGAAAAGAAAAACATTTTCAATCCCAGTACAATTTCCCTGAAATAAATTATTTGCATACAGCACAGCCAGTGCCAGTAAGTGTATTAAAATGGCATTACTAATTAAATTGCATCCTTTAAAGACTGACAATTTCAAGCAGTAAAGGAAGGAAAAGTGTTAAATACATGTATAATTTCAAGTAATATTCTAAATACACATTACTTGAAAATATTTGCTGAATATTTCCTTACTAAAATGCAGAGTGATAGCTCTTTTCCTATTCCCTCACACAAAAGGGCAAGACGACAAAAGCAGCTGTCTGATTAGGGGCACTGTTGTCCTGAATCAATTACATTGCCACAGCAGACAGCTCCACTTGTGCACCTGTTTTTAAATAAAAAGCCTCTGTGGCTCCCAAGCCTTGTACAAGGGAGATGGGGGGAGAAACCATAAGGGAAAGAAACAATAATTCTTCTGAAGGTCAGCCAGGGCATCCTGCATCCCCCACTCTCCACACTCACTGATTGCCTCTGTATAGGAAATCCGCCCAGATCTTCTGTTATGATCAAGAAGCAGGGGGAGGAGGTCTGTGTTGAACATGTGCCACTTTCACTTGCTTTTGAAGGAATATAATTATTGTGTTTAACCAACTGACTTATCTCTTTCCCAGAGCTTTTTGAACTGAAGGGTGACCAAGCCGAGGAGCCTGAGAAGCAGCTGCTCATCCCGATGGCAGCACATCTCCAGGTACCCACTGGTGCCTCTGCATCTCACTCCCCTTCTCTCTTACCCTCCTGGCCAGGGCTGGCTGCTCCAGGCTCTGCGGGCAGCAGAGGTACCTGGGTACCCGCCTGTCTGTCAGCACTGAGCTCCGACACCGGCGGTTCCTGTTCACCTTCCAGCCTCAGGTGCTGTGCCCTGAAAAATGGCTGCAGACTGAGTGCCCACAATCTGGTTATTCTCATGAGCTCAAATCCCAAACAAGGGACTTTCTCAAATTGATTCTGTCCCATAGTTTCTGCTAGGCACCTTTCTACAAGAAATACACTACCACTTACAACCTGGAATAAAAAGAAGACTGTTTATGCAGTCTTTTACTACATGCATAAAGATTTCCATATAATATGAAATAATTCTCCACAGTATTCCATTTATTACCTCTAACCTGCCTAAGCACACTTTTTTCTTTAATATTACTGAAGTCTTAGTCTTTGCTTCCTACATACTTTGTTTTTTTAACAGGATGAAGAAATTAGCATAAATTGTTTTCTTGTTATCTGAATGCATGAAGAAAAATGTAATCAAACTGGTGAAACAAAAGTGGGCTTTGGGCAGGGCAACTGTTCTGCAGTTTGCACATATATTCTGTTTTCATTTCCACCACTGAAGTGAAAAGTTCCCAAGGCCGTGTTTCCTTGTATAGACAGTGGAAGACAACTAGACATCTATAATATCTCACGAAAACTGCCATGTAAGTACCACAAGAAGGAAGAACCACCACCCCAAATACACGTAAAAGTATGTCTTAACAAACAAACACAGTAGAGTTCCTTAACTGCAAAAATTACTTTCGATCCCTAAACTATGGTAGTCTAGGGACTGCACATACTTAGAAATGAACTTTTGCACTCTAATAGGACTTACCTGGACAAGATATCTGTAAGAATGCATTTAAAAATCAACCTAAACAGAGTCTGCTTGAAGGCAATTTCTAACGCTAAAGGATGACCTTTTCAAAAGAAGCTGCTGTCCATTAGACTGTATTCTAATTTGTCTTTATAATTAATAGAAATAATTACAACTACAGACAATAATTTTTTAAAAGCCTAAAAGAGTCTGGCACAGGAAATTATTACTTACTGAACCAACTACGAAATTTTAGTATTCCTTTCCTTAATGGTCTCTGCTACCTCTTTTATGAAATAGCAAATATGACTCATTCTGATTTTTACTCGATAAAACAAAAGGGAAAGGCCACTTGTTAAAAGAGGAGATTCTGGTGCAGTCAGTCAAAAGAGCTGCTTCAAAAATTTCCAAAGAACAGCGATAAACAGTATCAGCAAAAAGCACTCAAAATAAGGTAGACAATATGGATACCTTAGAAGTGAAAGGCTAAAGAAACAAAAAGTGGTCACATTTGACTTCAGCAAGGCTTTCAACTCATCTCCCACAATGTTCTTGAATCCGTGTGGGTACAAAACTGCTTGGCTGGTTGGGCTCAGAGAGTGATGGTCAACAGGTTGTGCTCTGCCCAGAGGCTGGTTACATGCAGAGTGCTTCAGGGGTCTGTCCTGGGACCTGTCCTGGTTAACATCCTTGTCAGTGACCCAGAGGAGGTGGCAGAGCTCACAGTCATCATGTTTGCAGCTCACTCCAAAATGGTGGGAGCCATCAATATGCTTGGGAAAAGAGCTGTCACTCAGGGGGCCCTAGAGGGGCTGAAGGAGAGAGCTGACAGGAGCCTTATGAAGCTCAGCCAGGACAACTGCAAAATCCTGCACCTGGGGAGGAATAACCCCTACACCACCACTGGCTGGGGAGCAGCTCTGAGGACATTGCCCTATGGTTGTGAGAAGGCACAAGCTGAGCAGAAGCCAGCAGTGGTCCTGGCAGCAAAGACAGCCAGCAACACCCAGGGCTGCATGAACAGGAGCCCCATGGCCACAGTCCCCTTCTGTTCAATGCTTCCTAGACCACAGTTTTAGGCATTCCAATACACGAAAGACACTGATAAACTAAAGCAGTCTGAGAAGAAAGCCCCTGGTCAGAGCCTGGAGCACTTGCCTCATGAGGAGAGACTGAGGGAGCGGGGCTTGTTCAGCCTGGAGGAGAGACAGCTTTGATGAGATCTGACAGCAGCTCCTGGTGCCTACAAGGAAGTCATTGGGAAGATGGACCCAGGCTATTCACTCACAGTGGTGCATGGCAGGAGAAGGAGAGACAATGGGCATAAGTTGAATTGAGAAGTTCAGATAGGATATCAGTGAAAGGTGGGTTTTTTCCTTTTTTTTTCTTCCTATGTTTGGACAGTGAAACAGTGGAACAGGTTGCCCAGAGAGGCTGCATAGTCTCCATACTTGGAGGTTTTCAAGACCAACTGGACAAAAGCCTGAGCAACCTCATCTGAACTCATAGCTCACCCTGCTTTGAGCAGAATGTTGAAGCTGATACCTCTTGATCTTTCCTCAAACCTGGATTATGCTGTGATATGTTTAAACTGCGATAAAGGAAAATGAGACCAATCTGTACTTGAATATTAAAAAAAAATCCAAATTTTCTAAACTATTAACAAGAACTGTATAATTTTATATTCAACTCTCATGTTGATAATACTCACCAAGAAATTAGACATCCTGCTAACTTCACACCAACTGCCATTCAAAATCTCACATTTTATTGAGGATATAGATAACTCAGGCCAACAGGCAAGATAAATGCACTACTTGGAAGGAAGAACACATATCAACTTTTCCAAAGACTTGTGATGAGATTATTTTACTCATCTGTCTTTGCGTAGCAAAATTCAGTCAGATTGAGACCTTTGCTGTGTTTTAAGTGCCACATATTATAAATTTGTGCAGCATACAAACTACGTGTCAAATTAAATTACAGTAGGTTTCTCAAAGCATCCATTGTATTAAATGCAAATTGAAAGAGGGGAAAATCTGCTTGCCTAGACAATGCTAAACAAAGTATAAAAACCTGAGCTTTTATACAGCCTGACACTTAATAAAACCCAAAACAAACCAAAAACCCCCAACCAACTGAACAACAACAACAAAACCCAATCCAAAACAAACACCACGCAAAAACCCCTTAACAAAACAAACAAAAAAACCCAACCCACCAATCTGTAAGCATTTTGCCCTGCATGCAGCCAAGAGTAATATCCACAGATCAGAGATAGTTCATGTATTATATTGCTCACTCTCCCACAGTTGTGCCTAAAAGGTAATTTGTACTGCCCCTATTTTAACATGGATGATATCACAAAACTGCTGTATTTGGACATAATATCCTATTGCAAGCTAAGTCCCTAAATCGCTTAAAATCTAGAACTGTAATTCAAGAATAATACATATTTGTAGCATTCAGTCACTGGAAAATGAGCAGTTTTGTACATCTTCGTAAAGGGAGAATTCCAGTTGCCTATTTAGACAAAACGAGCATCAGTCTTCCTGGCAGATTGTAACTAACACTCAGTACTAACCTCAGCAGCCTAAAGGAGAAAACTGAGAAATTATATTTCCAAGAAGACTATTTTATATTCAGCTGTATACACCAGTTATAATCCATACGTACTTTCAAGAACAGATCAAGTGATTGACAAATCCGTAAAAAAAGTTCTAGGGATTTAAAAGTCTAAAATATTTTGCAAAATCTATTCATGTAAATCCTTAGATGAAAAGGATCCCCATGATGCAATAACCCAGGTATTATTACAGTTTTCTAACTGGGACACACAGCTTGTATTTCTTTATACTATCTGCCAAGTGAGCAGCTAGCGCTACCAGGAAGTACACCTTAAATAGTTAAGTGTCATCTGAAATGTTCAATGACTCTTAATTAAGTTAGTGAAATGAGTAGAAAAATGTATTTCTATTTTAATTATCTGTACACAGTAGCTATTATAGCAACTGTGTTGCTGTTCACTCGCGTGGTAACAATGATGAAATATGTCACAATGGAATGGAAATAAAATTAGCTAAAATAAGATAGAGAAGAAATAGAGGAGGAAATAACCCTTGAAATTACAGCTTGAAAGAAATACCTAAAAAGTCAATACCTAGAAAGTTGTTCTTACAGTCAGGGGCTCTGAAGCTGCGTGCACAGAGATGCCAGTGTATGCATCCCATTTGCTGGCCTCTACTTTTAAGGTTTGCTTAACCTGACAAGGTTGCAGCAATATCTCTATTTGACCCGCAAGAAAACTGTGCAGGTGAATCCTGCATTTCTTTGCTCTCCCACAACCAGTGTGATAACTTTTCTTTTTAAAGTGTCCCTTTATGGGAAATTATGCCTCAGGCACAAAATAAACTGGGCAGACTGGTAGCAGGTCTTTGCCAAGGGCCAAATTAAGATGAATGGAGAGTTAATAAGGTTTAATATTGTCCTGTTATTAAGCCTGTGCCACAAGCCTCTGGAATTTCACTTGAATATGAGGTATGTCTGCCCAGGTTGCAGCACAGGTAGTTGTAGCCAAGTGAGCACTAACTGCATCAGGAAGCCAGTAGGATTCACAAGCCAGCACCATGTGGGCACAGCAGCAAATAGCTGGGCACCCACCAGGCAACGCCTGGCCCCATGCAGGCCCCTGCCCCCAGGGCTGGCACCCTGCCTGTCTGTGACCCACCCCAGCCCTACCAGGCAAGGGGTGAGGTGGCAGCACAGGCACCCAACGGGCTGGTCCAGGCCCACCGTCAGAGCAGGACTTGTGGCTTGGCAGAGGTGTGCCCACAAGGGCTTCTGTTCCCAATCTGAAATTCAGCCATAGAAACAAAACCCAGAAATCAACAGGTTGGGATTCAGCACTGAAGATGAGACCCTCTGCAGCCTGAAGACCTGTTCCCTGGCTGAATGCCTGTCCTCTCAGACTGCTCCAGTGGATAAATACCACCATGCCCAGGGACCATCTAAACCCGTTTTTCACCACTTTTACTTCTCCCAGACAGCACATCTCTTCTTTCAGTGATATATGGGGATGGAAAACATCAGCAATAAAAGATGATAACCACAATGTCTCAGCCCTGACAAGGTTACATATTTTCAGCAATTCACACTGTTCCCGTGGGAGCCCAGAGCAGCTCATGCCATCGTATCTCCTTTCCTTCTAGAAGCAGGGAACAAGTCAGATGGCCGCCTCCAAAGTCTGAATTTGGTTTCAAAGCCCCTCTTCTCCTATTCTCCATGTAAATGTGTTACACCCTGTAACCCTCTGTACTCTTTTCAACGCTGCTGGTTAGAGCTCCATTATCTCTGGAAGTTGCTTTAACACCTGCCTCCTGTGCCAGCCAGAACAACACCATCTGTTGCACAGCCTGTAAGGTCTATGAGCCACAGTGCTTTCTGATTTGCCCAAAATATAATGAACGCTTTCTCCCCAAGCACGCCAGGCCTAGCAGCCTTCCCAGGGCTCTGCTGGGCACTTGTTTCACCCCCTGAGCTCCCTTTGTTCCCACCCATGCACAAGGGCCAGCCCCACACCAGCTCTCACTGCCTGAGAGGTCAGAACAAAATCTCCCCGAAAACAGCTTGCAAAGGCGTGCCAAATCCCCGGCCAAGGCTGCATGAGCTTTCTAATTATGGTCTGTGGGACAGAGTGTGATGTTTCAGACTCCTTGTTACTCTCCATTCTGGTTTTCAAACAGATGTTGGGGGCAGGTTAGTGACAGGTCTCACTGTTAGCAGAAGGCACATGCAGGACTCGGGGCCAGGGCTCACCTGCACTGCTCTGCCATCTCATTCTCCCCATCTGCCCTGGTCCTGGTCCTTTCGGTTTCCTTTTGAGTTCTTCCTTTCTCTCCTGCGGTATCTCAGGCCTCTTTCCTCTTCTCACTTTCAGACAAATTGGAACTGGAGTAACTAATTCATGTATCAAGGCAATAAAAAAGGATGGGGCTGGGATGAGGAAGTTGATACTTCCAAGTACTATGCTACAGACCACAGGAAGAGGATCCTGAACTCTCCTCTCATCTCAGGGTTGTCCTTGTGTTATCTGAAGATTAATCCTCTGTCTCACCTTAAAATTTACACTTGTCTTACCTTTAGATTTGGGAAGTTTAAGTTCAGATTTCTGAGCAGTCTAAGAAATGAGAGCATTCTGTGGAATAAAAACGTTCGTACAAACCAGCTGGGTATCAAGAAGGAATGAGAGGGCTGATCCATTTTCATTAATGTGTCCCTGTGGATATTTTTATTCATTGTCTGTTTTGCCTATTCACCTCAAACTAAGGAAAGAAGGAGAACTGGAAGCCAGCCAGCCAAACGACCAGCCCAATTGCCTATGCTTTGTTTCCTTGGAGGAAATGGGGGGAAGGGAGCAGTCTCAGCAAAACTGGAAAAAGCTCAAACAATTTTGAAAGGCAACAAAAATTAAGAACAAAAATTAACTGTCTGGGATTCAGCTTGACTGAACAGGCAACATTCAGCTTGGCATAAAGCAACATAAAAATGAGGCTTGTCAGAAATCACCAGTACTTTCAAAGGAACTGGGAGTCAGAGTGCTCAGATGAAAATCAGTAGTCATGAACAGTTCTTCCAATATACAGACTTTTCTGCTTCGTCCCTGGCTATCACACATATCTTGTCTGAAAGTGCAGGATTTTGAAGCTTTCCATCTTTGCCACAACGAAGGAAGCTCCCAGCTGCATGTAAGAGACAGTAATCCTTAAACACTCCCATTTATCACGCAGGTAATGCTGCTGTCATATAGCATTACTTCTTTCCTACCTGTCATCTTCAGACTTCACATTAAACCCAGAAGGAGACCATTGAAAGCTGCAGGACTCCTCACAAAGATCATGCAATTTGCCTGTGTCAGTACTTAGGGATGAGGAAGTCCATGTGGAGACATTTGTCACTTGTGGAGGCTGCTGACCTGCCCAGCGGCATGGTTCAGAGGTAACAGGGAAGGCTCTGCTTCAGCCTTACACAAATTACTCTTTTCATAAGACTAAGCTTCCAGTTTGCTTTACATCCAGTCCCAAATCTCTACTGCTGCCCACACGGGTGAAATTTAAACGTCTTTCTCACTGCAGCTTTGTGTCTACGTGATCTGTGATTAGTAAACAGCAATCACTTTTAATGCTCTTTGGAAAATGTTTTGGCTGAATTTCACACATTTTTATGTATTCTTATCATGATCTTTTTCTGTAATTAAATTTAAGATAGTTAACATTTTCCTTACAGTCTGCATCTGCACATCTTTCTACCCGTGTTCCAGAACATTAAATTACATTTAGTAAAACCTTCATTGTATCCTAGAAAACAACTCACTGAAGGTCAAAGTCTTATTTGTATTCCACGTAAATAACAAATGATAGTGAATACAATAATGCAATATTTACTCCAAATTCTCAAACAGCATTTGTCTGCAAATTGGTTTTATATAGCTATTTACTTCCCTTAGTATCTAAGATGTACCAAATGTACTTTATAAATACTGAAGGTGAGCTGTGTCAGTAGTCCAACATAGCAAACCACTGTGGATTCAATGACAATGCAACTAACCCTGGTATGACTGTTATTATTATTATTATTATTATTATTGTTTTGTTTGGTTTTGGTTTGTTTTAATTTTAAGTGTTAACATATCAGAAGAAGAAAATTTGATGTCACAAAAAAACCAGATACATCAGGAATAATAGAAAATGTAATTTTCTATTAGGCTCCAACATTTGCATAGCTCAGGCTTAAGATTTATCTAATACATATTTAATATGTGTATTTTAATGTCATTTCAGCTTTAACAGATTGCAGTATCTGCAAAAGAGCTATCATGAACTGCCTTTTTTTGAAGGAAAGCTTAATTCCTGTATCAGTATTTAAATTCACAGACTTCACCCCTGTATTGACAAGTCTTGTAAACTAATTCTCAATATAATGGTCCATCTGCATTCAACAAAACACTAAAACAAACACAGAAAAATTTCTACTAGTAAGTTTAAGAATAAGAAGTTTACAAATGTGATAATATTTTAAAAAGAAATTAACAATTTCATAGCAGTGCTGCTGCTAAGGTTACACAAGGAAATAATTTGTATAAATGTCACTGTTAATTGTTGAGATATATTTTGATACATTTATATTAAAAGAAAAAATAACCTGAAACATCTTCTAATAACTAATGTTGCAGAAGAAGCTTTAGTAAAGAGCCCTTATTCAAAGTGATTACAGCCAGGATCAAAATTAAATGCACAACAATTTGACTTGTCTGTGATAACAGGATAACTCAAATGTTTTTCCAAACTTTTCCACAATATTTAAACAATACATAATCCTCACAAAAATTTTAAGCATTGAAAAATAGTCAATAGAAAAAAAAGTGTTTGTTTTGTTGTTTTTTTTTTTCCTAGGGAGGTTGATGTTTCCTTTCATACCAAGAATTCAAGAACTTCAGCATTCTTCCAAAAATTCTGTGTTTCAATTTATAACCAGAACTTCAGTCATGCTGATTTTTTTTTTTAAAGGCATGAAAATGAAGATATAATTTGTGCTGGTGCCCTTTACTGAGCAGAATATGCTCCAAAAACTGCTCAGTAATGCTAAACTGGGTAAAAGATCAACTATTAAGTATAATGCTCCCTGTATATTACAAGGCAAGAATTATTTAATAAACTAAAAGGCACAGTAAAAATATGGAAAAACTAAAGAATGCAGTATAACTCCATTGGTGCCTCTATGACTCTTCTGTTGAAGGTTAGCCATTACTAGAGCTATGGAAATAATTTTCCAGTCTATTTTCTAAATAATGTGACAACCATCATCTGAATTTATATTAATTCAGTGAATGAATATTCAAAACAAGCTGTCTAAACACAGAACATCTTCTAGGGATTTTACACTCCAACAACAGGACAACAAACCCACCTTTTTTCAAGGTCTAGGCTGAGCAGCAGAACAGTCAGAAATTCCAATTGTATTTTAATTGAGAAAAGACTCATCTTACAATCCTTTATTTTCCAAACACACAAAGGTGATTTAGTTGCAGGCACAATATTCTGCTACCTCTTTGTTACTTGATGTGTAATTATAATATTTAAATAACTGATCTGAATATGTAATTGAGAAAAGTTCCAAGCATACTTAGCTATAGCTATATAGCTATAGCTCCTGTGGTTCATGGGGATTATTAAAAGTAGATAACTTTTTCTTTAGATGTTTACATCTATGTAAAACGCAAATCATACCATGGGCGCTCTAACACTATCACAGCTGTTCATAATGCTGAGGAATTCATCCTCCTGCCTTTTTAGGCCCCTCTCCTTTTATTTTTAAGATTATTATTTTTTTTCCCCGAAGTTGTAGGCATTTGTAAAGTCAGCAGGAACTCTGTGGAAGATGGATGCCTCTGTCTTCCCCAGGCTAACGCTGAGCCTGCCCTGCCATTGTGAGAGACGAGAGTCCAATATAGCCTGCAGATCATACCTAAGGGACACAGCAAAAATCACAGTAGAGCCTGCTGATGAGCTGATTGAAGGTGCTTTAGCCCTGGCTGAGATACAGACAGGGCTTCCACAGAGCCAAAACCCCTCCCACACATGCAATCATGCCTCCCCCCAAGCACCGCTTCATACCGTTCACCCAAGTCCCACACAAGCTACAGGTGAGATAGAAATCTAGATGCAACACAACAGAACTTTGTACAAAACACTCAGCTTCCATCCTCCTCTTTGTGAAACTTCTGTCTTCCTCTTGACTAATAAATACAAAGTAGTTGTGTTATTGAGACAGGTTGAGATAACACCTGTCAACAATCTGCATCTGATTTCTGTTTTCTAGTATTTGCTGATTTAACATCTATGTCAACACTCTCTTTCAGTGCTTGGTTACAACATTTAATACTGTTGTAATTCATCATGGGTTATTATCAGCCTGTTTCAATGCATCCTTAATGTAGAAACATTTTTGATATTTTCTGCCATATGGTCTCTTTCTGACTCCAGAATTTTCACTCTTCCGTGTTTGTGGGACATGAAGATGTCCTTGCAGGTTTATTTGTTCTGCTCCACCCAACCACTCCCCATCCCCCCACCTTGCCTCAAGCTTCGATTGTTAGATCCTCATCTAGCAAATGTGCCCGAAATTTTGAAGAAAACTATTAACTCATACAAGAAAACCTTTTTTTGCTAATAAAAATAAAAGCCTTATTTTCAAACACGTGGAACATTCAGCAGTTTTTACTAAATGCATGGCATGCTCCTACACTGAAAAAGGGTCTTGTTACTTATTTAGGAACCTATCTAAGATTGGCTTTTAAAGGCTTGTTTTAAGCATAAGACAGCACCCTCCTGAAGGCCTACCTATGTAAATTAAAAATATATGTAAATGTCTGCAAAAACAAGGCTTTCAAATAATGTGAGGTGCAGTGCATCAGTAACAAGCAGGTGTGGGGAGGCGAGGTGCAAACGCTGCTCATAAGCAGGCACGCTTGGTTGTACCTCTGTTAGCCAAACTCTGTGTGAAAATACATAATAAATCCAGCTGTTGGAAAACCCCAAAGACTGAAAACAATCCCAACAAGATTAGGGACTATTTTTTTTAAAGTAAAAATTCTATATGAAGTGGTTTTTAATTTCCATATTCACAAAACAATTTAAATGGGTTCCTGCTAGCAGCTGCCTGGCATTGCCCTTGACAACTGGTGACCATGGGTAGAGGTCACTCAGAACAGAACCCTGAGTGGCGTCTGCTGGGAATCGCTCTATCATGCTGAGCACGACATTTTGCAATAGCAGGATAATAAATGGATCAGAGATGTTCTACATTTGGATCCTGTTTTATGTGCTTAAAATAAACTTACTATCTGAGCCTGAAGCAAAAGCAGAGACCTGTCTTTCTGAACAAGCCAGACTCTCAAGGAGAAGTAAACTACAAAGAAAAGTATTATGTTCACAAACTTTGATCGTGATTCTTTGGTTCCTAGATCATCTGGTGAACAGAAACTATCTCCTGATATCATGATGAGTTCAGCCATTATGACATTTCTAAAGAGGTAAAATGTTGCCCCAGAGAATCAGTTACCACAGGAGTCAGATCTCAGGAGGAAAAAGTCCTTTAGCACCATTCCTGCAACACCAAGCTAAGGATTTGGTCTGACCTGGCAGCCTGTTCCATGGAGAACAGTTTCATCTAATCTATCATATCAGAAATTGCATGATAGAAATGACTTCTCTTCCAAACCAGTGATAAAGACTTCCCCCCACTCCCTGGCTTGCTGTGTGCTCAGTTAGTTAACCAAGGACATTTTTTCCTAGACACTTTTTGCTATGGAAACAAATCAAACAGTAGTACTAGTAGCAGCAGCAGCTTGCCATCTGCTGACACATTTTCAGCTGACACTGTCCTTCGCACTACCTTTCGTCTTTGTACTTGTACAGAAACATCTAACCACCCCCCTACTAGAGCTAGCACGGCAGTTTCACAGATCTGCCTGTATGGAATGCATGAAGTGTGGCAACAAATACTCCTTTAGCAATTCCTTAGCGCACATGCACTCAATTGCATACTCTTGGGTTTCTACCACGTATTTTCTTGGCTGGAGAAAGCAAAAGGTCACTGAAGATGAAGAGCCATCACTTGAGCTGAAGTGCCCTACTGTAAGATCAGAATGATCTTGAGCTACAGCCGAAGTCAAGTGCTTAGAAGACAAGGGGGGAAAAGGGAGACTGATGTTTGGAACAGTGGAATATAGTCAGAATAACATAAAGCAGTGGTTCTTAGCAGTAGGTTTAAAAACCGAGATCCAAACATTGCTGGGAAGACCCACAGACACATGGCATTCAGTGAAGGAAAATCAAAGAGCGGCATTTTAATAGCAGAAAAAAGGCTTATGAGTGCTGGGTTTACAGCAAATTTGCTGTATGTAGGCAAGAGCAAGAAATTAAAGACACACTCTATGGCCTGGATGAAAAGGCAGGTGCAGAAGTCTGATCTAAATGGTCTGTACCTGGCTCATGTTGGGCTGATGAGCTCTATGCAGCTCTGCTGATGTCTCACAAGGAAGCAGTTTGCAGTCTTCACTTGGCACAAAAACTGGAGGACTACTAACTTGTTTCTACTATGGTATGGATTCAACCTCTGAGACTGAAAAAAACCCTTAGAAACATGTTATAGCGGGATCTTAACATGATAACTGAGTAACTGTTCAGCTGGGGGAATTTTAACAAGACTATAATAAAGCTCTTACTGTTGTTCAGTCTGATCTATTAGAGAATCTTTTCTCCATCCAGCTTCATTTAAGCTTTTTCCTCCCTGCCCCTCCACCACTCTGTCCCCAAGTAAATCAAATCAACTAAGTAGCCATTTAGTTAAAATCCTTGCAGGGTCAGAGCCCTCAATTCCTTCAGGACTCTTACAGTCCTATCATCGTTCCTTCAAATTTTTTTTTCTAAGATCATTGATTTTTTTTTTTTTTCTTTCCTCCCAGGGCTGTTTGAAGCTGCTTCTCTGGCAGCATTTGTGCAACAGCACGTTGTGTGGTGAGCATCGCCCAGGTCCAACACACACAGTTCCACACCAGAGTGTGCCTCTGACAGTCTATTACAGCTGGCCTCCACCAAGGAGAGAACTGCATCAATTTTAATTGTTTTATTTGACTTTTTTTTCTGCCTTTGACATAGAGATTAATGCTGCAATTCTCTGAAGTCTGTTGAATAGCCTGGAGAATGCTTGTGGGTCTGGCTGCTATCTTATATCTGACAGCTGACTCTCCCAGTAACACGGTGTGAAACTGGAGGGCCCAACTTAGCAGAAATTCACATAGATGTTTCTGGCACTTCAGTATATCTTGGATTTGCACAAATATCTGATCTAAAACATGGGCTGAAGAGAAATTCTCTCAATAGCTATTGCATTTTGCTCAACTGAAAACTGCAAGGAGAAGGCTGGAAACCAATGTCAGACCCATCCAGGACTTGCAGTAGCTAAACAGAGGGAGAAGGCAAAAGCGAACTCCATGTGGGTCCTGGAGGCTGCCAAGAGTACAAGTGTCTATGATGAGAAACTATGATCACAAATAGCGGGACACCACCAGAAGTAGGTAGCATCGCATGAAGTTGTCAACCAAGATAGGCAGTTTTCAAACATAAGTCAGTGATGGTATCTCTCACACATCCCAGAGCAGTAGGATGCTGCTTTGCTTAAGAACATCTCAGGTGAGAGCCACAGCAGGTGAAACCACTGAGTTTGAGGCATGAGCAGAATTGCCACAGTTAAGACTGCTTACACTCTGGTTCTACTTCAGGGTAGCCCTGTCAGTCAACACAAAAGCATGCAGGACCACCTCAGTAACTGATTATACACAGACATTTAGTTAGAACTGATGGATTGAGTGTAATTGTTTTCTTGTGTTTTCCAGTGGCATTATTGCTGTGTTTGGCTGAGAAATAAAAATGGGAGAAAGTGCTGTTAATAGATCCTGGCATGAGCTAATTGGAACAACGTGTTATATGATACTGCTTATTACACTGCACTGCTCAGCCTGATTTTCTGGTATGGCACAAAGCACATCTGCCAAGTACCTTGGTTCCAAGTAATTATCCCCTAACATGGGAACAAGAGTAGCCACAGCAAAATTTGACAGGCTTTAGCACATTTGTAACTCCAAATAGCCCTCTCCACTTCAGCCACACTTCTGGAGCAACACTAAAGGATGAGCTACAGGTTGAACTTTTACCCTCACTCAGAAAGAGAACAGGTGATTGAAAACCATCTATTTTAACATAAATAGTGGTTTACCATCATAATTTAATTTTCCAGTATTGCTGGGATTGTGATGGTATGCAACTGGAACAGCCTGAAGGCCAACCTTTAAAAAACAAATTGCCTTAATGCAGTCCTTAATTGAGGAAGTTAATAAAGTTGATTAATTTTCACAAACTCACATGAGGAAAAAAGTGGCTGAAAATGCTTTTTTAAAAGCAGGGATACTATGATTCTGGCTGTGTGGCCATGTACAGATATACTCTGAAGTATCAGGTTGCTGAAATTTACTGCCCATTACTTCTTTCCTGTCTTGAGTATACTGCATTTAAATGCAACAATGAGCTAACATCTGTATATTCCACAAAGGAGAAGGCTGATAAATATTAATGACATTTGCTCCTCATGTATCTTATGAATTTTTATGTATTCTTTCATCTAGGGGCATCATTGTACAACTTTCACATAAATGATTGCAGAGATCCCATTTCAACCTTGAATTTCCACTTTGCACACAGGCTCCCACATGCGAAAGCCAACAGAGCACTCACTCAGCTGACAACTCTGGCTATTGAAGAGCCTCCAACCCTCACAGAAGAGGCCTTTTTCGTCTGTTTAAAGAACGGTGGTAAGATGAATTATCTCCCTAAACATATTAATTTTATCTCAGCAGCAGTGGAATGAGTCCTTATACTAGATTGCCTTCAGCTAGGCACACTGTCCTCTACACCTAACCGTGGAGCTAAGCCACCATACAACCAATGCAATAGATCAACAGAATTAAGCTCCATTTCATCATGCTTGAGAGGAAAGTGACAAATCTTTACTGTTAACTAAGACCATCCTTGAACACATCAATATCTGTCAGATGCAAAATTCTTACTCTTCTCCTGAATTTCTGTCTTTTTCCGCATTCCAATTTCAAGCTGTAAACCCAGCACTCATAAGCCTTTTTACAAGAAAATAGCAAAAAAACCCTTGACAAATGCAACCAATTCCAGAATAGTTTGTGTGTCTGACCCCTGTAGAGAGAAGCTGAAACAAAAACCTAAAGTTAGCTCTTTCACCAAAGACAATGTGTAGCTTGCGGGTTTTGGTCTAGGCATCCAAGGTTCACTCCCTACAGAACAACAATTTCATTAGCCAAGAAATTTATCCTTTTTTTTTTTTTTTAAAGCTAACTTATTATAATTAATAAAGACGAAAGAAGAAAAGATGTACTTTACAAAATACAGAAACTATCTTGTGGCAATTTCTGCAGTGTTTTCTGAAGTTACAAACTGATATTGGGATTTCATGCATTAAAATACACAATTTTAAAGTGACTCTATACAAACATATATGCAGCCCTCGAGATTTATTCCACTGATACTGTTTGCTGTTTCCTGTCTTTCCTTGCCATAAGTTAATCATGACAGCTGAATTCTTTAACTCCAGGGATCAGAACTTGTTTTGGGACGACACTAAGCACAAAATGCTCTCAACATGCCCCACCTCGCCTTTATCTTCAGTGATTCCTTGGTATTCAGCCCTTTCATAGCCAGGTAAACCACGTGATGCACGTGATGGAACCATGCTTCTCTATTTGTTCATTTACTTAAATCTCCATTGTATTTGCTTACATTATTGCTTTGCTATTAACAAAATCATTGTTTAACCAAAACCAAGCTAAGATCCTGAACAAAATATCAGCCATGATGACCTGCACCAAAGTATCTCAAACTCACAATCTGGAAAACAGCACATACACCGGAAAAATCGAATAATGCCCACAGTAAAAGGCCACTTATGAAGGTAATCACTCAACTTCAGACATAAGGAGCAGACCTGCTGAGCATGGAGGAGTCAGAGCAGACAATGGGGACCCTCTGGTAAAGGTATCTGCAGACATGTGAGAAAGATCACGAGTGATCTTTCTCACGTCTCTAAAATAAATGCGCTTCACAGAACTCGCTGTCTCAAAGTGATACTATTGTAGCACGGTGTTTTCAAAGGCACAATGAGCCTGAAGAAAGTAAAATGGAAGCAAAATTTTTTTTTTTTTAAAACCTGCCAGTAGCTATATAACGGAAAGGTTCCTTACACAGTCATGACCTTATGACTGATTAAATAACTTATAGCCGTGTTCAATACTCAGGTTGTTGGTTGGTTCCTCTTTTGTTACAGAACTCTGTCTTCTGAAAGTGTGATTTAAAGTAACTGTTTAAAATTGCACTGATCTCCAACCCTGAAACATATTCCTCCCTTCAGCGGAGATATATGAGAAAAAGAACTAGCAAGATCGCTTTATTTCAGTAATTAACAGTTGACTTAATATGGTGTTCACCCCTCCACCATAAACAACTTACTGAAAATGATCAGCACATGGGCAAAACCCATCAAAAACCTTTCAGCAAGTTCTATCTAAGACAATTTGGTGCTTAATTCTTCTGAGCAGAATAAAAGATACTGTCACAGTCCTTGTGCAGGTATAAAAAATAAGTTGCATGTGTTTTCAGCAATGGCATCATCATAAGGGCTGAAGTTTGTCATACTGAGGACATGAGCTTTTTTCTCCCTTTTAAATAAAGTATCGTCTGTACAGTTGGCATTGCCACCTCTCTCAAGAAAACAACAACAACCACCCCAAAACAAACAAACAAACCAAAACAAAACAGTAATACATGGATATGTGTCTGCATAGCTTCCAGTAAAGGCTGGATGGTACGTTGGGAAAGCAAAAGGCCTAAGGAGTCACCTGTACTTCCATGTACAAGAGGCAGGCAAACCCAGGACTGCTCTCACTTGTAGGAGAGATGGGGTATTTATTTTTCTTCCATTATCTTGCTCTCCAGGGTAACCGAGAGCAGGGAGGTTACCGTCAGAAAGCTACTGTCTTTTTCCTACTTATCACTGATGCGTGCTGCTGAGCTGAACCTCTAAATATTCCTCAGTTGCTATGGAAGCTGTGGGACAAGCAATATCACCTCAATACACTTAAGGGACCTGATAAACGAAGACCCTAATAACAGACTTTCCCTCTGCTTTGAATGATTAAGTCAGATTGAGAGAAAATACCAAACTGCCCACACAGTCTTATCTGCCTGCATTTCTCAGTGCAGATTCTCTAGTTAAAACTGCATCCAGATTTTCACCAGAAACATTATTTTGCCTGAAGGCCACCGATTTTTTCTTTAAAGCTTTAGATTCCCAATTACTTTGGTACTGTGTCACCACAGGAGATTTTTGGTAAGCTGACTGTTCAGCTGGAGGAGGCATTTTAGAGATGAGTTTGACTTCGAAAAGGAAACTCATTTCAAAGTTGAAAGGCCAGAAACTTTATACAGCCTTTGGGAGGGCTGAGAAATTATCACCACAGATCCAAACCTACCAGCAATGAATCTGTCAGCTAGCACACAGCCTGCACAATAGACAGCATATGCAAAAGCTGAATATAAAAGAACTGCATTTTTGCATAAAACCTGTGTGTAACAGCTGATTTAAACATACTTACAGTATGAATAGTTCTGTGAGAAACATATTTGTGTTCTGTAATGAAGAGAAAATAGGCTTCTTAATATAGAACACATACTGTCCAGTTCTTTCCTTACGCTTTTACATATTCATGAAAAGCAATATCTGCACTAACATATCAAAGTTGTGTTAGAAGGTAAGTAAAAAAGTCTACAGCATCTAAACTATTCAGTGTAACCTTAGAATATTAAATCATAGATAGAAATGGATGATAGTATTTTTCATCACCTCACAGTACAACATAGGTCTTGCTGATGAGACAGTTGAAAGGTTAAAGAACCAGTCCCCAGCTTCCACCCCAGTCCTGCAAAAGTGTAGCCAGTATAATTTTATTTTAAAAGTTTTTTTGTGTTTGACACCAATATACAAGTTAAATAATCTTTCAGTCATGCATACATATTGAAATTCTACATAGGATTTAGCCTTGGAAATTGTGCCCAGTTCCTGCTGGTTCCGAATCTGTGGGAAGTCAGACATAAATTAATATTCCCACAGTGTGCCCCTACATTGTCTAATCCAAGATGACTACTAAACTAAAATCCTAGTAAATTAAATAATGTCAGTATCATAAAACATATCATTTATATCTATTTGAACTTATGATACCCTTTTGATTAATCATTCCCGATATATTGTACATCAATAATTAAATGTCTTCCAGAAATGTCAATGCTTATCAGAAAATGACTTAGTTGGGAACACATTAGCCTTACAATTTACCTAATATTTATCTTTAATGCCTGAATTTATGATCCTATTTCCTACAAAGATTAGTAGTGAATTACATGTTTAAAACTTGGACCATGTACCTCCATGGAAAAAATGAAAAAAAAAAAAAAAAAAAAAAGAGAAAAGTTGTAGGATGCTCTGAAGACCATCTGAGGTATGTTTCAAAGGATTATAGAATGAGTCTTATATGAAAAAATATAGGAATAACTGGAACAGGTAAATAAAAAATAACATTTAAAAGAAATGTCAGGAATATTCTAGCAGCAACATCATTTATTCAGTTAACTATAACCAGGGTGAATAATCGTCCTCGTCTTTCAACAGGAATGTATCAGGCTAGTCATGAAGAGAAATACGTCTATAAATTATCAGTTAGATCTTGTCCTACTTTGAAAACAGAAGGAAGCTCTTTTTATTTTAAGATTAATTTCTACTTCTTTTGAACAGCCACTGCACAGAATTAACTTTTAAAAGAACTAATCTTGCAGAAGGATTAATAAAGGGATTTGGTGTTTATAGGACTAATATGAAGATCTACAATTACATTAGATGGAACAGAAATACTTCAAGGCATCCTGGGGTTAGGAAGGAACTTTCCCTTAGAGCAGCTTATTCCATAATTGTCCACTGTGGGAGTTTTAGCACTTTTCTCTGAGATCTAATACTCTCCACTGCTGGAGAGAGAAACACTGGGACAGATATATAATTGTGTGGGTCAAATTTGGAAATACTTTTTTTTTTTTTTTTTAATGGTTAAGGCTTGTCTGTCCACTAAGGTTTTTGCAATAATTGCTCCTACTTATTTTGAGGACTCAGACCAAATAGCAACAGAAAACTGTAGGCACAGCTGCCCTCCTGGCCACTGCCGTTACTTGAAGCCACTGTTTCAGCCAGATCTCCATAAAAAAGTTCAATTCAATGGGGTGTTTAAAACAAATATCAGCAGTTGTAGCTGCTTTGTACCATTTACACATAGAGCAGATAGAGCTTTAAAAATACAGTGGTTCTCATTCTCAGAAATGTCACATTTCTTGGGGAGAACAAACTACCTACATAGAAAAGTATTTTTAAAAATTGTGAGAGAGGAAATAGAAATAGTATATGCTTCAGGGAGGTTATCTCTGAGAATATAAATAATTTCCTAGTGCTTTATTTCTCAGATGTATTTTTGGTTATATTAATCGCATAGAAGCAGACCCAAATTCTGCTGCAGTCAATATACTTCTGGAATATTATTTTTTCTTCCCTGTCTCTCAACCTGCTAACAAACCTTAAATGCACTCAGTATTTTTTGCTGTTGCTGCTGCTGAAATTCGAGGGGGTATTCATCAGAAGTGTCAGGACAGGCAGAGATCTACCTAATGAAAACAGAAGTTATTATTGTCTTGTCTATACTCTCCTCACCATAAAAAAAACCTGAAACAAAACAAATGAAAGCATCCCTATTTTGTAAAAGGAACCCAAGACATTAAAACCGCTTGAGAAATAAATACAAACACTGTACCTCCAAGCCCTAGGAATTAAATATTCTGATGCTTGCTGGGAGCACATTGTCATTTTCTCAATTCTGAGCATGAAGTACTGCAGGCAATGAATCACCTTTATTAAAAAATAAATAAATAAAAAAAGTCACACAGCATAGCTGCCATCCATAGCCCTGGTCAAGGCTCAGGAGTCTGCAGAACTAGGGCTCATTTTCAAGAGATCCATGCAAGGAATCTGAGTAAAATGTAGAGTGAAGGCATAGGCTTCAGGAACGATTACTAAAGAACACAACCCATGTTTAATTAAGGTAGTAAGCTTAAACATAAGTCTTTACAGAATCATAGAATAGTTTGGGTTGGAAAAGACTTTCAAAGGTCACCTAGTCCAACCCCCCTGCAACGAGCAGGGACATCTTCAACTAGATCAGGTTGCTCAGAGTCCCGTCCAACCTGGCCTTGAATGTTTCCAGAGATGAGGCATCTACCACTTCTTTGAGCAACCTGTGCCAGTGTTTCACCGCCCCCATTGCACAAAATTTCTTCCTTGTGTCTAAACTGAATCTTCTCTCCTTTAGCTTAAAACCATTACCTTGTCCTATCACAACAGGCCCTGCCAAAAGGTCTGTCCCCATCTTTCTTGTAAGCCTCCTTTAAGTACTGAAAGGCAGTAATGAGGTCTCCCTGGAACCTTCTCTTCTCCAGGCTGGACAACCCCAACTCTCTCAGCCTGTCCTCACAGGAGAGCTGTTCCAGCCCTCTGATCATTTTTGTGTCCTCTAAACCCTCTCCAACAGGTCCATGTCTTCCCTGTACTGAGGGCTCCAGAGCTGGACACAGGACTACAGGTGGGGTCTCATAAGAGCAGAGTAGAGGGGCAGAATTACCTCCTTTGACCTGCTGGTCACCCATAGGTATCTATATTTATGTTATTCCTAGGGCAGTCTAACGTTAACACTACAAACCTAAGACTAGCATAGACCTGTTTATCAAGGAACTGTAATAGGTCTGAAAACAGGAATGAGAATGACCAGAGATTAGAAATACTCTCGTGTTCCTCTATTCTGCTTTGTCCTCTAAGGCAGCAGTTTCAAAGGCGATGAAAATAAAATAATTCTCTCACAACTTACATTGCTATTTCTGCACTCAGACCAAACACAGTCAAGATCTTCACATTCTCTGTCCCTGCTGTACAGTAAAGACACTGTGCAGAATGAGAAGCTGCTGGAGAGTTTGGAAATACAGTGAAAGGCATGATTTCACAGTATAAATAATGCACATAACAGAATTAAGAGAAAAGTGGAAGGTGTATTATGTGCAAATTTTAAAAGACTTTAATGTGCACGTAGAATATTCCTGGATATGTCTCTGGTGTTCCTGGAACTAATGTATATTTGAGTTAGAATTCCTCTTGAAAACACTGAGTCATGTTCCACCACTGATGTGGTTTAGAAAATCCATTATTGATTCTAGTACGTTTTGTCAGTGTTTATTCTCCACTATTAAAAGCAGGCACTATATTTCTCTCAATTTTTCCAGCTTCCAGTTGTTACATACACTTGTCAGCTGGATTGCAAAGCCCTCTAACATCACACTTCTGTTCTTTGTAGGAGTGCTACTAAACTAATAATATAGTTCTTTTGCAATCATTTTCTTGACCAACTGAAACAGTTAAGATCCTTTAGTCAGCCACTGCAAGGCTCTCACCTGAAACCTTCCCAACTTGCTGGTTTCTTTCTTATACATCAGAACTAGACACAGTAGTCCAGCAGCAATCACTCCCAGTTCAAAATCTAAAGCTTGCCTTGGGAAATAATGTATGACCAGTATCTGCTGTGATTAACAGACGCAGAACTGCTATTTCCCCCTATAACACGCCCAAACGGGAGGGGGACTGCTTACCTTCCTTCTCTTCACCATTTGAACTCCACCTCTGCAAAGGGGCAGGAGGGGGAAGGGAAGATTTTGTCCTACTTACTCCAGTCACATGTGGCTTGCTTGCCTCACAAGAAGAGTTTTTTTGGTAAAGAAAAATCTGATCAGACTGAGACACAAAAAGTATGAGGATAGGTGAAATTACTTGTCTGACCCCATCATACAGAGAAGTGTCAGGGCTTTATATTAAGCAGCAAGGCACTCTTCTGTGCCTGATAAAGACGAAATATTCATACAATATAGGGTTGTTCCTGAAAAGGGCTGACGAGACGGAGGAATAGAGGCATAAGTGGGATTAAAAGCAGTTTGTCAGCCATGAAGGGCTTTTCAACAAATGCCTGAATTGATGTTTAAAAGATAAAGAAGAAATTTTTTCTAGAGGCAAGGAAAAACTCATCAAATTTCGCAATTAAATTCCATGCAACTTGGAAGTTGCAGACAGTTGCCCAAATATTTTACAAATGGATCAAAGATGAAAGCATCTGGTGTGGAGAAAGAACACAGTGTTATAAGACTAAGGCAAATCTGTAAAATACACTACTCCCTTCCCTCCATAATGCGGGTGGCAGATTCACAACCTACAGAATTACTTACTGCCGGGCTGCTGACAAATGTATGGCCGTTGGTTTGGCACAGTCAGGTGAGAGACCAGGTGTAACCTAAAGACCTGCACAAGGGTGGTAACAAAGTGTGTGCCCACAAGAGAGGTGAGCTGAATCTGCAACCCTACCACAACACTGACCATCCACTGCCAGGAGATGCCCACGTAAATGCTTGCAGCCTTTTGAAAAGCTGTACACCTCTTGAAGCTTGCTGTATATATGACTAATTTTACTTTGTACCAGGTGCATAAGAAAAAAAGACATGCCAGACTGAGGCCTGTCTGACTCTCAATCAACCCATCAAGATCACGTGGATCAGCCTTAGCAGTACAACAAAAGTAGCACACCTCATCCCTGACTTGGAGTGCTCAGAACTGATGAGATGCACTCTAACCTTAAGAAAGAAAATACTAAGCAAGTACTTCACACTGAATTGCAATGCGTTAACAGTTCAGAAAGACTCCAAATGTACATGCTATGGGATTCTGTAGGCACCTGCTCAGGAGGGCAGGTTCCAAACATGTACACTCCTCTCCTAACTTCATGTACACAGCAAAATACAGTCACAAGGTAGCCCAAATCCTTTCTTCTCTTCTAAAAATGGAGGTCACTAGCAGTTTGGATATGATCTGACATTTAAAAGCTTGGCATGTCTCCTTGAAGTTTCAAAGGTAAAGAAAAAGCTGGGGGTTTGTTTTAACTTATGCTTTTTAGTTGTCTCTGGTCTTCCATTATAAGGGAACTAAGCTGCAGGGGCCATACTGTAACTTGTTTGTGCAATTTCTTATTTGGTTGAAGCATGATTTTTTTTTCCAGCACATATTATTTGACATTTATCAGCAAAAGGATTTTAGCACGCCCTACCCTTGCAGAGCAAAAAGCCTATATTCAATACTGTCCCTTCACTGTTCTGTTCCTTTTTAATCAACTATCATTGTCCTCAGGCTGCTCATTAATTCTGAAGTTTAAAAGATATCCATCAGCAGTAGCATAAATTCACAGATAGGTACAACAGGAATGTCTCTCTCTCTATGCATGACTTTTTCTTTTAGAGTTTAACCTCTGTGATTAATTCAGATTTTTTGTGTCTTGTAGCATCTTTTATGCAAACAGCAGAATTTCTTACAGAAAGACCTTTTCTTAATATTTAACACATCATTCCTTGTCTCTCATCTCCAAAGCATAGAGAAATCACATTGTCTAACTAGCAGCAGAGTAACTGTGCATATGAATAGCTAGTAAAACATATGTAAGTGCTTATATATTGGTGGAGTTTCAGTGTCATGTCTGGATTAAGTAGGGCAGGAGAAGGCTAAAGCTTCTGAAAGACTAATTAAAAATTCACAAACTGTTTTAATCTATGTTTTCAAGCCATCAGATTGTGACTTACAAAATGCAGTTATTATTTGGACTGTTAATGGAATATTTTCCCCCAACTTGAAGAAAAAATGGTTTACATAGGAGACTATAAAGAGGATTAGAATGATTCAAATAGCAATCTAATGAAAAAAAGATTAAATGTTCTGTAGTCATCTGTTAAGTTTCATGAAGAGAACAATTTTCTGCTCCTCTACCTCCAGCTAAAACCCTGTCCCAGGTCACAGCCCAGGCCTGTTGTAGACAGAAGGAGCTTTCTGAGTACTTGGCACTTACTATCACTCACTGCAGGTGAGCCCAGACTGCAATCCTAAACTATTTATCTCCACCTACCAACATCTGCCAAATTCAAGGAGGATACATCGAACAGTAGCATTCAATAGAAGTAATCTACAAATGGCATAATCACCAATCCATTTACAGACTGATACTGTAAAATGAGCTTGTTTTTCCTGCTAGTTGAGTCATAATTTCAAATTCTTATTCGCAGAGATTACAAGTGATAAAGCAACAAAGGTATAGCATTACTATAAAACAAAAGCGTAGCAACATAATTACAAAAGCTACAACCAGCATCTATGTTTTAGAAGCACTAATCGTATCTAAATAAAAGTGCAATTTCAAGTAGGGTAACTATTAAAGGCCCATTCAACAGAAGCTAAACATATGAAGGGGTGGAAGAAACAATTCCACAAAACTCATCCATGTTTCAAAATTACCACTGTTATTTTCCACCTCTCAGTGCTGAAATGCTTTGTTACACAGCATTGATGAAAATGGTTAAAGGACAAGAAGGGCTGGCTCTCAGGTTACAGTGCAGAACTACTGAAGACAGTGGTGTAGCTGCATAGTCAGAGCTGCACAGATTTTCCCTAGTTTTGTATTTACTTGTAACTTAATTTGGAATGTTAAATTCTTTTGAAATACCCACTCATAACATATACAGCTTTCCCAGCTTGAGACCTCAGGCTGAACAGCTTGCTTCAGTTCAATTATTATTCAAGCACTGATAGCCAGCATTATCCTAGATGAAATGCAAACCAAGTGGGAAACAGATTCCACATAGAAAAGCTCACAAGCTAAAAGAAAATGAAATCAATCCTCAGCCTTTCAACTCCTTAAAGCGATAGGCAATAACAGGGCTGCCAAATCAGAGTAAACCTGAAAAGAAACGTTTTGCAGCCTATGATTGAAAGGGAACATAAAAGAATGTCAGGTAGATGGATGCTTTATTGCTATTTTATATTTGAAACCAGCAAACAAGGCCAGGTTGTAGCTGAACACATGAAATTGCAACTCTTCCATTTATTTTAGGAGACCTGGCTGATGTTGCTAACCTTGTTGTCTGATCATGATCACACCCCTTCATCTTTCCTATGCATTGGTCAGCTGTTTCCTGTGAGAGCAACTTGCCACTAATACCTCTAGAGATTTATATTTATATGCATGTCCTTTTCTCCCCATTATATTTTTATTGCAAACAACCTATGAATACAACAAGTATGTTAGTAGTAAATATAGCTGAATGGCAGGGAGGAGCTGATACAAAGCTCTTATCTCCAAGAAGAGACTTGGCCTTTTTCACTGTTTCCAAAGTTAGGTCGTGACAGACTGGTGGATTGGTGCTGCCTGGCATACAACCAACCCCGTACCCAGTCCACCCACACACTCCCCCATAGTGGGATGGGGGAGAGAACTGGAAGGGCAAAACCAAGAAAAACTTGCTCTCAGTCTTGTGGGTCAAGATAAAGACAGTCTAAGAAATGAAGAAAAAAAAATAACCAAGTGATACAAAGGCAATCACTCACTACCTCCTACCAACAGACTGATGAATGATGCCCAGCCAGACTCTGAGCAGCATTTACTTTGGAAAAACTACCCATCCCTGTGTAACTGTTGTGCATGATGTTATATGGGCTGCAATATCCCTTTGCTCAGTTCAGGTCAGCTGTCCCAGCTGCCTCTCCCAGCCTCTTGCCCACCCCCAGCCTGCTCACTGGGGCAGCAGAGTGAGAAACAGAGGTCTTGAAGCTGTGTCAGCTCTGTTCAGCAATAAAAACTAAACACAGCTACAAACTAACACAGCTAAAACACTGCTGTGTTATCCATGCTGTTTTGGCCACAGATCTAAAGCACAGCACTACACAGGCTGCTCTGAAAAAAATTAACTCCATTCCAACCAGACCCAATACAAAGGTCCAGCCCACAGCATCCTCATCTCCTTATTGCTCTTTGCCTCGGGTCTTTCAGGAGAACAGATAACCAGACAACTCTCTTCTAAGTTTGTTCAATTCTAACTTGGATTTCTCCAACCAGTTAAATGGTTTGGGTGGTTTGTTTTGGTTTCATGTTTGGTTTTGGCTTTTTGTTTTCCTGAAAACTGGTATGCTTTAGTATTTCAAACACATCTCATTTTAATTTACATATATATGTATATATAAAAGATATAAACATGCATGTTTCTGACTGCATCAAAAAGCAGCTGGCTGAGTCTAAAAAACATCTAGTACATTGTCCTGTGATCTCTCTCATTTAACTGAAGAACCAAATACATCAATACTCTTCCAGTTCAGTTCCATATTGAATTAATCAGGGAATTAAACACCTGTCTCCACCAAAACTTCACATTAAGTGAAAGTGAAACAGTGTAATCCAAGCTTGTTCCTTTTTGACCTACCTGAGTGGAAACGGATGGAAACATCAACACGGAAGAAACGGGCCATGTGTGGTTTTGGCAACAGACTAAGAATCTGCAAACTCTCAACTCTGCTCCAAATACCAATTCTCTTTGGTCGCAGGATGGATTGTCATGTATTACAGACTGATTGCTGTCTCAAATGACTTAGAGCTATGGGTAAACAAGAACAAAAAAAAAAAAAAAAAAAGTAAAATCCTCTGCTCCTTGAGACCACCATATGAGGAAGCTTTTTACCCCTGAGGAGAAACAAGCAGCCATTCTTGAGCAAAAGCAGGCATGCCTCTGGCTGCACAAAAGGTATGACCAGAAAATTGTCCGACCTGAGGAATAATGGAGGTGTGAAACATCTCTACACATGTGGGGAACTCGTGACCACATCAACCCAGTTCTTTTTATCAGTGCTTCCTCAGAGTGTCTGGGGTAACACAGGAACCTTCCAGTGCTGCAGAATGGCCCTTGTGAGAATCTTACCATGAGTACAAATGGACCAAGCTCTAGTAACGACAGACAACTGTATTAACAATCAGTGTCATAGGTTGCACAAAGAGCTGTATTGCACTATTGTACTGCATTTTGTCATACCCTGACTTTATTCTGCCTTTTAACCTAGAAAGTAATGAAAATAATTTCTACTTTCATGCAGTCTATAATGACTATAACGCTGACCACTTCTAAAGACAAGATGCAGATGCCTGCTTTGATAGGTCTGGGATGCAGTTTTGTGATCAGCATAAACCCCAAGAGCAGTCTACCACATGTTCCTTATGGCCTTCTTCCCTTTTCCTCTCTCTAGATGACTCCCAGCTCAGCATACCAGGGAACTGCTTCACTTTCAAACCTTAGCACTTCCGACTGGCAAGTGAAAATCTCTACCACTTCGTGATACATTCAAAGTGTTATCATTTATTTTTGCTGGGAAAAAGTAATCTTCACTTTATCTCTTTGGCATATTGCCCAACTAGTAATGTGAATAAACAAAACAAAACAAAACAGACACTTCACATATAAAAGACACAAAAAAGAGTAAAATACTAAAAGAGGAGGAGAAGTTTGGGAAAAATTGAAATGAAAATTTCAGTTTGGAAATCCTGCAAGACTTTAATGAAAATTCCTTTTCAGAAGGAGGTAAACCTTTTTCAGATAAGAGCTCTGAACAAGTACAAACTACTTTTTGTAAGGAATCACCAGAAAGAGCCTTTCTTGACAGTTTAGGAAGCTCTAGATCAAGCTTTAAGATAACAGACTGGGGAAGAAAAAGAAAAGCATGGCTGGATATCACATCTTTTATTCTAGTCATCTAAGAACAGCCAGTGAGTCTCCACAATTGGATTGAGACTTGGACTGGATTTCTAATGCTAAATTGATAGGTGTTCAGATACTACTGTGATAAGTAGGTTATAAATACAGAGGCTGACAGCTAAAATAGTTTGCTAAAATAGACAGCCGTAAGAGCTATTCTGGATAACCGTTTATCTATCCATCCATCCCAACTCTCTAAGCTGTCCATTTGAGTTTTCAGACAGGATATTTTAGCAGGATAGCTTGTTGAAATACAGCTATAGTAGCTATAACAGAGAGATAGCTGAAACAGATATGAAAGCTGAATTAGATACTTGGTAATACAGAGAGAGCTCCCGAAGCCACGGAGGGGAGGGGAAAAAAAAAAGAAAACAGAAAAAAAAGAGTGAGTATGGATGACTGAAGAACAAGTTTGCATCTTACAGAAGAAATAGAAATAAAAATCCTGGTGAGGGCAACTACATTTTCTCACAACTTTCTGCTTTGGAAAAAGAAAAAGGTGCCTTGAAAATCCACCTTCAAAATCATCCCAATCCAATTCTCTCAGTAATGACTGCAGTGAAGATTCATCATTCCCACCAGCAGTTCAGAGTGTGCATGGCTTTGTATGGACTACACGCTTTCACTGGTACTCTACTTGTGTGACAGGAAAAATCATTATCTCAATTATCTTCGTGCTTTAAATGTCCAACATGTCCTTCAGCCCATTTTTCCCTATATTTTTTTTGCAGTTTGCCCCATCTTACCCTTCTTTGACATCTGACATGTGGCTTCCCACTCACTAATAACAGTGCAAACGCATCCAGCGAAACAAACATTCCTGCCACCATCAGGAAACAGTCTCCAGAATACAGTCCTCCCTTTTCAGCTCTTCACAGACTCATATCCCCACAGAAACCTTTAAACAATTAGAGTCATAACTGGATTTTACCAGTTAATTGGAGTTGTGGGTCTTGAATAATTTTGTGCATTCAATAGCTACATTTTTAAGTAAATCACACTACATCATAGCTAGACAGCAGAAGACATTTAAAGGTCTTTTATATAACAAGTTGCCAGTTACCAGCTGTTTTTCTGATCTTTATGGTAAATGCTGCGTTGAAAGATTGCTGCCTAGAAGGCAGGAGCTGACAACGATTTGAATCTACTGGCCATCTCTGTAGATCTGATGCCATTATTACCATTGGAATCAGTATTCCTTCCACATTTTCCCCCTTGGAAAATGCTTTACAAGAAATAATATGGAAATATATATATTGATAGAATACTGTTACATATGCTGTGTTCATCCATTTACAAGTTTCAGCATACTTTTCTACTGGACTACACATATTATGCATACACACTCTGTACCCCACCAACACACATGCTTTCTAACGTACCTATCATTCACCTAAACGGCACAATAAAGGTGTTCATTTAGCGGATAAATACTGGTATAGTCACTGGAATTTTGCTCCTTCTTTAGCATTTCTTCATTATTTTAAATATAGAAAAGCAAAATAAATATTATATATATATATTAACAGCTATTCTGGTAAACTTTGATACTTAAGTTTTATTACTACCCTACACAAATCAGTTTTGAGACAGAAAGTTTATGGATTTGCTCTGCAAAAAATAATAACAGAAAACAGAAGATCTGTATGCTTAGCATAGACAACAAAAAATGCATAAAACTGTCTTAAGCTGCTATTGCAATTGACACATCAAACAAAACAGAGGGTTTGAATTAGAAAAAGACCCATGAACAATTTTGTCATTTCTTTTGAGAAGCCAAGTTGCACCACAACACATCATCTTCGATACCTTGACCACTCGTATCAGTGAAATGGAAATACAGAGGTGCTGACCAAATGAACATCTTAGTGCGAGGTTAAAATTTTGCAATTAGCCACTGCAGCTAGTTAAAATAACAATAATAATAATAATAAATATAACAACAATAATAATGTCATCTGATCACCATCCAGGCACAAAGCAAAGGTCTATACATTTACAGAGCCTAACATAAAAAGACTTATTGTAACATGTACATAGTTCGAGGTGGATGAACATGTTTTATTTTCAATTCTCCACTAAGGCTTTTTACTAGATGATCTTGAGATAGCAAAGCATGTGTGCTTAGACATAAATGGCAAGGATGATGCATATAAATGTTAAAAATATGTTTTAAAAAGCACAGAAAGGAGGTAAAAAATCTGGAACAAACAATACAATGTTTAGATCAGATTTGTTAAAGATGCATCTTGCAACATTAAAAGAAATACAAGTCATAGCAAAAAATAAACCGACTTCTTGAAAACAGCAAATCATTACAGGATGCTGAAGATTTCTTAGCATATTAGCCTACCCTTTGGGGTTCTTGAACATAATCCATCTCGATAAATATTCTCTTCTCCATTTTCTAGCACAAAGGACATTGCAGATTAGATTAAGCCAATTCTTATGCTAGTAATACTGTTCTGCCAATACCCACTAAGGGTATTGAGAGGAGGAGTGAATCACAGATATGTTGCACAACCTGCCCATGAATTCTGCAATCTGCAGTTTAATCTAAGGTTACATTATGCATGCAACAGTGAAAGGACAAAGCTACGGGTTGGATGCAGCTTTTAACTCAATGCGTCATAAGATTGATATTGTCTACTGGAGGCAGTGGAATTTCCAAAACCAGAAGTTTTTAACATATTTCTTTGTTTTCCCCAGTGACTTCTGTTCAATACCTTTAATTTTGCCTTCAAGTTATCACAAACTTGGCGTCTCAGGTCTATTGCCCTAGGGCACTGCATTGCTCACATCACTATCACTCTGCATCATGTTCATGCTCAAGTAAACTTAAGAAATCTGCTACTCCTAGCTCAAATGCACTCCTCTCACACCATTCTCCATCTCTTCTTTTAGACTTCGGTGTGCTTTTCATATATACTTTCTTTATTCTTTACGTTCTTACTGTCTCTTATGTATGAAGCACGTTTCCTGAGTTTAACTGTAGGATCGTGGACTTCTCTTCCTGCAAGGGCCGTTCCATCCTGCCAACATACGGCTTTAAGATGAAGGAGATGGGCAGCACTGAGGAAAAAACCTTATTTCTCCATTTTAGATTACTTTTATATAAATGGTTAAACAAGGTACAAAGCACCCAAGAGCCTGAAACTAATCCTAATAACACTATGCATATTTGGGTACAGGGTGTGATGAGAAACAAGGATGGAAGGAAAATGGTGTTTCTGAAAGGGAAGCCATCCCCTGATCTGGACTTCATACAACTGAAAAAGTCTGAAACTTGTCACCCAAAGAGGAGTTGTCTACAGAACAGACTGTAGAACAGCTTTACAGAACAAGCAGTAGTTCCTTTAAGAGACATCTGCAGCTACTATTCTTCCTCTAGAAACTGGACTTTCTAAAAAAATGTATAGCAGGAAACTACAAGCTTGAAAGCTTCAGTCAGCCCGTACATATCACAGAAATTAGAGATGAAAGGACATATTATGTCAGTCTTTCATTCTGTGGCCACTGGTAGATTATTCCTTATTACCTACTCCTGAGCTCTTTGTCCACTGTAGTTTTGAATGACTCAAGTGCCTGGACTTCTACCACTTCCCCTGGGAGACTTATCTATTCCACAGCCTAATAGATCTCACTGTCAGGAAATGGCCTCCATTTGCCTTTGCTCAGCCTTATCCCATTACTCCTTGTTATGGTAGTTTTTTTCCTGTTGTGCTCTGAAACACCCTTATAATAGCTCTTACCCCAGAATCAGAGTGGAATAGCAGCCCTCAATGGAAACTTCTCACCTTCCATTAAGTGCTCCCTCATCCCCTCAGTCCCTCAGCCTGGCACAACACACCAGGAGAGACAGGAGCAGTTGCAGTGAGCAGGACCTGGACTAATGCCACCCGAGACAGGCCATAGCACAATGCTGAGCTGTAATTACAGCACAATGAGACAGAGGGAACAGTGCGGGATAAAAGCGGTGTCAGCAGGCAGGGACACTTCCTTTCAACCCAGGCAGTCTTTAAGTTACATGCTCAATTTTGTAAATAGCCCCATTTCGTAAATAGGCATTAATCATCTTAGTGAAACGTCTCATCAGTGTTGGCGCTCCCGTGTGGTGTGCCTGTCTTGCTGCCTCGCTCCTCCCTTCTCATCTTTTTGCTGAACTCTAGCCAAACTTTATGCTACAAACTGTATGACTAAACTTTCACTATTTTAGAAGTTCCTGTGAGAATGAATCCAAATTCAAGCACCACTTGCTTTTCAGTACAGCAAAAGCGAAGGCGTGCATTAATGTAGCTTCCCAGTTTCATGCAGCAGAGATACACGTTTGCGTTAGTTAATGATCACGCTTTATTTAAATACATAAGTTGTTCGATTTAACCTCTTCTTGGTCTTGAACAGTAGTGAGAGCAAGAGTAATGCAAAGACAATTGCGGACGGCTACTAGCGCACAGAAAGCCCCCAAATCCGTGGAGAAAAACTCAAAAACATTGCCAGCTGAAGAAAAGAACAGCGTACTCTAACAGGTATAACTTTCATCATCATGTGAGATGAAGATACAATGTCACCCACATAACAAAGATGTAAGAAGTGGGCATCAGCCAATCCAGAATTTAACTAGCAGTTCATTTTTTCTCCTAGGTTGATTTTAGACAGTAAACGAGATACAAGTTATTTTATTTATGCCACAAAAAGAAACTATCAGAGGAAAAAGGAGCTTTACACAGATTTCTCAAGAAATTCAGACACAGAAAATTCCATTTCCTTTGTGGTTTTCTAATTTAAGACAGCTTCAGGAACTTCTGCTGCTCACCTCTTTCATTCATTATGCTCCTTTTAAGTGTTTTGCTGTGATTGTTTTATTCTGAAGCTTGGTAATTTTCAATGGTATTTTTTGGAGAGTTTCTGCAAGTTTCCCTGTGGTGTCTTTGGAAATATTCAATCTGTATATTATAGTCTGAGGACTGACAGAGTAAAAGAAAACATAAATATCGGTGTTGAGCTTTCTCTAACATATTATACCCTTTTTACAGACCTATCTTTTATTAAGTCCCGCACTACTTTGCTGTTTCCTGTAAGAAAAAGCAGCCAAGGGAGAGCTACTGGAAAATGTACCTTCAGGTTATATTTTAGCCCTGAATAAAAGCTATCAAAGCAAACAGTATATGTAAGGGCACACTCTCATACGCAGAAATGCAGATTCTTTCCAACTAGCTTATTTCCCATCCACTGAAAGGCATACAAAGTCTTTGAGTAGCAGGACAGATATCAAGTCATTAATTAAAAAGGTCCTCAAAATCTTTAAAGAGAAAGATGACCGAATAAAGCGCCTAAAACACAAAGGTAAAAAAGTGCAGGAATGGTCCAGATGAAGATGTCTTGCACTTGAAATGCTGCACAGGGAAAGGAAAGCAAGGGTCCCACACTTCACATTCCTAAATATTTTCTTAGGTACATTAAGAGGCAATCAAAACAAAATTAAAAATTTTTTAGTCTATTCCATGGAAAATGAGGAGTCGCTTCTCATAAAAGTAGTCAACAAAAATTCCAGAATGAGTTAATAACATAGAACTACAAAACTCCCCATCTTAATAACCTCTCCTAATAAGCGGCACAAATCCCTGGAAATACGAGTAATGCGATTTCTTATTGAGATGAGCATTTTTATGGCTACATATTTCACATCATGGTGGTGTTCATAGATGGGTTGAAGGCCTGAAACATCACATATTCTTTTCTACTCTGTACATCAGGAAATGCTTAGTTTTCCCGCAGAGAAAGGTGTCTCTTGCTTCTACCCAAATCCAACCACTAAACTCCCATTATTTTCACTTGGCATAAGATCAGGCCCATAAGATTCAACAAGGAATCTTGATGTTGTATTAGAAAAAAAGATGAAGCACAACTGCTTTACGTTTCGGCTCCTTAGCTTAGTGTGTCTGAAGGGCACAGCTTCTCAACTGCTCTCCCCTCATTTTCAGCCTTACAGGCCAAAAAAAGCAATGATGTTGTTGTTTGGGCATCCGGTTCTGCTTCTCTGAAGCATGTAACAAGAAATAAATACAATCAGGGTCATCCATGTATTTCTAACTGCTGTAAACACTTTTGATGTATACAAAATGCACTACAGGTGCCTTGCCTCCCTTTGCTCATCACTTCACAGGAATTTGGGGTTACCCGAGCTCCATGCCTCGTCCCTCAAGGCAGGATTACAGTGTAGTGTGGGATCTGCACTTGCACCGAGGCTGCAGAAAGTGAAGCCATTACATCAGTGGCTAACTATTCCTTTGAGGATTTGATGACTTGAAGTGCAAACTGACTGTTATACCCGTTCACCTAGGATTTGCAAACTGGCTGTTTCTGACAAGAAAAACTGGGAGTGTTGCCCAAACTGACAGGAGAAGTGTATTTTTTTTTTAATTTTTTTTTTTTTTTAAGCATCACTTTTTTACATTTAGTTGATATGTATAAATAAACATGAGGAGAACATCACAGTGGAAAGTACTATATTGCAAACGTAAACTTCTTTGGGGACCTTACTCCTGACTAGCCAGCAAACCCAGTCAAAATATGACTTTTGCTTCAGCTTAACCATATTATACACTTTATCACCCAGTGTCTTGTATAATAAATGTTACTGAAAAGACTAATTTAGGATCTGAATTTATTTTAATTAGTCTTTGTAACACTGCAGCAGATGTTAGCCTGCATAAAAGCAAACCCGCACTTGTGAGGAATCTCAATGAGAAGGCCTCCAACATTTGATATTCTCAGACATGCTGCCTCAGATTGCAACAGCAGACAGGAGGGGAGAAAGGAAACTATAGAACGAACAAGAATTGGGAGGGTGAGGAGAAAAGAAGGAAGAGATTCCTTTTGTTATAAACATGTCCCGTTATCAGTCACAGCACTGTAAAGCTGAGGCTGCAGAGTACCATTAATAACTGACAGTTGTTGTTAACTACCAAGGAACACCAGATAACCTTCCTGAGAATATCTATACCCCCATCTTGGGCAGCAAAGTAATGAGTCCCAGTGGAAAGAAAGCACTGGCCGTCTTTGTTGTAGCTATTGATCTCCTGATGTGATTTAGATAAGGGAGGAAGAGATAATGGCATTGATTATTCTATTTAGGAGCCAAACTGAGACTAAACTCAAGTATAATACATAAAGAGGAAAAATCCACACTCAATCACTCCTTGTCTGTTCTTTGCAGTTCAAGGCAATGCTAGGTGGTCACAGCAACAGGGACACACATCTTAATAAACATGTGGGGTTTGGTCTCTGCTACAATTTGTTGTAAATGAATATATGATGGAGAGTTTTAGTTTGTTTCTTCTTATTTTAATGAGCATGAACTCTTTTCATAAAGCAAAGCATGGGCAGAATAGGTTGTTTTCCTGCCAAGGAGGTTGACAGAAGTCAATGATGGAGATCTCAGGCTGACAGCATGACATGCATCGCTAATTTTACTTTATGCTCCTCTCCCCCATTGTGAATGGTAGTCAGCTCAGGTCAGGTAGTTTACAGGGAAGAATCTTAAAAAAAGACAAAAAATGCTTGTGCCCATCTACAGCAAGATGTAATGATTTTGACAGGCCTTAACTGTAGGTCATCTAGAGACATGGATTAGAGCCTCAGGCCTCGCCTCAGAATTAAAAAGAATCCCTGTTGCATATAAGAGCAAACACCAATGAGATTTAGAAGTACCTTAAAAATACCGGAAAAAAAATAAAACCATCTCCAATCTTTTTAAAGCTGCTGAGCTTAAACTGCCTCTGAATATTTTAACAGGTTACAAAAGCCACTGTTCTACCCAGGGAACCCAGTGAGGAGTAGGATGGATTGACAGCCATAGTCTGTTTTATATTCTCTTCCACTCTCTCCCATACTTTTTGGAATACTGTCCTAGATCTGAAAACCAACACAAACTTGTACTTTTACACCTGTCCCCAGTGAAGGTTTTCAAATGCCACCTGAGATTCTCTTAAAAAAAGTGTGCATTTAGACTAAGTACAAATTATTAATCTTTTATTGGTGTGATTGATATATATGTTCATAAAATATAAAAGGAAAACCAGATAAAGTATAAGAAGTAGGAGCCAAAAAATAAAATAAAAGCCTGTATTCCATTCTTCGATGTCATCATAAAGCTCCTGCATGTGATAAAGAGAGTACTTTCACCTTTTTGTGGCCCGGCCCAGAGAGCTACAATTCATGTCGAGCAGAACCGGCCTGAAGCAAATCTCATCTTTAAAAAATTAAATTTAAAAAAGTTGATCTTTATAGCCTGTATACTGTGGGTTTTGGTTTCTTTTGTTCGGATTTTTTTTTTTTTAAACACCATTTTGTGTTTCTTGAACAGAGGGTTGTTTAAGGAAAGTGTTCCCGGCTTCCTTATTGGTTTCCCAGGGCTGAGTGTGGGGAAATATGATGAAGCTTCCTGCACCTGCTACAGTAAATTGATGTTTTACAGATAAGCTAAGGAGACGAAGAAACTGAAGCATCCAAATCTAATGTGACCTAAATGCAAATTTTACGTCCAAACTGTAGTTTCCACAAACTAGGAACTTTGTTTTTCTGACAGTTTGAGAGTGAATCTTTAAGATCCCATATCTCAATAAGACTGCAAAAGGTTGATGTACAAATCACTCCAGCATCTCTGTGTATTGCGCTACTGCTTTTTCACTGGACCTCAGCAAACTAAACACGCATGACATGCAGCTCAAACACGAAGACTACTGGCATCGCCATGGAGAATGTTCAAAACCTGCTCTTTACTAGATCAACACAGTCACTGGAAGACAGAACACACCCAGTATCACTGGTTGCATAGAGCACTAAACAACCAGTGTGAATCCATATGACAGTTTTTTGAATCACTATGAAATAAGAGAGCAGAAATAGTGAGTACAACCAGCCTCACGCAGGCAGAAACACAAACTGCAATATTAAAACCAGTCCTTGAAGGCTTAGTTATAGTATGCATACCTCAGACATGAACTTCAGAGCAAACAGTCTGTGTGGGTCTAGTTGGTTTATGGGGATGAAAAAGTCCCTCTAAATCTACTGTCTATATATCACAGGAAAAATACTGACATATTGTTTGAAGGTAAAAGAAGCATAGGTTTTCACTTTCAAAAGGAAATTGATTGAGCCATGTAGGAAAGATGGATTTACTTATTTCCTTAACACAGAAAATAGGATCAGTAGTGTTAGTGTTTGAAATGAAAAACACTTCTGCACATTTCCCTGGACTCCAGGGGTTGTGCCAAAGAACAATGGAAGATTTAATGGCAGGGGGAGGAAATGCCTGGTGTGAAAAAAATACAACTTCAAATTTCATTACTGTAAACAAAAAGAAAATACACAAGATCATTGTCATGAATCCTTGTTTTTCCAATGTATAGTCATAGAATACTAGGACTGAAAAGTGATTTATGAACAGTACATCCAGGGTTTAGATACCACAATCAGAAGTCGTATGCTACAGTTCTTCTCAAAAGACTATTAGGATAAGCCAAAATCCCAGGCATAAAACACATCAAAATTTGGTAGACCTTAAATATCTGAAACTAAATAGTTTTAGTTCTGAATAAGATGGAACCTTAATTTCAGAGCACCTTTGGAGTAACACTACAGCATGTGTATTTATCGAAGCAACTCAAACCTAATCTGTGAACGGATTTAAATTTAGCCTTATTTTTCTTCTGATAGAGAAATTTATTTTCAGGTGAAAGTTGCCTTTAAATGTTCTTCTTCATGCCTCTAGTCATTTGGAAGATGATTTTGTAAAGCATTAAAACGAAGCTCTGGCAGTTGACCTGTCTATTAGCAGACAAACCAAAGTCATTTGATGAAACCAAAAATCTTCCTCAGTGGTGTCTTTAATTCCTTTTTTTTTTTTTTCCCTTTCTCTAAGGCTATTTGTGAGGGTTTTTACTGTATCTCCACTTCTTTTGCTTTTTGACAGGTTTTCTAGAGTTAGGTGAATTATTAAAGAGATAATAATTAAAAATAATTTCAGGATGAAGAAAGAAAAAGATTAATTTCTTTAGTACTGTTTTAGAAATAGATTAATACCTTCCAGCCATAGGCACTAGAAATTGTAATATAGATTACACCTTTACACCATGAGTCTTAGCCAATCTTAAATCAAGTTGCTGCTTTCAACAGAAACTGTCAAAATAAGAGAGACAAATCCTAGTGGAAGTGATTGTGTTTCTAGCAATATCTTTTGGGAATTATTCCTTGTGAAACGAAAGAAATGTCACAAGATACTTTTTTTCCCCCCTTCTCAATTTTGCAGTTCTATAACAAGAACCCTCAGGTATAGGTTTAAACACAAACTGGATATCAGCTAAGCTTCAGTTAACAAAATTAACTGATGCTCTGTCTTCTGCTTAATTGCCAGTTCAGCACAGTGTCAGTTCCTCCAAATTCTCCTTTATGCTACTGAAGTGATATGGAATGGTCCTGTCTGACGATAATTAACCAGTCTGGATAAGCCTTTCAATTAACCGTGGGGATAGTTAATACATAGAAAACACTTTTGTTGCCAGGCAAATGATGAAGAGTTGCAAGGGAGCTTCCTAGTCCAGCTTAGTGGTAGTTTTTGAGCAAACAGTGGAAATGCTATGTTACCAAGCACCTTTACTAGCTGTTTGGTATATCTGCCAAATGCCCTTTAGATCAGTTCCTTTTGTTTAATATTCCAGCCCTTTCTGGTTTCTAGGCAAGTTGAGCAAATGCTGAATCCAGCACTAGAAATGTGCTTTAATGCAATTCCCTTGAGCCTGCCCTCAAGCCAGCTAAAGTCCATGGAGGCAACTATTCAGTGCTCACCTGAGAAAAGGTTCTGATCCAAATGCTACTAGATGATGGCATTAATTTTTAAATGCCTGTTTTTTTTTCAGGAAACATAAGTCAATTGTCTTAGAACTATGTCAATGGGACATAAGGGAAGTCATAATGCTATGTAAAATAAACCAAAAACTTGAGGGACTAATATTTATGTTGAAGAGAAACGGAAGTACATCTTTCTCACTAAGAATTTTTGAGAGGAAGAAAAATTGTGCTAGAAATAAGTATATTCTTTCCACTTCTTAATCATTCTTTGTAGTAGGTACCTGCCTGCATATAGAAAGAATGAAAATAGCTGGAGAACAGACATTTAGTTTCCAAAGGAATAATATTTTTAGTTTATTATAAAATGACTACTGAATAATTGCAATGCTAATATTTCTTGGAACTTAAAGGGCATACGAATGACTAGCCCTATAGAGACTATTCTACACATTATATATGCATGTGTTAAGGGCAATTTCAAGAGAAGATCACAAGACACCATGTCTTAAGTTTAATAACCCATTTAATATTGCCTTTCAATTCCATTTCATGCTCAGTAAAGCAAGAATAACTGAACCTTTCACTGATGTTGGCCTTAGATGAACAGCTTTTGTTTTGAGGGTTTTGGTCACAATGCCTTGTCATGATTGACAATAAAGGCCTTAAAGGCCTTCTAGCAAGTACCAGTGATGACATTAGAGGAACTGCTTCTGCACCTGAACAAGGATACTTCTTTAACAGACTATTTTTCTTAACTTGGGTCATGCAAGCTACTCACGTGGCTAGGGAAAAGGTATGGCATGCACTGCCTTTGTCCTTTCGCCACCACATTCCCCCATCCTTCTTGTAATGAAATACAGCGCCTGCAAATGGGCAAGGGGTGAAAATGTGCATGACATGCTGAAGTAAGCAAAACACAGCGCACTGTCCCATCAGAAAGGTTAATGGCAAAAAGAAGCAAGATCTCTAAACTCATGACATGCTAAAAAGCCACTTTAAAAAGGTTAATGGTTATTGCTCCCAGTGCTTGCTTAAAGAACAAACCGTGTTGGGACTCAGCCAACCGAGAGGGAAGAATATAAAAAGAATGAGTAATGGCTTGAATCAAAGATTACAAATTGAACCCCTACCACAGCAGACAGCAAAGGTTTATAGCTCAGTTACACACACGGTACACCATACCATTATCTTATATTGCTCATAAACAAAATGATCTGATCAGTAGATTAGGAAAACTTGTACAGAAGTTTGTATTTTTAGTCTGTCCATACAGCATAAGCAAGATGACAAGTCACTAACTCATCAAGAAATTCATAGCACGTGGTTTGGTATTTGCACTATCAACTGGCTCCAGCTGTGCTACTTTAAAGCCTTTAAAGAAAAGCAGGCACTGTATTTGCTTTCGCCTTCGCATAACCTACTGAGAAATCTTGTGTTTCATGTTGGAAGAGACAATATATGTCAATAAAGTTAAGATAATATAGTATTATAACAGTGTTTCAGTCATCCCACACTATCCTTATTATAACCAACTCAAAATGAAAAATCAAAAAAATTTGGTGAAGTTTGTTTTAAACAACCGTGAGCAACATGAAAAATTATTTCCTTGTAGACATGCATCTTAGCTACACTTTTGAGCAGTTTATAGAATTTGCATTGAAGTTATACTAGGACAGCGGTTTGACCTACCTGCTTTGTAAAAGGCTAAAATTCTTAAGTGTCACGTGCACCTCAGTAAGTCACAGTTCCACCTTGGTTACATCAGAGATACACACAGACTCCAGGGAAGTGCAGAGAAGTTGAAGCAGTCTCAGAAGAAACAGTTCCCCATTATCACCCCACACAAACATTTGTCTTTAATTTTAATGGAACCCTCTCATTGTACAGGTTTGGTTGTTTGTTTTAAAATCCTCACTACCTTCACAAAAAAAAAAGAAAAAAAAAAACAACATACATTTTGGCCGCATCTGTACTTATGAAAGTGCTTTTTCTAGCACAGCTATCCTCAGTGCCTTTCCCATAGACATTGCTTCCCCCTTTCCTCCTACACAGTTTCATGTTCCTTTGCATTCCTAGGACTTTCTGAGAAGACAACAGTTAATCTAACCACATGTTCACATTTCCCCAAAATATGATGGTCCATTCAACCACAACATTATAGTTTAATACAGCCACAAATTCCCCCCAAATTAGCCTGCAGACGTGTAGATACAATATCTACCAAAGGACTATAGAAGCTATAGAGAGTCAGGATGTAAAAAAAGTAATGTGCATCAACTCAGAAGGAAAAGGGAGGAAGATTATCAAAACAGAGTGACCAAGTTAGACTTTACGCTCGTCTGCCATAGGTTGTTACCTCTTGACTTTGATACAATCACCTGTGCTATGTTCTGTGCACTGACAAATATACCACGTTAAGAGGGACTCTACATTTGTGAAACTCTTTAAAATATTAAGTGCAATATTAGGAATACTGAAAAAAGGCTATATCCAACAATATTTGGTTTGAAGAATATGTACTAATTCACATGAAAAAAATATGCTGTTTAAGTCTACAGAGGACATGACAAATGTTCTCTTCCTGCAGTATTAGTCCTGTCTCTATCAGCAGAAGACCTCTGTTCTAGGAGGCGCGACACCTTGAAACCTCCTGAGTAGCACAGGACAGATAGGGTTTAAAAAGCTGTTGTAATTCTATAATTGTTCACATGCAGCTTTTTTTACTTTTAGCTACTTGTTATTCTTTTATGCTCTAACCCTAATCTCTATAAATTGCTTTAAATCACATAAAACCAACCACCTCAACTTTTGAATAACACATAAACCACATCATGTGTGGAAAAAAAAAAAATAGAAAATGCTGACTGATGTGATCCTGAAATATGATAAATCTCCCCACTCTAACCTGTGCTTTTGAGAAGTGCTTGACAATTCTTATTTGCTCTGAAGTAATCTTCCAACTCATTTGTGGGAGCAAAAGGAAAATTATAGGAAGGGATTTTGCTGGCTAATTTTATGGAGTTATTCATACTTTACATCCACTCACATTATATGGAAATTGTTTTGCAACCCCAGCTGTATCAGATGTGACAAAGCACCTATTCTCGATGCTGTCCTCCTCTTTTGATAAATAGCTCAGACTTCTCAGAAAAGTGTGATCTGCTGATATTTTATTAAAGTCCACTCACCTCAAATTAGTGACAAATTTAAAATTAAAGCAGTTGATAGGAAAGGACAAACTTAAAACTTATCTTCTTCCTCAACCTCGTCAGTATCTCCATTTTGATAAAATGCATTTTCAGTAATAGATTGGTTACAAAATCGAATTCAACTCCCATGCACAGCTATTACCTCCATTGCTGTGTGACTGTAGGTCTTCACATAATTTTAAAAAATATCCTCTTTGAAAAAATACAAATATGTAATTTAATGTACGGTTACATTTTTGGTGAATTTTTATATTTTTCTTCAGAGATTCACTAGCTTACACATTTGATGTTATATATTTTTCCAAGTCAGCTGATTAAACCAAAACTTCCACAATAAAATGACTGCTGCTTACTTTGTAAATCAGAAAGAAAAGCTATTAATGCTGATAATGTCAACAGGTAAAGAAGATGCCATGGTCGAGAGAGGAAAATAAAGAAGAGCTCAGCAAGAGAATAATTTCAAAGAACTATCTGAAACCATGCAATAGTTTGGGAAATAAAAAAAACATTTATTTTCAGACGGAAGCTTCTTCAGATCTGTAAAATCAGTTATAAATCCAGATAGAAGCCAAAACTAACCCAGTGCAAAGGGATTTTCATTACTATTCCCTGCATCTGCACATCAGTTACATATCGTTCACTTTACAGAGAACAAGAAATGACTGTGCAGCCACCAAGATAGTCCCAAAGCAATGCTGTTTCTACGTGGAGCCATTCACTGTAGAAACTACAAAACTGCAGTAGTTCTGATCTGGTCCAGATCTCAGCAGGGTGCCACACTGCCCCCCAAGAGGGTTGGCGATGGGGACTCCTGAAGGGCAGCCCAGCAGCCTCATAGGCCTCTCCTGCCTTCCTTCCGCTTTGAAGGACACCATCCAGGAGAAAACAACCTATTTCAAAAAGCATGTGAGGTAGAACAGAAACAGGCAAGCGCCTATCACAGAAACCCAGAGACTATGGGACATGCAATAATATGAATGTGGGCTATTTATACTAACTTCTCCCTTAGCTGTTTTTCCTTCATACTTTGATATTTCTTCAAAGTATAATATGAAGCTGAGATCTTTAGGGAAAACATGCATCATCAAGCATAATTATATTGACTTATGATTTTGGCTAATAACAAGATTTATTAATCTTTCAGATATAATAACGTCATGGATTTGCTGGAGTCAATATCTCTCTTGCAAATAAATCTTGATATTGGCAAGAAAAGTCAATGCCTACTTAGGATTTTCGCAACCATTGACAAAGCATCCTATTAGCATCAGATGTGCTATCATGAAATAAGCAGTTCCTCTGATACTTCATCCTGGCAATGCAGTCTGGTTTACTCAAAAAGTAAATTTATTTACAATTCCCATCACCTGCTTAGCTGATGATCAGTTTTCAAGCATACAGACAGCAGAGAAGGGCACAAAAAAAGCATTGCTTCGGTACCTGGATAGAGAATGACTGGCACCATTCCTCTGCTTAAGCAAGGTGTCTAGTACCTAAAGGCACGTAATTCTTGGCAGTTCCTTACAAACCTAGTTTAGCAAGACATTTTTTGAGGCAGCTGCTTAGCCTCTTGGTATAAAAAAAAAAAAAAACAAAAACAAAAAACCAACTAATTTTTCAGCATGATGTTTTGAACATAGGATACTCTTGGACAAACTTTGAAAATTAAATTTGTCTGAGTACAATGGCCAAAAACTGGAAAAGCAAACAAAAGCTCTTTTTATTTGATAGTAGACAGATCTGAAACTCCTAGAAATCCTTTTGTTGAAGTCATACTTATTTGTTACAATTTACATTTTCTTCAACGATGCTGTACTGGCCTTCTCCAATGCCAACAGTGATATCTTTGATGTGAAATAAAATAAGAAAAAATAACAATAATAACTTGGAATCTTTAGTTTTAAAGCAACTTCTCTAACTTTGTTTTGTTTTTTCCTCACACAATTTTATTCCTGCTGGGTTATTCCTTCATATAACTGGTAATGTCTTAAAACTAAAATTTTCCCTTATCATCCAATTTGATGTACCTTTTCCTGACCAAATTATCTCTTCATACAAAGGGAATCCATTTTAAAAGTAGAATCCTAACTTTGTTAAAAACTAAAATATATCAAACTTGTCAAAATACCTCAAATATTCAAACACTGGTTTCTAATATAGTTTTACACTTACTAATCTGGGCAACAATATACAGTGAAAGTCAATGTCTTGATGGATCACTCATGGAAAACTGAAGTAATTACCCTCATTCTAATATTCCTATTTAAATGCATGGAAAAATGATTAGCTGAAAGTTCTTTATGTAGCAGAAATAGCATCTGCTTAATATTTATGCTAATGTGAAATACCTTTTACCCTAAAGGTTAGGGGTGATGCATGAATGAAAAATGAAACCAAATAAAAACAAAGCAAATACAAAGTCCTGCTACATAATGACACTTTAATTATTCTTTCCTATAGGATAAATTTGGTATCGTTTCTTGGGCATAAATCAGCTTCTTGGAGGTTCTTCTTCCCCTCCTTTTCCTGGTAACACCTGCGAAACCTAAATTGGCTTTAATCCAATACACTAAAGATGTCTGATAGTCTCTTCAGGGTATATTCAAACCCATTCTGCACATGAGCATGAGGTAAGAAATGGCTAACATTACTTGAACATTGGAGAACTCTTCCCTCTCATACAAGCTCAGCAACGAGAACAAGAACTACTCCAGCATTTTGTCTGCCCCCTGTCTATTCTGGCTCATCCAAGGGCTTGTACTTCTACTATCAGTCCTGAATCAATTCATTCTCTTTTTATAGATTTTAATATCAAAGTGAAAAAAAAGCAGTTTTAAAAATCTTAAGGGCCTTTCTGCCAGTCATTACAACTGGTAGGGTGTTCTCTTCCTCTCTCTTTTCCCCCTCTTTTGGCTTTTTATCACGGGGTAAATAAAGGAAAAAAGTTTTAAAACTGAAAGCTTGATTGTAGTTTTCAAACAAAAGTTTGACACCTTAAAATGAGAATCTTACTGGTTAAATTTAAACCAAAAAATACTTAATAGGTGCAGGGAAAGAGAGGATGTAGAGAGGATGTAGTCAGGAGTTAGAAGACGCCTTCCCTCATCTTCTCCCTAAGCAAAACACTGGAGACAGGCCCAGTTCTGTTACACTCTTTCCTTGATCTCTAGTGTTTTCTCCCTTTGCTCAGAAAAGGTCCAGGGCATTTTTTTTTTCTTCTAACATAAGCCCATTATTCCTACTGAAAATGCTGGGAGCCACTTCTGAAAGTATCCTGGTCCAACCACCTGCCCAAAGCAGTGCTGACTTCCAAGTTTAGATTAAATTTCAAAGCTAGATCAAGATGCCTTGTCCAGCCAAGTTTTGAAAATTTTTAAGGGTGGAGAAACGACAGCCTCCCTGGTCTTCCGTTCCAGTGCTGACCCTTCATGGGGAAGATGTTTTCCGCCCACATGTCCAACCGAGTGTCTGCTGCCACTTGTCCTTTCTCTGTGCACTTCCAAGAAGCAGTAATCTCTTTCTCTAAAACCCTCCTTCCCTACATGTTAACTGAAAAATCACAATTACAGCCCTGATTATCCTTCTCTTCTTCAGGCTGTAAAAATCCCCACCTCAACGTCTCTTCCTGTGTTATACTTGCCAGCCCCCTAACCATTTAAATAATCCTCTGCTTTTTTGAGTTTTTCAGTATTATTCTTGTTTCATGTTTGCAGTGTGATTAACAAGGCCATGGCTGACTTCTGTTCTGCAAATACCTCAGAAGTTTTGCTTTGAGATTCAGTGTCCTAGAAGCAGAGCCCTGAAGGGCAGAGCTGTTTGCTCTCCATAACTAGTGGATCTCCCTGTAGAAATCTTAGGTAACAGCTAGGTTAATATTACAAACACTCCCTGCTGAAATTTTATTTTTTGGGGGAGTTGATGTTATTGTAGACTACATACCACGAAACATGTGCTTTGGTGTTTGAAGAACGGCAAATGACAACTTTAAGTGCTAGCAATGCTGGAAAGTCTTCTCTGGCACATGCTAAATAGAGATTCTTTCAAAAAGCTTGGTACATTGTCCTTAATGCACATCTGTTTTATTTATATTTGCTATTATTAAACTATACTTGTGTCTGTTCATTTTAACAATCTTGTCCTTCTTGGGATCTGGGCATAAAAGGCTATGAGAATTATCTGTTACCCACAGTCAGGCAGCTGTAGGTTCTCCAGCATGTGACATGTCTCTAGACAGTAGGTTTGACCTCTATCAAAACTTCTATAAACTACTAGCAGTCCTTACTCAAACACTACCTTACAAGGACTAAGTACCTCAAAAAGAAGGGACAGCAGAGGAAGAGAAGATGCTCCCTCAAAAAATGGGAGGACTGTTGGGAGTGAAACACCATCATCAAGAAAACAAGATGCTCGGAAGTTGAAAAGAGCTAGAACTCATCTGTAGACTCCACTGAAAAAATGCTTATGCAAAGCTTCAAGATCCAGAAGCTAGCAACTGGGCTCAGAAAGAATGAAACCTCAGTAATTTTCTAAAATATCACAGGACTGAGAGCTACGGAATTGCTATGCACTAAGTCGAGTTCGGCCATAAGTTAGAGCATCTTGAAGAATACTGCATGGAATTTGGGCAAGGGGAGAAAGTGTTATATGAGGCTGGAAAAGGGAAACATGACAATTTTTGTTTTTTTTTTACTAAGCTTAAGCTAATGTCCAAGACACAATGATGAGACTACAGAAGATTTTGTGACAGAATCAGATAATGGCTAGAAACAAAGACATGAAAAGGCTACAGAAAAGCCTGGAGAATCTAGAATTAGGAAAAGATACGGAGATGTGTGCAGTCCTTCAGAAAAGAAAAAAAATCTCTGTAGAGATTGTCTGTATATCTGATAACTAAATACTGAATCTTTACAATATTTCCAGGCCTAACATTTACATGATTGTCAATGACAAATTTATGAATTAAAAACAAAACAAAACAAAAAAAACAAAACAAAATAAAAAAAACCCAAACCAAAACCAACCCTACATAGAATTCAGTAAAACTGATGGTGTCTAGTGGGGAACTAACATTTGCTGAATTACTGTACGAACATGAGTTGAAAATTAAAAGGAACCAGTAGAATATTTATTACTGTTCAGTGCTATACAGAATTTTAAAAATATCAACAGAAACACATACCTTAAACAATTCATTGAGTGTCTCAGTGTCTTACGGGAATTAAAATCTCAGAGAAGAAACATTACTGGCATATAACAATCTTGAAGATATCATCTGAAGAAGGCATTACTGTTTACACTCACAGGTTACTTGTTACTATTAAATTATTTCTTATGTTTCCAGAGATCGAACTAGATGGAAATCTTGTGTAAAAATGTAACACAGCATGCATTAGATCTCTGTATGATCAGTGTGCTAGTAATAGTAGTACCTGATCATGGCTTTCAGCTCAATGACCAGGACTCACAGCAATTTGCAGTTTTAACCTTCACCATCAAGTCCCAGACAGCTTTATTCAAAAGGTCTGAGTCACGACGGAACTTAAACTATTTTTGAAATTGCTAATAAATAAATGAAAGAATTTGAAATCCGATGACAAACCCATATTTGGCTGTATTTGACTTACAGTAGCACCTGTAGAACAGGCTGTCAAGAGTGAAAATTTTGCTTTAATCTTAATTAGAAGTCCAAATTCCCATCCTCACCAGAGGTCTAACAGAAACTAGAAATGAACTGAATAAACAAACAGAACCTGTAGAAGCTCACTAGAGAATGTCAAAAGGAAGTCTTGCATATTATAGTGTTTAATTAAAAAAAACCCAAACAAACAACCCAAACCAAAACCCCCACAAACATAATGACCCTCCAAAACACCCAAAAAAACCACCAAAACAAAACACTTTCCCTCTTGTTCCACCCCCCAACTAACCACTATCTCTTACACAACCTTCTTTCTTCTAAGTTTTGCTACTGCACATACCTTAAGGGACTAACCACCTTTATCAAAGTTAGCACAGTGGTTTTAAAGAACACACACACAAAACCCCAAATGAACAAACAAAAAACCCCACAGAAAATCCTTCTTTATTTGTATTTCTTCTTTAAAACTTATTTCTCTTTGATTTTCTTGATAATTTCTTTTGATCTGGTGAAACTGGTCTCTTTCAATATTTAGAACTAAATCTAAACCACTAATAGCACAAGTTTAACCACACACACCTAATTATATCACTTTTTTATCCACCCCCCCCCCCCCTTTCTTCAGTGTCCTGTTAGTTAGAATGAGATTTTAGACAGCCTTTATTGTTAGGTGCAACACTGAAGTTTAGTACTGGAAATCAAACCTATAATTTTTAAAAAGAATGTTAAGCACGCTAGAATATAAATCACAGCAACCATGTTCCCTCTGAAGTGAAACAGTCACAGTTGTTGGGTGGCAGCTTTAATAGAACTGAAATACATAGCTCTGCAGAATATAAGCAAAATGAATTAATAATTTATTTCCTTCTGAAGGGGAAAAAAAAGTCCCACAGTAATGAGCATCCCTAGAAGATACTCCACTCGCTGGGAAATACCTTCACAGTTCAGATGTGAAGTTCAGTGTTCTTGAGCTGTGAGAACTATCTCACTTACAAATCCTGGGTGTGCCCTTTAGGTCACCTCTTTCTAATCCTTGCAGTTTGATATTAGCAGGCCATAATCTCTCAGACTTAATATTGACACGATAGTGGTAAATCATATCAATTATTATGCCTGTTGCACTGAAGAAGCCTAAAAATCTGCATTTTTAACTTCAAGTCTGCAACCTGCTAAAGTGATTACATTTATCATACAGCATTTCTGTCAGCCACTGAATTATGAAGGCCCCTTATCATGTACATTTTACCACAGGCAGTTTTCTGAAGGGTTAAAAAGCTTTCATATAGGTGAGGATGTTGCTCTATGAACTGTAAAATCAGTATTGAAAGCAACTTGGCAAAGGATCTTAGGCCCTGGCTTAATTAAAGTTGAGCTTGTTGTGCAAGTAAATGGCACACAGTTGGGATTTGCTCTCTGCATAATTTACACATCCCTTATTGGCTTCCTCTCAAAGCAACAGAGACTAATTCTCAGGCAAGCTTTGCCTGATGTGATTCAGGGGTCATGTCACTGGAATAAAAAGAAAGAAAAATCATGCACTGCTATGTTTAAGAAAGCTTAGTTTAAAGTTTCAAAGGCCTGTGCATTGTTAGTCATAGTATGCAGAGGAAATGGCATTTGGTTTAACAGTCTGCAGTAGAAGAGTTCAAGATTCTGCGCACAAAACAATACAAATGAAACATTTATAACCGTCTTAGTTCAAGAATAGAGTAGTCTATATCAGGGATTCTTAGAGTGAAGTATTATAACTACTTATTTTTAAATTATTATGTTATAGATCCTCAAGTGATCATCTGAATGTAAATAAGAAAGCTACTGCAAATGCGTTTTTATATTAAAATCTATATGCGTTCAACCGTACCTTTCACATTTTGTGGGTCAAATGAGATCTTAGATTCCAATTTCTCTAACAAAAAGAAACCTATGTCATTCTATGTGCTCTTGGGCCTATGCTTCAAACAGTTTGATGCTTTTTGGCTTTCTACTGACATAGTAAACTTACTATGCTCTCCATCTGTTGTTCCTTACACTGTTGAAGTTTTGTAACTAGTAACCCTCTTAAATACATGTTCTATTTAAATACAGAGGGTCTGTAAGCTATCTGCACTTCCTGACAGAGAAAAATATTTTCAAGTACTTCAAGCACAGAAGAATGAAGAAACTTGGGTGTAAACTGAGCTCATGTCACATAAAGGGATGTTACGAGTCTGTAATGTCATCAAGTTTTACAGCAGAACTATACTTTTAAATCATTTGAGAGTCAGTGAAAATGAAGTTTTCACAAAGACTGCAAACACCTATATCCTTTACTTGTAAGTGACTAAAGCCTACCTTCGGTACAAAACCCAAGGGAGAAGCACGCAGTTGCAGTTGTATCAGACAGTAACTCAAAGACAAGTGACATAATCAGTGACTGCTTTATGGTGGTCCAGATCATTTCCACCTCTGTGTCAGCTCAGGCACATGGGCAAGCAAAAAAGGAGCAGTGAGGAAGGGTGTCTTTCTCATTTTTCATCCCTGCTTAGCAGCACTTGCTTACTTCCCATGGGACTGCAACTTATCACCCAGGACAGTGGTGTAGGATACTTAGGGATGCTTTATATGATTTTTCCTCTAGCAACAGGCATCAGCCACAATCTGTGTCAAAACCAAGCAAGGTGATACTCCATTATTACATGCCTAGTCTTGTATTTGAAACATTAATGCATGAATGTAAATGTAAGATTCTCTAAAGAATGAAGGAAAAAAAAAATCCTTTTTCTTTTAAAGCTTTCAGTGTTGTAAAATAGATACTGTGAAAATATGCAAGTGAAAAAGTAAAAACTGGAAACTCAGATAAAGAACAAAGCAGTAAAGCAATTTAACTGTATAAAAGGAAGGCCACAAAAAGAATACACGACTGAAAAAGATGATTTTTTTTTTCTACTACATGCTGATCACAATCACACAATGAATCATGATTTATAACACAATCTTTGCAAATAGACTTTGTGCATTGGATTGTTCTAGCAGGTCATGTTTTTTATATTACTTCAGAATCTTCCTTTCATAATGACAAAACTTAATGTACAGACCTTGAGATTACTATTTGGTCATAAAACAAGGTGATTTGTCTTGCTTAAAATGAATTAATCTCAGAAAGTCATTCTCCTCAAGATATAAGACATACTGTTGGCATAAGTCCTGCTGCTCATTCTTTTGCCCTCTTCTCTGCAGGTCATTGCTCAGATGGCATTTCATACAAATTGACTGACATGAACATATTCACAGGCAACTTTTATAATATGTTTTTCACATGGCAGCAAGGGACTCAATGGGAACTGCATGTAGACAAAGTAGTATCCAAAAGGAAAACATCACAGAAAATGCTGCATAATAGTAGCTCTTACCTTGGACAATCTGCCTCGATATACAGGAATAACGTCATACATATTGGCATCAAGTTGTGGATTATTTTGGATAACCAATATGCTAAACCTTAATGCCAAGTATATTTGGTATTTTACTTTGTAAGTATCTAATCATATTTAAATAGTAACGAAATAGTCAAGTATATTTCTATACTTGAAATACTTTTCGAGTAGCATTTTTGACCAAAGATCTTAACAGACTTTTTTGTCTACCCTTGTTCAATCCTAGACCCATAGAAAATCCAAATAAATTCTTGTTTATCCCATAATAGCTTCTAATTTCAGCAACAGCTCTGCTCTTAGAAGAAACACGGGAAGCACAGTGGAGGTAAAAACAAACCACAAAACAAACAAAATAACCCAAATGACAACAAAACCAAAAACTAACCCAAAAAAGCTTTCTCGGTTTTGTAAAACCATTAATTAAGTTTTACTTTGCTAAAATTCGACAGCTTGCATTGATACATCCCTTTGGGAACACCTATATAGATTTAGATCTCTATTTTAGATTCTAAAACAAACCCTAGATGTTTAAAATTAATTGAACTAGATGTGAAATCTCATTAGTACCTTGATTCTGTCAATTATAGTATTTCTAATGCAAACCTTTTTATTAATACCCGGTATTAGATGTTAATGCTTTCTACCATTTAAAGTAACAATTTCATTGTTACTGATGGCGCACATCATTGATTCCATACTTAATAATTCTCCGGTTAACAGTCATCAACTGCATTAGCTTGGGAAGAACAATAATAATTGGAGTGATGGAATTTTTTACCTATACAGTTATAAGATTTTTTGGAACTAGTCCAGCACAAGCTATTGTGATTTTCTATCTTAATTTAGCATATTTATTATGATTTCTTTGGAGGCTGTTACTTGTACATTATTAGAGAGAACGATCAGACTCAAATGTCATTCCAGACAACACAAACGATTGTGAGGATACATATATGCCATCAAGTAACACAGATTTCTAGTTCTGTCATGTGTCATGTCCTGCTATCTGTGTCTCTTTCTTTGAAGAAAGAGGAAATGTTCACTCAGACCCAACTGAAGTGGGGTTGTGGGGACTTGCTTCAGATTTTACTTCAAGGGGCAGCATGAACAAGAAAGCACCACTTAACCTCAGCTTCTGCCAGCACCAGCTCTCCTGTTGGAGAAGTTGACTACTGTTGTCTGTCATGCCTATGACATTAGGCCATAAACCACCACTCTGGTGGGCTGTGACTTCTCTCTACTTAAGGGTACAAACTGAACTTTGCCCCTTCTGTTCCATGCCCCATGCTCATATAAGAATGTCTGGGAGTGACAGGAGTGCCCAATGTAGACCAGGGAGAACAATGTGTACATAGTGGGAATACCATTAAGCCAGTCTAAACAAGATTAATGTGAATGCTGTGGACTTGATGCACTCTGGACCTCTTTATTCTGCCAGCCAGAGATCAGTCTCTAACCAATTATTTACTACTGTAGGTTCAACTCGTGATTTCCTCTTTAGTGCACGTCTTTCTAATACCAAGCTGGCCAGCTTTGATGCTGTTGCATCAGAGCCTGATAATGCTAAACTATACTCTTACTACAGAAAGAGATAACTGCACCATGACAAGATTTCTCTTAAACTGCATCTGTTTTTACCTATGCCATGTAACAAATATAAATTTGATATTGCCCATCTGTACTAATAGTGACTTGGTGTTTCATTTCTTATTTTCTCTTCCAGTTTAGTGTAATCAATGTGTTTTATAAATATGTGGTGTTTTTCTCAACAAATTACTGCTGAAACTCTTTTCTCAGCATAGGCAGGACTACCAATAACCAGTGACATGCTCAATAGATCCTCCTTCCTGTCATTGATCATGCAGCAGTTTGGGGTTACTGTTTGTCAGTTTCTCATCCAAAGGGTATTTAAATTTAAGTCAATTGGAAATATATTTCCAAGTGACATTTCATATGATCTCATAGAAAATGAAAATTTATTAAATCTAGATAACTTTGTCTCCTAACTACAGTGATGTGATCAAATGAAAGAATGTCATGGAATAGAGGCCATTGCTCTTCCTCTGGGTGACTGAAAAGATTAATACATTTCAAGCTTGTGACTTCATCATACTACAGACTAACTTTAAATTTCTAGAAAGAACATTATATGTAATGTAATATTTGGTAACTTGTGATTTCTTGATTCTCAGTTACTTCTTACACTATCCAAACACAAGACTACCACATGAATTTTACTGAAATGCTTTACCTTGTTAAAAGTGTGTAAGAGTTAAGAAAATTTTAATTGTAAGATCAATAATTTAACCCAAATTTATTATCAATGATCCAGTCTTATGATTATAGTTATATGTAATACTTGTAAACCCTGTTCAGTGCAAAGAGTTTACACCTGCAGTCTCAAGTTTCATATTTAATGTGGTGAAAAAATGTCCTGAGACAGAGAGACGAAGCATGGAAAACTTCAAACCAGAAATGTAAGACTGGTAAAACTATAAGCTACAGGAAGCAGGCTTTAATAATGGAAAGCATTAGGCAATCTTATTTCCTTGCTAGTTTTCCTAAAATTACTCTGTCAGAAGCAATTTGCTTATTTCCCCATCAATACATATGCTTTAGGGAAGAAGGAAAAAAATATTTTATGAATTGCAATAACACCAGACCGTATTTCGGGAGGGGATGTGGTTATGCTGTTTTACAAGTATTGCAATGTAGTCAGAGAACCATTACATAAAGTCAAATTTGGTCTGGACATCACTAGTCATCACTTCTGAAAGCAACTTATGAAAGGTGAAATATAATGTCAAACTTTAAGTGATCAAACCTCAGATTTACAACTTGTCCAAGAGAATAAACTTTATGTAATTCTTTTAACGCAATCATTTATCCCCCTTTGCCCTCATTAACCAGCCCTATGAATCATCTCAAGCTCCTGATAGATTTACCAATCAAGCACTGACCAGTGTTCAGTGTACTTTGTCTGTATCACAGTGAGAGAAGACAGCAAAACACTATGGCTGTAATACACTATATTTTTCTGTGATGTTAATATGGACCAGTAATATTCAAAGAGCAGTCCCCTGACCAGTAACTGAAGAACACCACATCTGCCTCATGTACCACATAGGCACTCAAATACCTCACAAAAGAAAGAGGCTTGTAATACCATGCTCCTTTATCCTTATTTAAGACAGAAAAAGGGCCATAGCAAGACACCTGGTAATGCCCCTCCAACTTCTTGAGCTGCCCAGCCCCTCTCTCATTCAGAATCCCTGTGAGCCATAGCTCTGAATACAGAGCAAAGTCTTTGCTCTTATTTAGCATCCCCTCTTGCCCTGCCCTGGTACAGTGCCATTTAAGCACTTTCTTTGAAACTGTTCCCATTGTCCTGGTCTGTTTTTTTTCAGAAAGTGCTCCTTCAGCAAAAAGTTTTGGCTTGGAGACAGGTATGTATCTGCTCTTCCTCTGCAGTTACCCCTATTTATAACCCAGGTGTTAGCAGCTGTGTTCTTGGAGTCATCAGCCACAGCTACCTTAAATAATCTGCAGGTCAAAAAAAATATTGCTCCAATGAATTTGCTGGCGAGGGGAGACTGATGGTAGGGTGGGCAGTCAGCACAAATGCTTTATTTCAGACTTGCTCCATTTTACCCGCTAATTTTTCTTTCTTGTAACCTGTCTCCAAGGAGGAATAAAAAGCAAATATTTTCTTCTGTAGACTGCAGGTGACACTGCAAAGGAAAGAAAATTTCCTGTTGTGACCAAGTACATTAGCTGGAATTATCTCTGGAAGTTTATTAATTTATATAAGAGACAAACCAATAATTTCATTTAATTTGTAAAGAGCCCACCTAACTGGGAAAAAAATCATAAATAAAAAGATCCAAAAACTGGCATTAGGTCAGCTAAATTTACAACTTCCTTTTACAAAATCAAGTTCTATATACACTACAATTTCAATTAAACCCAAATGCAATTTGAAATATCAGTTGATGATATATGAGTGTCTATAACACAGAAAATCTGATGGATTTATAACTTGCTGTGTAATGATTACTTGGTGATACATCTCCAAGTATATGAGTTCTCCTAAAATTCTGTCTGTTAGATATAAGGTCTATAAGGGAAATGCTTAAAAATGTCTGTGATAAAACCAGCAGCTCTGAATTTCATGGTACTTTAATGCTGCCTCTGAAGTAATGAAAAAGTACATTTTCCAGCACTTGCTTCAAGGACTCCACTAATAACATTTTTCACAAAGGGCCTATCTTTTCTTAAGTAAGTTATTGTGAAGTTATTCTAAAGCATTTAAAACCACACAACTAAATTTGTTCAGACCTTCTCAACCTTTTAATTCTGTTTAATTAAAAATTTCTTAAATGATTTTAAATCATAGTTTCTATTGCAACTTGATATGCAGGCCAACAAGAACAGTATTACCAAGTTATTGCTTTAACATCACCTAGGACTCTTCTGCACAACCTACTCTGCCAGTATATTACCATGAACTAGCTTAAAAATCCATTTCTGGCCAAAGCTGAGAACTGATTTGGTTGCTTCAAACCAATCACTCATCTAACCTGCATTGCAAAAAAACATTGTGCTGCTTGATGTTTAGCAGCTACTGCAAAGACATAAGGAGGGATTGCATAGTGACAAAATGTGCTGACAGAGCCATGCGTGAAAACACATACAAATACTCAGTGCTTGTCTGGAATACAAACAGAAGGAAAACAAGTACTGTAATAGAATACGCAGAAACTCTTCTCAGCAGCAATATGCACGTCCTTGTAGCTCTGCACAGGGGATACTCCCCGCTCCCATCTTATCACTGAAAGAGTCATGCTGCAACTGCGCAAGGGCCTGCTCACTTTCAGGAGCAAATTAACAAAATCAAGTTTTATTTTGGAGACAGCAGTTCACATATGCTGAGTGATTTTTTTTTTTAAACGTAGACTAGAAACATAATTAAAGGGGTTCTTCAACACATGCTGACTTCCATTTTTCAAGACACAGCACTTTCTTTTAATTTCTACCATTGAATACATAAATTCATTTCGAGCCAAACCCATGAGGCTTGAATCTAATCAAGATTTAAAGTCTTTGGGCCTGAGGACTGTGCTTTCTCAAAAATAATTTGATGCAAAATTATTCATGAGCTACCGTAACTGCTTTCAGAGACATGAGATCCAGACTCTGTTCTGTCTTCCAGGAATTTTAACTGAAGCTTAAGGGCCTTTGGATCTCCCTCATTCAATCTACCCAAACAATAGAAATCTGTGCTGCTCCTTCTTGTGATTTGCGACCCATAACTGCATAGGTGAAGGCACCTTCAGATGTACTCTTCCAAATCAAAGCCTTTTACCAGTGGACATAAAGGAGAAACCTGCAGAAGCCACGCTTGCTTATCTTCTGCCAAGTGTGCTCTTTCCTCTTGAGCTTCCTTCTTTCCAGCCCACAGGGGAGTATTTCCTCGAGAAAAGAAAGAGGTGCAGCTTTTCTCTTTCTATGGGGTGTCAGGACACCCACCCTATTTTTAGCTCCTTTGGTCTGAGAGGGTTAAAGAGGGAAATTATCTTAAAGTCTCTTGGGACAATGAAAGGCAAGTTTTCTTTAAACTCCTCTGCTTATTTATCTAGCAGATTTAATTCCAAATAGTTGCCATAAAAATTGGCTGAAAATACCCCAAACCACTAAAAACCTATCCCCAGAAGAAAATAAACAGCTATTTTTAAAATAAAGCTTCAGGAAGTCTGAAATTTAAACCCTGTCTCAAGACTTCTTTCTACCAACTGAATACTTTAGATACAACATTTTCTTTAGTTTATTCAATTTTCAAGTTGAAGAGCAACTGAAATAATTTGTGACCTGCTAGATAACAAGTTTACTAACTACAAACATAATCAGCATTGGCCATAAAGCAGAAGAAAGACAAAAATGACCATTTTCAAAGGAAAAAAACCCCTTATTTTACTGACATTAATATCTGTATACAGCATCAGTTGCCAGAAGCCCACCTCCAACCTTCCATGACTCCACACCTTACCATTCTGTCCTAAAGGACACAAGGTTGGTATGAAACACAGTACAGCAAGGTACGATATTCCATTTCAGAAAGATACCTCTTCAGCTGTCAAAAATGTAATTAAAGATTTGATGTATTAAGGCTACCAGTGAAATGTTTGCCAGTCCTCCAGTTCATTATTGAATAACTTGCCAGATATAAAATTCTTTGCTATCTTGGGCTGGAGTGGTTCAAACTGATGACTGTTAAACAGCCAACAACCCACAAAGTGATACAGCATTACAGCATTATTTTGTGATTATTTCTTAATCTTGCATACTTGCTTCAGATGCATTTAGTTTTATTTTTTTCTTTCATATTATTCAGTAGCAAAAACATTAAATGATATGAAGTGTTCCGAGTTTCTGAATGGAAACCATTTCCCCTGTTATAAGCTAAAGTTCAGAAATGCTGAAGTATGATATAATTTCTACAACTGTAGTCGGTCACATCCATAGCATTAAAAAAAATAAATACCTTTACATTTAAATGTATTGAATATGTAACAATATATATATTTAATACTGGATGTATACATCTATATAAAAATCTAGATATATTTTGTTTGCTTCATTTTCAATGAAGAGGTGAACCAGAGGTCACGTCATCCATACTAGAATTATATGGACAACATAAGAAAAGAGCCTCCTAATTTTTTTTTTTTTTTTTAATGTAAATCCACAATGGACTTACTAGTTTTGGTTATGAATAGAAAAATTATAGCTATTCCATTTCTTCACAAAAAAGCATACTGATGTAATACAAAGGTTAAATTATTTCTTACACCTCCACAGCCACCAGCAATATCAGCTTTAAGTGTACATGAGATTTTAAGCTTAAAATGTAATATACATATTGCACACAGGATACTGGTCTGAATTATCTAGGCACAGCATGGGTACCTTTGAACTTAGGGCCTTTGATAGCTGGCTGTGTTTAGAATACAGATTTATCCTCCACATGCAATTAACTAAATTCACACGGCATTCCTACAAAATATTTATTATGCTCCTGATTAATGAACAATTAAAAGCCCTGAACCCATGTTTCCGACGCCAAAGATAAAATTAACATGTTCCTAAAGTGTTTATGCTTGTAGGCAAATTAAATGCTAAGGAATTATCTATGGACACAAAATAGATTTACATATAGACGTCAGACAGGTACAGCAAGCCAATGCACACAGACCTTCAGCGTATGTTGCAAAAGATAAATCTGAGAACAAGCACCCCAGCACCATTAGAATATCCCTCCTGCCTTGCTACACTTCCTAAATCTTTAAACTGCTCTGGCAGATCCATCATTTTCTCACTAATTCAGAAACAGGCAGCACTTGGTGGCAATATGGCAGACACAGGGAAAGGTCTGAAATGGATAGTTAGCCACAGAAAATATGGCTAAAGGGTGCTCCTAAGACTAATTGATCTTGCAGTAACCAAAAACCTTACTTGTAAAATTTTACCAAGGAGTACCTGACCTTTAAGGGGCAGGTCTTTTGCTACACATTAGAAGAAAAAAATACACAGGAAACCTTTTCTTTTAAAATTGATGTTACTAACATTTTCTATTTAACATATTACCCTACAACAGAGGGAAATTTCCGTGTCATCTAAACAGTCATGCTAACAGCAATGTGTTCAGTCCGACAAAATGACGTTTTCCAATCGGGCAGAGTGAGAGCTGAAGTACTGTGGTATTAATATTTCCTGCAGACAGTGGGTGTTTGTATGGCTTTGTAGGTGGGTGGGGCTGGCGGTAATTGCAATCACAACCGGTGATCTGTGTTTGCTTACTTTAGAGAAGGTCTAAAAGCAAGTGCCATATTAAAGAACCTGTGAATACTGTCTGTACAAACATTTTGACATAGCATATTAACAATAAAATGATCTCCCTTCAGCCTGACCAGGCAGCCTTTAGCTCCAGTTACAGAAAAGCACAGCCCTGTCAAAGCTTGCCCTTGACCTAATCCAAAGTCACAGACTGAAAGAGACAAATACATGACACGAGAGGAGGAAAAAACAGCCAAGCACAGAAAAGCACACCTCACCCCCAAAGTGCACTGTTGGTAGAGGTGTGCCCCGGAGATCAGAAAAATCGTTTATTCCTATGGAAGCAAAACATACGGCCTTTCCAGGCTACTCATACGCTCAAATAACAGTGTAACACCTACATAAAATGAAAGGTGCAATTTATATATCTAAATATTACACTTACTGCTAGAACAAGGGAAATGGCTCATTTGACTAATGACACTCCACTGCAGATCAGCTAACCAACAGTATTAGTAGTACTTGAAAAGGTTATTAAAATAGCCCAAATGCTTTAACATTTTTTACAGCACACAGCAAGCAAAGAAGGAAGAAACACTCAAAAGCAACAGAACCCAATCCATGCAGACAAAACACCTGGGAGTAGATATATATATACACACACATAATAATTTATTTTTAATGAATATAATTGATTTTTAGGCAGCTCCATGAGGTGGCTTCTCTACACTCGCTGCACGCCAGCACTATCATACTATAATTAGGACTGCCTTAGAGTGTGAGAGAGGACTGCAAATTTTCAAATTGTCAAGTTAACAAATAATAGTGCTAATAAAGGAAAATATTTAATATCATGAGGAAACCAATAATTATCAGGTTTCTTAATGAAACATATTCCACACAAAGTTCACATTATAGTAATTGCTATTTTGAGAGGAAATTTCTGAGCAGAAAATCAGTTGTCATACAATACAAATTAATCCATGAAAAATACCAGCGGATTTGATCACCATTTTCAAATATTTGCTGGAAGCTGTTTATTGACTGAAGATTCATCTTTGATATAAATAAACATTGCAACTGCAATTCATTATTAATAATATAGACAGAACAAATCAATTCATCTAGAAATTTAAAGTTTCATGCAATTGATTATTATTTAAAAACACTGGAAATGAAACATTCTTTAATACAAACACAGCATTTGAAGTAGTCTTCAGATATATCCCACATTCTAGCTAGTTCTGTGCTATGTATAGAGAAGAAGAGTCTATTTTAGTGTTGATTTCTATTTTTCAGATCTGGTAACCAGGCTTCGTTTACCAAAACTTATGATTTCTTGTACCTACTCAAGAGTCATCAAGGTAACTTGAAAAAAAATTATATTTTAAAAAAAATTCACCCAGAGTTTACATAATTTTTTTTAGTGTTTTTGTTATATTTAGTTTCACAGAAAAAAGCTTTAAAACTTTTATTATGCAGTACCAAAACTTGGTTTCTTCTTAAAATGGAAGACAATATGCTCATATAGACAAATTAAGATAGAGACTATTCAAAAAAGACCCCTGGTTGTAAGACATAAACAACTCTCTTCTGTACTGTGCTTCAAGAGGGAAAAAAAAAAAAAAAAAAAAAAAAAAAAAAAAAAAAAAAACAAAAACAAAAAAAAAAAAAAAAAAAAAAAAAAAAAAATCAAACAATCACCAAAAAAAAAAAAAAAAAAAAAAGACAAACCAAAACAACTCCCCCCCCAAGCCCCAAACAAAATCAAAAATAAAAGCAGTAAAACGCACACCACATGACACAAAAAACCCCTACAAACTCACAAGACCCATCCTCACCAATCCTTCAGTATCTTCCCCTTTTATCTAAAGAAAAATAACTTTCCATTACTGTTGGGTGTTCTGTTAACTCCATCATCATTTGCGGGTTGTCCTACAGTTCCCATTCATGACAATGACATAAGGCAGATAATAAAAAAGAAGTGTCACATTGGCTAACTGCATTATATATCTTTAAAATTGACCAGATACTGTTTTTCTTCACACTATATGTGAAATGGGATTTGATATTATGTATCCCCCAGGGGAAGGTACATGAAGATTACTAACGCACTAAAAATTCTCGTGTCGTTTGTTTCAGTCTTGGGGTCCCTGTCCCCTGAAAGCTGGAGAGATACTGCAGAGAAAAACAAAAAAAAAAAATCATGTCTTAAGGATGTTGCCATGGTGAATTCAATTCTGCATTTACATATTCACTGTGTAAGAAGTCTGAATACTGGACAAATCAGAATCTTAACTTTCATAGATGGTTAAATGTTTGCATTTCACGTTGTCTAGGTTTTTAGATGAAGAGTTGGGTTCTTGTAGAAGTGATGTAGGTCCAAACTTTTTAGTAGAAGATCCAAGCAGAAGCTGTATTTTGAACCAAATGCTATCCTGAGAAGCATGATCCCAGATGTCTCAGATCAGGTAAATAAATGTAATTGCCACTTTTCACCATAATCTATTTGTCTCAGTTCTAGACATTCTACTAATAGTAAACCAGCATTTTTGATGCTGTGATAAAACGCTAGAAAAACTAATATTTAAATAAGGATAATGGCATTTATACCATATTATCCAGGCAAGGCAGTGTCTGATCTAAGGAGTCCAGAAGAGTTTGAAGTCTACTAGCCCAACCCCCCAAATGCTGCTGTGCTGGCACTACCACACTGGTGGGGATGAGGGGGCTCTGCTGGGTACAACCCCCTGTAATCTTGCATTTTTCCCAGCTCTGGACTGGAACTATGAATGACCTTGGGTACCTTCCTTCAGTTTACCACAACAGTGATTGTACTTATAGTCTTTGCCTTGCCTATTTGTAAATTTTTGGAGGACAGATTCTCATTAACATGTATAATGTCAAATGCAATACAGCCAATTCTGAAAGGAGCCTCTAGGTGCTACTGTAATACAAAAAATAAACAATTTTTTTTCTCTATTCTTTGGGAAGATAGGTCAGAGCTGTTGATACTTTATATGCAAAGCCCCAGAGAATTTAATATGAATATCAAATCAATCTCCCTCCTTTACTACTAGTGCTAAAGAGAAGCTTTTTTTTTTTAATGTCTTTCCCTTTAATGACAACATCAAAGAACTAAGGAAAACAAATTTTGCATTAGGACGGCTGTGTCAAAAAACATTTCACTTCAAACAAGGCACCACACATAGAGCTGACAAGATGAGAGATTTAAATACTAATTAGCATCAATTTCTTTATTGAATTATGATATCAAGAGAATGCTGTGTGAGCCTCTGATTTAAATACTGTTTTCCCTTCAAACCTATTTTTCATTGCCAAAATGGGTTCTTAGATTTATAGGCATGGACTGTACATTTTGAAAATTTGATTCTTCCAGATTAGCTCATATTTCCACGTTTATAACCAAAGGCTGTGAGGACTGTATTAATCACAGTATGCATATCCAAAACTAAATTGTTCTAAGTATGCAAGGCTCTCTCTCTACATCACATTTCTATGTAAGAAGCAACTAACTTCTTCACATATGCTGAATGGACAACAGAAAATATGTAGTCTTTATTCTTATTTAACTACAAGTCCCACCTGATTAGCAGACAAACACGCTGTAGACTCCAAACTTCTCCAAGAAGGCTCTACAGCAACAGTAAAATTTACATGGAAGTGGCTTCTCTTTCCTACAGACTTATCACAATCACCCCCTTGTCTCAATGATCACACAGATGTAGGGGCTCACAAAAGCATTACAGATTAATTCACATCTACCTCATGCAAATCCTTTTCTTTAATATTCATGTGTGAGAAACAGATTTAATGGATGAATGAACTTAAGGAAAAGTGGGAGCTATGAATGCTTCTTTGTGTACAGCTTCCCACAGGTAATGAGAAAGGAGATTTACACAGGGTAGATGAAAACAGACCTAAAAGAATTTCATGAGAGGGGGCCATACACAAAGTGAATGCTGCACATCTCAATTAATAAGGATTATAAGCAGGTGTGTTGTGACTGAGATGCCAGAACATCAGAAAGGCACCCAGGGGACTAGCTCACCTCTATCCTAATGAGGCTTCCTTGACAAAGGAGAAATACGATGACACAGGCAGACTATACATAATTTACGAATTCTTGGCACCATTATAATGTTGACATGCAATTGCTTTAGGGAGGGGTGTGTGTCTGTGAGAAAGGGGACTGTAATGCTCCTCTGTGGGAAGCAGGGTCAGGTGAAGTGGTTAACTCTTAACACTGCTGCCCTGACCCAAGGGTGGGCAGGCTGAGCAAGCTGCCTGGGTGGGCAACCAGTTCGTCAAAGACTCTATGTGAAGGGATGCTGAAGTGGTCAATGAAGAAGTCATTGGCATACAACGAAAGAACTAAGCCCCTAAAGAACATTGGCACAATACAGAAAATGAAAAGCCTGCTTTTTTAGCAGGTGGAGTCTTGTTTAAGTACAGGGTCAGACCAAAGGTGAAAGCAAGTGGGTTTCAAAGAGAAAGGTTCTGAAGGATATTGAGACAACTGAGAAAACATACTAAAGGGATTCCTATTTTTGCATTTCTTCTCCAAGTTAAGGAAAAGTTATGTCCTAATCCTATGCAACATAATCATATCCATAAATTATACCCCACCATGCACCCTGAACAGGTAAATTGTAAAATCAGAGCATTCAAGAGGCAGAGTACTAGAGCATGTAAATGATTTCCAGGTCAGCCTGAAAGCACAGTTCTCATGAAGGGAAACCAAGAACTTCTGCTCTGTAAACATGCAACAACAACCACCAAAACACCATAAACCAAAAAAAGGGCAAATGAATCCTGTCACTTAATATACCAAAATAAGCCACTTTATGTATTTCATATATACTAAGCAGCAAATTCTGAGCTGAATTCTGCTAGTAAGCACTAGTATGTTTGTCCAGAGGTGGTAGAATATCTCCCTGTATTGATATGCAGAGTAAGCTATGTAGAGAGGTATTGAGGATTGCTGTGGTCCCTTCTCTACTCCATTTGCCTTACCAGCTGGTATTGTTATGTGCTTGCTATTCAATGTCTTTTAATCACAGAATGGCTGTTTTCTAACCTGTGTAGAAGGTGTGCCTGGCATTTTAAACTAGCAATCTGCAAAAACAATTAGTACACTGTTTATCAAATCACACAAAATGCTCAAAAGATACAGCACATCTATGCAAAGGACAGACTTAGAGATAAAATGATTAATTCAAATTAAAAATCATTATTTTTTCCCTGCAATTTATACCACAGTGTTGTGTTAGAATATTGAAAGCCTACTTCAGTACTTTGGTCATAACGAGCTTTAGGACATCTCAAGGGACACACCTGTGACTGGTTTCAAAATACACAAGTTCTGTTTTGCTGAATGATACTGTGGTTTTGTCCTACAGTTTATGAGTAGGCAATGAAAAAAACCCAGAGGAAAACATTCTTAATAATTTCAAGCACAAAAGGACAGATAACAAACAAAAAAAAAAATCAGATGGCACAAAGCCACAATTGTTGCAGAAGACTTATCCTTCTGAAATGATCATATATGTCTAGACTTGTAAGGAGACCTATTATAAAAATAAAATATATCAGGACTGTGAATGGCCTCAATTCATTTAAATAAGTGTTTTGTTTTTTTCTTCAAATGACAGCTGAAGGGTACGCTGAAAAGTCAAAGCTGTTGCAGCAAAATCAACTTCATTTTCAAAACACATTCAAAGCCCCCTCGCCTTGTTTTTCAGAGAAGAAGAAAAAGTTACCAAACATCTCTGCATGTGTCTTATGAACAGTGATTTTTAGTGTTGTGGGTCACTGAGAACAATAAGAATCTAAATGCAGACATTTATCCCAAACAAAGTTAAACCCACACTATTTATATTTAGCTTTCAGACTGAAGATGCCCAATTTATCCCCCAAAACCTGAGTGACACTACTATCATTTAGCGATCAAGAATTCAGCAACCTAACAAATGCTCCTACCACGTCCTCATGGAGCAGTACCACAGTCTAAGGAAATTAATGTGGAGAGCTTAGGAATACATTCACTCTTACTTTCCAGCTCTAGTTTATAACCCTCAGAGAGTATGACGTCCAATATTCTCACCCAAAATGACAACCAAAACATTCAAGTTAGGTGGCCTTTCCTACTACTACAAAGTGGGGTAGGTGACCACCATATCACTTCCCCTGTGTATTGGAAATGGATGGTGAGAGACTAGATGTCATCACAGATGCAAAAGACCGGTCAGGCTGCTGACAGGGTAAAGTGCAGCTACATGTTTTCAGTTCTCAGTATCCAGGATTGTAGGTAAATGATGAGGCTCAGCTATGCACACATAATCCCCGATTCTTCTCCCCCCCAGACTCCCCAGCTGTTGCCCAGGCATACAAATCAGGTGGAAGTTTCTTAGAATTACTGCAGTTTTGCTGATTCTCAAGATTGCCTTTGCGTTACTATAAAGCCTATGCGGCCTGCTGAGTAGAATCTCTCACAGTTATTTTTCATTTTTAATAGATGAGCATTTTTTTTTCTAATTTAAGAAAATACAGTCAGCCATACAACAAAACTCATTTGCTTTAACCCAAAGGATGGAAAGTATGAGGAATGTATCAAGATCATCTGCTTTTAGAACTGTCAACACAAGTAAATGAATACTTTATGTGGTATTTTGCTTTCATATGTTAATTTCAGATTCACAGTTGATACCATGTATTTGAAACTTAAATAAAGCATAAAAAGATTAAAAATACAGACTACACTGAATAAAAGCCAATGTATCTATCTAGTTAAGCTACATGAGATAATAAAAAAAACCCTGACATCAAAGAAACTACCTCATTCAGGCCTTTCAAAATACTTGTCATTAAAAGACAGTTTGTTGAAACTTCAGACAGGCTAAATATATGCCACATTTTGAGTGAAAGAATTACCTTTCCAGGGTTGCAATTACAACTGTACTTAGTTGTCATGGCAACCTGGCAACATATAGATGTTGTCAGATGAAGACATCAAGGAGCAGAAAGCGATTTTCGAATCACCACATGCCAAGTGTCATCTTTTCATGGGTATATCTGTGCTCAGTTAGGAAAAAGAGATTAAAAAAATGGAAAATTAGCATTTTAAAACAGTGTTTAAATAGCTTTCATATTGTAATACAAATACCACATTTTTCTGAGCTATTTTAGTATTCTTAGATTACTGTTTGCTTTTTCTTCTTTTTTTCAGCTAACATGTTCCCGAAATATAAGCACAACATAGGGAGTTGAAAGGCAGAGAGGTCAGGCTCAGCTACAAAGGTTACCAAGGTTTAGTGATAGCTTAAGTCCTGCTATTATCTCCCCCCTTTTCTTCCTATTTTAATTGTCCTGTTATTTTGACTTGGGTATTTTCAGTCAGATGCTCTTTTTGACCTGTACGCCAATTACTTTTGAGACAGCAAAAGGAAAAATGCATCTATACCAAAAGCCAGTGTTAAGCATGCCCCAATGATGCGAAGTTCTGCAAATACTCCAGCTGTGATCTATTTGTAAAGGTTGAGGTGCAATCCAGAAAGCATCCAGGACAAACATGGCTTTCAATTCTCTTCAGTAGGCAGCTCATACTGTGGTGCTGTCATCTGTACTGCTATTTTTACTGCTACTGACCGAGGTGGCTTTGCTCTGTTCTGTATTAAGGGCTCCAACAAAAATTTTCCAAGTTGGCGTTCAGCTTATTTACATGGACTTTTCATACCACGATGCGGTAACTCACTAATGCCACAGCACATGCTATCAGTTTGAAATGGATCAAGCCTGCAGATATACTTGTGCATCCTTCTATCTAACCAGAGTGCCTACAGGTGTTTATGCTGTAGCAAGACCATTCCAGCATGCAGTTTGCTTGAATACTAAATAGTGTAGGCAAACAGCAAAGCACCCAAACCAATTTGAATCTTCTTCGGACAATGCTATCCTTTTAGAGCTTTTAAACAAATCAGAACTGGAAGAGATTGTTCACCATTTACGTGGTTTAAATGTTTTTCATCTAGTACTAAACTGTCTTAAAACCCAAATTCACTTTATCAGTACCTTACTGTACATCTGCCTGGCTCACTGGAATACCTACACAGTACAAAACTAGACACTGAAAATGCAGAGTGGAAGTGAAAATTTATTTAACTCGTTAGTTAAGTATAATTTGAAATTATTACACTTAATGCATACAGATTTTTTAAGACAAATGTCAACATGAGTGAGTTTGTTCTAGTGTCTTCGATTTTTTTTTGTTTTAATGAACTCAAAAGCATTATAATCCATTACTTCTGAACACCTTGAGTAACTTGAATGATTTAATAGCATGTTTTCTATTCCACGTGAGAAGAGACAGTTCCTACAACAAAGAGTTAAATAACAAAAAGAATAAAAATTTAAGTAAGATGGATATAAGTACACACTGGAAAAAAAAAATTATTTTAATGGGAAACAATTTTAGTTAGTATTTGTAAGCTTAGATTGTTCAAAGTATCTAGAAATTTCTCCATAAAATTATATGCTGATTAACACAGTGAGATTACTGGTTTTGTGCTTTCAGATTTTCACTGTTACAGTGCTGAAGAAGGATCATCAAGAAAGGTAAGTAGCTCTCCAGCATATGTCTTTTCAGAATATTGACTCAATACTTTTCTTGTCTTTCTTCCCTTAACAAATGCTTCAGAAAAAGACAGTATTCTTACTGTTAAAGTCTATCACCTCTCAAGCTTGTAGAAATGAAAACACTGATAAATTGAAATAGCGTGCATTTTTTCTTCTCTTGTGCAAAGAAAGACAGTCTTATTAGTTCAGCTTCATGCAAGAGAAGGTAAAAGTAACCTAAGGAAGACCCCAGGGCCCAGGTATCCCACTGTGTGGTAATCATCATCAGAAAACAGAACTTAATCCATTCCTTAGAAAACACCACATAAGAGAAAAAGCAAAGGACACTGAAGTATGTACGCGTATCTGTACGAAGAAATTATTTTTTATTAGTGCTAGTTCTGTATTTGGCCTCCAGTGACATTTCAAAAAGCCTTTTAAAATTAAAATACATTAGACAGTTTCCTGATACCAAGCAAATGAAATACAAAATCCAGTCGATAATTTGAAATTCCAATCTGAAAGTCCCTTCTGTCTTTCATTAATGAGTGTTGATCAAGTCAGATGTCTATATTTTTTGAAATATTTTTCTGAAGCTCATACCTGTATCCATTCTCCTCTGGTGTTCCTGATTTGAAATGAAATAAAACAAATGAACAAACCCCCCCCAAACAAACCCCCAAACAAAAAACAACACCAAAGCAAACCAAAACACAAACAAACCAACCAGAAAAAAACAAACAAACAAAAAAAGAGAAATATTTTGTTTGGCCAAAGGATGAAGTATGCACTCACTTAACATGAAGAAAAGTTACATTGGTCCTGGCTGAGTTGTGCTTTTGCCAATAAAAGAATCTACAGAAATCTAGGCATCTGTCAACCCAAGTTTAGCCTGAAAGAGTAACCTAATTTTATACAATCCTTCAAATATCCAGACTATAACAGCCCTCAGTTACTACTAACAACAGCAGGCTAGAAGTTCTCCCTCTATGAGGCAGTTATTAAGGACTTTATGTACTTCCATAGTCAATCAAAAGTCATTATTATCCTGCAGGCAACCTAGGACTGTATTTATCATTTACCTGAAGCACTGTAACTTTCCCAGTAGGTAAAATAGTGTTTCTAAAAACTTAGCAATTTTTCTTAATTTCTCTCCATCAGGAATTCTAAGAAGTGACACCAACATTTTTGAAAACAAGGAACTTTGACATGCTAGCACATTTTAGCCACAGTCTAAGGTATAAGGTATAAAAATAATTAGAGAAATGTCAGACCTACCAGAAGAATCTTTTTCCCTAGCTGGAAGACACACAGGAAAATACAGCTGATTAAGAACGACCTATGCTTTCCGAGTGGGATCAAAACTTATCCTCCTGTACCAACAGGGAAGAGTAACTGCAGGTAAAAAAAAGCTCAACCCCCCCTAATTTTCTGAAGTTGATAGGTGATAAAAAGATAACAGATCCAGAATTGAAACAGAAATTACTCAGGGCCAGAGTACAGGCAAACTCTCTAGGAAAGAAGCGGAAACAGAAAGCCCCTCTCCCTGCCACCCCGTCCATTTGCGTAAATAAGAAAATTTAGCGTTGTTATAAAAGAGCACAAAATATGATACATGAAATCAGAACACAAAATACCAAAGGAATTTGCAAGATATATTTAAAACTTGGAAAATCCTACTTTCTAAAATGTTCTTCTGCTAGAAGAAAGAAGTCAGCATCTTTGACATTCAAATGTTATTCATTTGGATGTAATTTAATAGATCAATCTTAAAATATTGAGACCAGCTTTGACAGCAAACACTTGAGAAGAAATTACAAGATAAGTATATCTACAAAGAAGTTCACATAGTGAGTTATGGCAGCACTATTCCCAGCCTTAATACATAAATACAAATATATATGCATGGGAATATATTACATAGAGAAGGAAACAGTTTCAGAATAGATTAAAACCAAACACCTGTTCTATAAAATAGTTTTTCCTCAACCCAAGCAAGTATGACCCATCAGGTCCCTAACAAATTGTTACCACAAAGAATATGTCAGGTGTTACTAGATCACAGCAAATTAGATTCTACCCAGCTATCCCAGTATGGAGTCAGATATATTGCACCTAATTTTTTTCCACACTTCCACAGCATGCTTTAAGAAGTCATTTTAGCTTATATACCACCAATATGTCCTTCACCTGTGGGTGCTGCCCTGAATTTCAGCCTACAGGACCTTGCAGAAAACTGAAAAGCTCTTCATAAACTGGGAGGAGATTGAAATGGGAATTCTGGAATTTCCAGCTCCTGAGATTAAGCCTTGGAAATTACTTAACTATGCTGTGTCTTCTCCTTCTTCCCTCAGACAAGTGTGATATTTGTACAATCTCAGAACTGCATACAAGATTACATACTTTTAAAACACATTTAAGATGAAATGAAATTGGTTATTACATGTGTATTTTTTTAACACAATCTCTCCACTTTCTTCATGCATCAGAAACACCCACAACTTCCACCTTTTCTCTAAATATTGGGAGATCAAATACATTACCATGTCAACAGGAGCTGTGAATAATTCAAGTCCCTATGGCATGTCTAAACCTCTCTTTCAAAGCAGAGGTGGTGTTGGGATGACCCAACCTCAAGAGTTTGAAGTATCACTTGAGGAAAAAAGTGGTGTAAGGAGAAGCTGTAACAGAAGTGAGACATGAGGAAGAGATTCAAATCAGGACCCAGGTAGTTGGCAAAAGACAGAACTGGTCTTATATAACTCAAGGTGCAAGCAGCAAATACTGCCATGAGCAGGAAGAACTAGCGAGGGAAAAAGACGTCACTTTCCTCAATACGTGCTTAGAAAATTAGGGTAATGAAATTCTATTAATACTTATTCTGTCAGCATTTTTGTTCAACTTTCATTCCTTTCGCCTTCCAAGCCACGTTGTGGCTTTGGAAGGCATAGGGGCCTCTGGTGTGATTTACAAAGACACCTTAGCATGGGAAGTTACAAAGCATCTGCGTAGGCCACAGAAGGACTTAGAAGAAGCAGTGGAACTTACTAGGCAATCTCTCAATCCATTTGTCAAAGCACCTGCAGGACTCATTTGAAGGCACGTAAACTAATAAACCTCAGCAAAGCAGCCACCAAGAGAGCATTCTGTTTTCAGTAAAAGGATTTGTAGCCTTGCCTCCCATCCCATCCCCCATCAAAACATACACACTTTAACTCACTGGCTCTTATCTCACCCTCTACTATAATAAATCAGAGGCTGGAAAAGCTAGTGGAGAGCAGTACAAAAGGCCTGGAAATCATGACTTTTGTGTATAGTAATTGAAAACCAGAGTGAGTTCAGAGTGCAGAATGGACTTCTGGACACATCTACACTGTGAGCTTTGAAGCCTGAAATTATCCACTGTTACAACTCCAGGCTTACATAGCAGTCTTGTCGAACTTTAAACTGGGGTTTGGTTAAATAATTATAGTTCACAGCATTAGTAGGTAATTAAAGAATCAAAAATACTACAGATATACTGTTATCTTATTTACAATAGCTTTTGATTTCTTCTCCTGGGACACCCAGTGTTTGTACCACCTGTTAGGATGTATCAGTTGTGGAAGTGTACAGAGCAGTTACTGAGGCTGCAGTTTCTGTTAGCAGCTTCAAGAGAGCAGCTGTGTCCTTCCATACCAATGCTCCCACTGTTACATTGTACAAACAGAAATAAAATTAGAAAGATTAAAAGAAATCCAAGTATAGTTAAGAACCAGGATAACAATCAGCATATATGAAACCCAGTTGTCTGCTACCACCTCACCCTAACTTTTTTCACCAGTAACTACCATACTATTGCCCAGGCACAGGTTACATTGTTCAACTGTAAAAAAAATGACACTAAAATTTCTCTGTTAGCTTCCATAAGTGGAACAACAGCATCGATGGCTACTGACTCTGGCTTAACTCACCAATATATTCCCCAAGATCCTTATTCTCCACCTTCAGATCACTCAAGTTAAAAACAACAACAACAAACAAGCAAAAAAACCAAAAAAAAAAACCCAAAAAAACCCAAACAAACCCAAACCAAACCCACAAAACACGACAACAAAGAAAAACCCCCAAAAGTAAAAAACATAGTTGCTCTGGCAACCTCCCAATCCCTTCTCCTGCTGTACCTTTCAGTATAAATGTTTAATCAGCATCTTTAGAAGAACTTCCTGACCGTAACAAGACAATTTATGACATTTTGATTTTTCAATAATAATAAATTTCCTTCAATTGAAAAGACACTGTCTTCATAGGCAAATGAAAGGCTCCTGGGGCAGACTTCTGTCTGCTGAGCTGTTCACCGAGAGGGTGCCAAATTTAGTACCTGGACATTTCTATATGAAGCAGTGCTAACCTCTAAAGTCTTCTAAAGACTTCACAGAAATTAAATTAAAATCCATTAAGTTGCAAACATACTCCAAGGGAATGGAAAGGACAATGAATAAATATAAGCAAAAAAAAAAATTAAGATAAAACATTTCAGAATTAGATTACTAAATCAAAATGTTAAGTGCAGTAAAGAATGAATGTGAAGCCATACCTTTTCAGGGCAAAACAAAATATATTTGATTGTATAAACCCGTGTTATTACCACAAACAATGAAATGAACATCCCAACATCCCACTTGCAACACCCTTCCCTCCTTTTTTTTTTTTTAATATACGTAACTTTTCAGGAACAGTTTGGGGATGCTGCCACATCTCACAGTATTGTCATAGTCTACCACCACCTAATGAAGAGCTGAATTAACACATCAATAGAACAACACTTTAGCCTGTGTTAGAAACCTATTTATGTTGTCTGAGATTGTTGCAAATCAATGCTAGCACCACTAAAGTCAGTGCTAGATTTCTAAATCTGTAGATTAAATACAGAGATGGTGTTAAAGAAAACTAACAAATAGGGCTTACAACCACCAACAGAAGTAAAAATTTTATCTAACCTTTTCAACCACAGACTGCAAAAATATTTCTCTTCATCATTCTGGACCATGAAACATAATCACACTTAACTCTATTAGCTTTCTTTAGCTTGGCATCTTCAACAGGAATTATTTTCCTCTCCCAGGGGGAATGCTTTTTTCCTCCATCTTAGCCTTTCCAAGTAAAAGCCATCAAAGCCCATCTATTCCAAATACTTCACCTCCTCCACTTTTCCCAGTTGTTTATTTGCCTGTAAACCCATTTAGACACCCTGGCCATTTGTAACACATGCTCTTACCAATGGAGTTGGAAACTATGAAAAGGCTTTCTTTGGATAGGAGACCAAGAAATTGAAATACTGTGTCATACAAGTAGAAGCCAGAAGTAGGGTTTTCTTAGCTTCAGAGTTCTGATTTAACTTTCCTGCATCAAGATGACCGCTCCTTTCCTTTTTTTTTTTTTTTCCTTCCATCAGCAGTATTTCCATTCACTTCTCCCAAACACTTCAGAAAGTAACCATTGCCCTAGAAGCATCTCGGTCTTCCCCAAGAAGAGTTATGAAAACATAGCTTGGATACAGTTCTTTGACACCATCAACATCATAAGTTTTCATATACACATCCAAACATTATTTCCTAATTATTTTTTTTAATATACAGTAACACTAAGCTTTATAGAAAACAAGTAACTTGCTTATATCTTAAAAAGAAAAGTTTGTTTTAAAACTGGAATCAGAACTTTTATCTTTATATCCTAATATCTGTATACAGGTCCTTCAGACGGAGGTTCAAAAATATATTTCCATTAAAATTTTAACACATTCTTTTTCAAGATGATACACAAGAGGAAATAAATTACACCTGCATCCTCTGAACAGCATATTATTCACAGCAGCATTTTATTATGCTTTTAAAGACCTATCTAACGTTTGTATTTATTGCTATGGAAAAAAAATAGAATAAAATAAGAAAATCTAAGTCCCCTGACTCAATTTTAATTTGAAGTGAAACAACCCTTTTGATCTTAAAATCCACAGCAGAACTGCACTGTTTTAGAACAAGGAAACCATTGGGAACAAAACTATACAAATATGCTGCCCATCCTCTTCAGAAGCACCTCTGAATTCACTTTTGACAGACGGAGCTGATTTTATTTCTCTCTGTCTCTGCTTATGTGCAGTGGTATTTGTTACATGTGAAGGCTACAGTAGAGTGATAATGTAATTCAGGCTTCTATCATGCCAGCCTCAGATAATGTACATTTGTCTCCACATTACCATACCATCTTAGCACCATTAATTTCATGCATTAAGACCTCAGACCAGGCTCTGCTACTTTACTTCCTGTATTTAACGTTTGAAGTTGCTTGCTGAATCATCTGAACCGATTTTGATTACAAATGATTTTATAATGTAATGCCAGACTAAAGTGGAATGTCTGTAAAGTGTAGCATGTCTATGCAAACCTTGTGAACAACATGGAAGCTGGAAAACTGGAAAGAAAAAGCAAACAAATAAAACTGCATCTAAATACTGAAGCTGGGTGGGCTCATTTCTATTAGTACCAAAAAAAACCCCAAAACAAACCCTCAAAAACAACAACAAAAACCACCACAAACTAATAAAAGAAAAACAGTATGAAAACACAAAATACTTTGAGGGTTAAAGAAAAAAAAAGGAGCAAAAAATGTCAAAGGAAAAATAATATAGCTTTAAAGACAGACTGCGGCATATAAGCTGTGCACCCAACTGCAGCAGGTAGGCACAGGAGTAAAGGGCAGTTGTCAAAACTCTGACATCAAAGTAGGGAAAGGAAACCAGAAATCCTGTGTTTAGAAATGACATTGATACGACCTCCATAAAATATTTTATATACAGTTTAAGACATGCGGCACAAGTTTAGAAAGAAAAAAGCAGCTACATGCAGTGGCACAACCTGAAATGGGACATGCAGCAAGGAATCGAGTTCCTTATAGCATGGAATTTAAGAAAACAATTATAGAACAGGTACTAGACTGTGTTACTTCCTCAGACTTATGAATCCAGTTCTGCCACGCTGTTGCCCAGATGTTCATCAGCCTCTCCCTCAATTTAAAAAGCTTAGAAGGAACCATCCATGGTTCTTGCTCTCTGAAATACACAGACTGCACCCGTAGTGGAGCCAGCCATGATTTTGAGGGGATCTGATCAGGTCTTTGAAACACAGCGTAACAGTAACTTCGGAGGAGCAGGCCTGTGCAATGCAAACCAGAAAGAAAGTAAAAAAATGGTTTGGAATGCAGATATTGAGGGTTCATCTTGCTAGAAGCTTTAGTCTTGCACTGGTCATGTGGCTGAACAGGCACCTCATTTTAAGAAGAGACTACGCTGATGGACCACTGAAAAACACAGGAGAAGGAAAACAAACAAGCAGCTAGCAGCAAACTCTACATCCCTATTTTCCAGCTGCAAAAACAGTGTTATCAGTAGTTCAGAGGAAGGCTGGGCAGCACGAAATGATCGATGTGCATGTAGTGTGTGGCTTCTTCACTTGGCACAAGGCTTCTCTCTGGACTCAGGTGTACAAGTGTTTGCAGGGTTTAAGACAGACCAGGGAAGCGGAGGAGCTGAGGACCTGTTATGATGCCCGTGCTTTGAGAGAGGCACATGCAGAGGCCAGGACAAGCAGCAGAGTCACTGAAGGGCAGCTCTGCCACTATTTTTTGCATTATGTGAGGGAGTATTTCCTCTGCCCTTCCAAAATGAATCCCCCCTTACTTGAGCCAAATGCCACAAATCAGGAGTACGCTACTTAAAATGCCAACTGGAACAGAAAAACATCCTTGACTTTACTATTATTTGTTTTTATTTAACTCAAACATTTATTTTTCCCCAGGAGACTATGTACTGGAATGCTGAAAGATTATCATGTTATTCACTGATGGTTAAGCGGGGGAATTTCTATTCTGCTTGGCATGTACAGCAACTGACACAAACCACAGGGGTGATTGTTCTTTTAACAAAAAAAGAAAAACGAACAACCAAGAAAAAAAAAAAATCACCTAGTATGTGTTAAGCTACAAAACGTTTATATACATGCACATACACTTGCAGAAATTCTTCTTGAGTGTGTGCAAGAAGTACTGTGCTATTGATCTGCTGTATGCAGACTAGATAGCTATCTGGCCACAGGTGGGACTGACTGTAACACTGTTCAAATTTAATATTCAAAATGGTATTGGTTCTAACGTATTTGATAAACTTGATTATCACCAACAGATTTTCAATGTATGTTTTTAAAAGTATAGATCTGACCATCCTTTAGAGTATTCCTATGCTGATATCACAGATAATGGATTCCTATTGATGAAATGGTAACAACTATGTACAGTCACTTCATTGAGTATTATACAGAACAAAGTTCTGTTATACTGAAAATCACCAACCCCCACAGAAGATGCTACAGGTGTCAGATGAATTTTATAAAAGACAGCCTTTATGTGAACCATAAAATCTACCCTGTACATGATCTTGTTTGATCTTCCACAAATAATCCTTTCTTTTCCCATGATCAAACAACAAATCTGAGAACACTGAAAACATGTTGTTGCTCCCAAACAAATTATTTTTACACATTCACAATTTTTCTGTATTTCCATGTTACAATTTGACATATTATCTGCTCTAAACCAGATTATTCTGTTACAGAGCCTTATATATCTCCACTTTATTTAAAATTACATGGTGTGATTATTCTAAATGTGAAGGCAAGTAGGTTAATCAAAGAGAGGGTTTCAAAAGTAGAAGCTTGCAGTTTAGCAATGTTCAGTGTATTACTGTTTTTAGCAAGTATATTAACATCTAACAATACATTAAGCTTAATTTAACATCTCAATTATACATTTATAAATAAATACAAAAGAAAATATCATGTTAAGAGCCCAGCCCAAGATATGACGAAACAAAATAAGCATATAGGAATAACTTGTCTACTTTCTTTTCCTTCTCTCCTTTTTGAGCAAGACAATTGAGATCTATCTAATAAAGCACATCTCAACCACACTTTAACAAGGAAAACAATATATTTCCACTTCATTTCTGTATCATATCACAAATTTTCCTGTTTCAAGCTCTGCTCTTCTTTTGTTACCCCAAAGGGAGCATGGGTGAGAACAACCTGGCCCACTGCTATGTGACCTACTACTTTCCTTTATAAGAGACAATGAATAGCTGATGAGAAGGCTCATGTTGAATATTTAAACAAATGTCTCCATGAGGCATTTATATTAGCAAACATATAATACTGGAGCTGCCACCACGGCCACATAGGAGGCAAACTAATGCCAAAGGTTTTCTACTTCATCAACATCCAGAGTCCAACACAGTGCCAGAGACACACACACACAGCAAAAGATGTGGAAATCAGGATCCTGCTACCATGGCCTCTAACCCACCTTAAGAAATCATCCATGTGGCTTTTAGAATCTACTGCTGTTCCCAGTGGCAATTCTGCCCTGTGTAACAGATTCTCAGGTTGTTTTGGGGTTTACTAGAACACCAGGTACCCGTGGAATTCTAAAGCACAGTTTGGCAAAAATAAGACATCTATCTGCAACAAACTTGCTTCTTAGAAGAGAGCACAACAGTAACTGCAAAGATGTATGTGCAATTGTGTCAGGATGCCCTATTTCTTGTACAAATATGCATTCATCACACTTAAACGAGTTGTCACCCATGTCAATGATATATGGATTTTTATCTAACCAATAATTTTTTATTTTTTGAAACACATTTCAGTGGCTTTCTAAATGTGCAATCCCTGTGAGAAATGTAAATAAATGTCTGACAGAGAAAATTAAGTCAGCTATCACTTCAATTTTCAGGACTAAAGTATTCCAAAGATCATTTTGCTAGATTTCTGAGTGAGGTATGACTATAACTTCATTTTCAGCGATACACATCTGCTGAGCAAGTACATTTAATGGACGTGAGTTTTGTTATCAGTTTTCTGGTGCTGTCTGTTATCAACGATGATGTAGTTGAATGAAGCCCAACATCTTTGACTCAGAAAAGAAACTATGGTTTTGAGCATATTACATAATATATACCTTACTGCCAAAATATTGTGCTGTTTCTATGTCTGGCCTTCTTTTGAAAAAAGTTTACTAGAAAGGAGTAGTAAAAGTCTGAGGGGTTTATGATATCTAAAACACAAAATAGGAAGCATTTCAGCAAACAGGCATCTTCCTTCCTTGACTAGCTATGTAGAAGACAGTCTGGAAGGATTCACAACTATATACACAACTCCTACATAACTCAAAATGCAAACAGATACACATGCATCCTAGCTGTTGTTGCATTTCTGCTGGTCAGAGCATTTTCCTTGGGAGTAAAGTTTATAAATCTGCTAAGCAGTTTCCAGAACTATGAAGCAAAATGAAGGAATATTCAAAGCATTAGCATTGCACACTTTCTAGCCTCTTCAGTTTATTATATTACTGTTTCCCAATATCATTCATTTGTTCACATTCAGTGTGGAAAGGGCTCCATCTTCCACACTCAGAAATCTTATGCAGCCTGCTAACAATTAGGACTTTAATTCCTTCTCAAATCTAGTTCTCGATATAATTAGAGAGGACATTTTATTTATACAATATATCTTAATGTTCTTCATTAACCTTTAAAGACATATTTAATTGCTAATCACTTTGCTACCTGTACATAGTTTTACTCTATTAAAAATACAGATCTATTACTTATAAATAATTAAAACTTGAAAACAAACAAATTTAATTTATCAGAAAAAAGAGCTGACAATCTCATACGTTTTAGTCGTACAGATACACAAGTTTTCCCATGTCTTTTCGAGTTCACTTCCGTCGCATGTAAAATCTCATCCAGCAAATGCATTCACAAGAAGACTTTTCTGGACTGAATCTGTACTTCACTGAAATCAGAAGGGGCAGCACAGTTGCAAGAAAGAGCTACTCTTGAGTTATACGACCAAGGCAAACAGAAACTTAAAAGATGAAATTTCTGCCTGAAAGAGAGTATAAGGTGTACCAAAACTATCACTACCTCACTTAGAATAAGGTTAGGTGTCTTAATGTGAAAAGGATGCTGACTAAAAAGCACTGTCTTGTCAAGTTAAACAAGATTTCAGCCTACTCTTAAAAAAACCCAACAACAACAACTTAAAAATTTCCAATTTTAATTCTATCAGAAGGAAGTATAGAGTATATTTAATTTACACAGATTTCTTTGAATAACAGCAATATAATTATGTTTTTGCTGAAATGTATAAGTACTGGATCATTTCAAAATTTCAGGTGGGTAAGTCCAAAGACTATTTATGGGTACTCATACCTTCAAAGTTGGCACTAGAAACTGGTGTCGTTGAAGGGCACTAAGTGTCACTGGCATTGATTCTTTGCACACTTTGAACAACAATCTTTGCAGATAAACAAGGACATTTAAATCATTTACTACTTCTTCCATACAACTTAATCATATCTTGGTAAAAATAAACTCAGGACAGATAGATACACAAACATCTCTGATGAAGATCAATAAAGCAGGATATAAACAGTATTAAAAAAACGTAAAAATGCGCAGTAAAGAAAGAGCAAGTATTAATTTATAAATTACAAGCAACCGATATGCAAATGCTCTTTAAGCTCCCTCATCCACTTTCAACGTGTAAGAGTGTGCAGCAACACAACAGATGGCTACCAAGGAAACTGAGTGTAAACTGGTTATAGTTTTTGTGAAGTTTGAGAAGTCACTTATCTTCAACAAAATTTATTCAGGTTTTCCACACTGAAACCCACAGAAGTTGGTCATATAAATAACTTCAAGAATCTGGGCTTTAATGAGTAACCAACATGTTATTTTTAGATAGTGCTAATTGGTTACAGGTGCAGCAAATAATGAGGGAAATAATTTCCAAACTCCTGGAAAAAATGCTCACTACCAGCTGTCTTCACTGAATGCTGGTAGAGAAGCCCACCTTGTCAGCCCGGGCACCCCCAGAGAGCCCAGCACTTGCCAGGCAATGGACGGTCCCTGAGCATCCTCCCAAGCCATGAGCAAAGAGAGGCCCTGCTAGAGGTAAATCTGAGGGAAAGCCTAGAGACAGCTACAAAAGATGACCAAAGTGGTAGTTTACGCAAGTATTTCTTTGTCTAAGCACCTTCTAAGCCATTGTCATATTATCTTAAAAAAATATTGAAAAAAAAAAATCCCTCAGTACAAACAAATCCTGAAAGGAAGAGAGGGGAAATAAAAGTCAGGATTGTTTTATAGGACATGCTGTGATACATGACAAGAATAAACATCCTAATAAAAGAGATGAATCTTCTGAGCTTTCGACAGTCTTCAGCTAAGGAAGTTTAGTTAGATTTAAACAAACAAACAAACCAACCAAATCAAACACTCGTATGTACCTGTTCAGTTTCTACCACATTGTTATGATTAAAAAAACACCCAAACCTACACATTTTTCATGGGCAGCAAAAACAACAGAAAATCACGTATGCTCATGCAAAGTGCTAGAGGTAGGTAGATTCATTTTAGCGAGGATGAGTCTGGTCACCGGGGACAGATAAAAACATGGTGAGCGGGACCTAGATTAAAACTATTCTTCCTGGAAGTGAGGCTCAGGCTGGCAGGCGAGTCACTGAGTGGTTCCCTCGTTCCTCAAGCCCACAGGCATGCTTCCCTCACAAGTGGCTTCTCTCACACTGGTGAGTTTGTAAAAGATTTTGTAAATCTCCCTCAGGCAATTAAACCAGAAAAGTGGAAAAAGTTCAGGACTGATGAGCTGGCATTCCACCTACTGCACTTTCTCTCTATGTAGAAGTGACAGGAGTTCAACTGTTAGCAGCTGGTTGCCTCCATTTGATCTGATTAATATCCAACACTGCAGTAAGGCAAATGGCATTTGAGAATAGCAAAAAGTGCCTACAAAATTCCAAGACTGAGACCCTGAGCTCGTAATACAAAAACAAAACAGTCCCTTTAATCTTCCAAGCTATTACTCTGCAACGGAAATCACAAACTAAAGAAGTAGAGACACAAACTCTGAAGTTCAGCTTCTTGCTTTTCAGTAAATCAGCAGGTTGAATCAAAGATGTAGAACTGTTTGTAAGGAAACAAGTTGACAGCAGAAAGGTCAGATCACTAAAGAATAAACCTGCTGAGACTTTTCCTTGTCATTGAGATTCAGTAGAGAGCTTTATATCTTGGGAATGCAGGAATATGTAATCAGAAATGGGAAATCTGCCAAGAAAAAAGTCAAGAGGAAGCAAAAAAGAAGAGAGACTCACCAGTTTTGCTTGCTGCTTTTGGTTATTGTTTTATTTTAGTTTAAAATAAATTGAATATTTAATTCTGTCACAATATAACATCTATATATAGGGAGATTAGACAAAGGCAGTTTACATTACGTTGGCTAACATTAACATCTTTTTTTCTATGTAACATTATTGTTTTGAATTTGTTATTGATTCAGAAAATAGTTATTAAAAAACTTGCCCTGAGCATGAAATAAATGTTTATTTAGTCTTAAGAACTTCCTAGTTTTCAAATCAAAGAAATAAGCAGAATTTTCCAAAAGACCTACTTATTCTTCTAATGTCTTGCAAGTCCTGATATTTTACACATAAAGAGTCAAAGCGAGCTGAGGTAAGCACCATTAACTAGGCAAAAAGACATACACCCCATCACATTATTTATGTTGGGGTTGCTTGAAAAACATATGTTTAAAAAAAAAAAAACCACAACAAAAAACTAACCCACACCAAACTACAGACACTTATAGATTGCTTTAGAGATTAAAGCCAGGATTGTTCTTCCTCATTGCCAGATCTTCCTGAAGCCTACTTGGAGAAGAGGGGCTGGGGAGGTGGAGAGAGGAAGCGGCAGCCTTGTTTTGCCCTTCAATCCCTGTGAATAATGGTCAGATTCTCCACTCTCAATTCCTCTGCTTCTTACAGCAACACTTCTGGAAGTGAAGCTGAGAAGGAAGAATGGATGTGGAAGGAATTAACTTGTTTAGAGCTCGATTAGGTTGCATAGAGGGAAGATGGGAAAATATTAATATGATGTGATGGCCACCTACCTACTTTTTCACATCACTTCATGTGCTTAAGAATCCGTAACTTGTCACTAAGACAGACATCGACAGTTCTGAGGAAATGCGTTGTCATCAAAACTGTTGCTCCATTTAATTTTGAAAGGCAAATAAGGTAGCTGGATAATGATCTTACCAGTTATTCACAAAGCTGAATAAGAATTGTGTAATAAAAATCATGTAGTCTGCTGGTGCATGCGCTACAGATTAAAGGTGATAATAATTTCTTTGAAAAAATATAGCAAGGGGTGGTAGTGTTTCTTTTATTGGAGGTGTTAGGATAATTGGTCATTTCCAGCAACCAACCCAGAAATGTCCTATTTTTCAATTGGACAAGAATCTCATTTGCACGTTCCCAAAGACAACAGGATATTCTGCTCCCTGTGGCTTCTAAATGCTGCAAAGTTAACCTTATTTGTCCTCGCAAAAATATTTCACTTGCATTTTCAAACAAGTTGCCAGATCTTCCCTGCAATGGAACAAGGTAAAACTGTGTTAGATAAAGGAGGGACGACTGCAATCTCCATTCCTACACTGAATTTAATTTCCTGCCACAGCTGCACAAGAGTACAGGGATGGAGTGGTACAGGTTGGGCAGTGAACGTTCAGAGTTTAGCGGCAAGAAAAATCTATCCAGTATATGCGATTTGCTTATGCATATAAAGCTTTATATTTTGTAGCTAAAATGCAGTATTTCAAATGAGACAGCTTCGCCTGACAAGAAGAAATTCTGTGTATGTTACTCGAGTAGTATTTTCAGATCACAGAACCTTTAAATTATGTTTAGCCCTTCCAAAGCCTAGGGCAGCTCTAACTCCATAACCATGCTCCTTCTAGTGCTCGCAGTAAACCAAATCATGTACCTCAAAATTTCCCTCCTCTAAAGAGTACGTTTGAAATACACATTGCAGAAAGATGATTCCACACAGAATTCTGCTGTCTCCCCTTTGGTAAGACTTAGAAAAATAAAATCACTTTCCTGGGGAGTTCCAGGAGCTGCTTGAACTTCCCTCATTGCAGTATTCAATACGTCCTTGTATTCTATTCTGAAGATCACATGAATTGGGGACTCAGACCTATGCAAGAACTTCTGGTTTTTAATCTCATTAGCATCGCCCTTACCGTTTCCCAGAGGTGCTACCCCAGTTGTCTCAGGCCTGCTTCAACTTTTCTCTTTGTTACAATGCTCCACTTTGAGCAGCACTATTAACAGTAGTTATTAATTATGTTATAAAATACACAGTTATGTCACATTTAAATATGTTGCTTGATTCTCCCATTATGCAAAATTACTGGGTAAATGGGAGGGAAATAGGGGGGCATCACTGCTGGATAGTCATGTACATGTCAAAAAAACCCTATGATTGGAAAACCCAACAGGTTTTCATTATGCTGGACTGGGACCTATTTAAAACAAAATGATACATTTAAAATGATTTCCTAGTGGATTCGATTAGAGAAATAAATTAATGACTGCTATTAAATAAAACATTTTGGCACTGAATATTATGGTAACTTGATTTGCATAATTTAACAGTTGCAGGGACTTCGGGAAATAACAATGTAAATGAGTGCTGAAAGTGTGCAGTAATGAAAGAGCAAATTTCACTATGCATAAGACTCTCCCTCATGATTTTATTTTAAGGTTATCTTCTCAGTTCTTAATTACATTTGTAAATAAAGGTTAAAGCAATTCGCTGTCAACTCCTCTGCTGCCACTCCATTCTGGCATTATTATAGATATTTACAAGCTTCCCTTCTCATCTCTTTTCCATAAAGGAAAAATTAAGCTGTGAATACAGAAAAATGAGAAATAATCCTCACAGCTGGTAAAATATTAAAAAAGCCAAACAAACAATCGAAAAGAAGCCATTACTAACAAGCTAGAAATCAGCATTTTACTGTTTCCTGTCAGGCAAACACTGAGGAAAGCAGATATTTCACATAATTAGGAAACAGTCATTCAAATAATAATTGCAAAATAAAAAACGCTTCACTTAAATATTTCATAAATGATATTCCCCCAAAATATGGATTTCAGTAGCAGTTCATAAATTCCACATTGTTACAAAAAAAAAATTAAGGGTAGTAAAATGCACAGGTCAATACTTAGGTGGCAAACCACAATATGATTGTCAATTTTTGCATGTTTACTGCAATTAAATACTCTGGAGATATTCTGCTCCATAAAAAATACTATGATTCATTTTTAACATCTGATTTTGATGGACACCAATTTGACTTTCAGTTTGCTCTCACTGGCCGATGCACAAAAATATCGAGATATTCTCAGGGCTTCATAAAATGTTTAAGGCTAGCCGACTGCCCCAGTAACATGTGATTTAGCAGATGCTTAGTTTCAAAGTCGTGTCTTGACTGGCACAAGAAAGGGCAGGTAAACACTGAGCTAAGCGTTTTCAACAGAATGTCCATCAAATCTGAGAGCTCCAACTGAACAAGGCAGAGTGTCACCTCTAACTTACTGCACATGGGGTTTGTACAAGGGACGCTGAGGAAGCCAAGTAAAACAAGCGAATCTGAAACCACATCACACAGCAGCTCACTATTATTGCTGCCCACAGTGGTTCTCCTGACTAGCATAAGGAGTAAATCCTGCTATGGAGGATTGTGTACATCTTCTGACACTAAACTGATTATTTCCATACAAATTCACCCCTCATTTTCAGAACTAAGAAACCAAAGACAAAAAACAGCTGCATCTATAAGCCTTTCGAATTAAATTTAAGAGAATAAAAAGTACAATGATAAGCTTCTGACCACAATCTCTGTGGACTGAACTTCTGAATTAATGCAACTAATGTGATTTTTGCTTCATTGAGCATGATTCAGACTAATTCCACCAAAAACGTGGTAAGATATCACAGTATCACAGTATGCTAGGGATTGGAAGGTAAAGGTGAGGTCATGTACTAACAAGACATCACAATGCAATACAAAATGTCTGTGTACAAAAATGACAGAAGTAATGTAGTTCTGATCATCAACCAACAAATTGGAAAGTATAATCTAGCTAGATTGGTCTTATAAACCTCCTATGTTACATACACGTTTACACATACGTATATTCACATACATACAGTTTAAAAACTTCTAGTTGTTTTAGTTCAATTAAAGACATTGGGTCTTTCTCAGTTGAAGCTGAAGTTTCTTTCACAGATAGCCTTAACTAGCTTGCTGTATAAAATAAGGCTGCTTAGGAAAATCTCAATAGTATAATCATGAAAAACAGAGTTAGGTGTTACTTAACAGCTTAATACAGTGGAAGTAAATTTATTAGAAGCAATCTGTCATTACAAATTTCACATCTGTTCTAAAGACAAGATGGGATGGTTTGGGGATTATTTTTTTTTGCTCCTCGTACTGTCAGAAGACTGATATCATGTTTGCTTCATTCTTGTTCATGAAACATCTTGAAATGCAATGCTTTATCCTTTAAGAAAAAAGCTTTAAGAAGCACTTTCTGGAATCAAATATTTAAAAAAAAAACAACTTCATTTTTGTTAATAAATATACAAGCCAACTAACAAAAATGTTTTTTAAAATAGTTTAAGAAACATAAGTAGTGAAAAACGAACAGAAAGAACCACAACAAAAGAACACACTACCACAACAAAAAACCCCAACACTCCTCAACCCTAAAAGGCCATCAATCTGGGCTTCTCTGTGAAAGGAAGATTACCCCATTATCCTGAGAGAGAAAGTTCATGATAGCCTTCATCTACCAAGGCATGCATTACAGGCGTGCCTCAAAATCATGTTTAGCTTAAGTAACCTGCTGAGCTGTTCAGAAATGCTTTCCCCTCCCATACATACAGGGCACACTTCACAGGTCTAAAATAATTGTTATGAATACCAATTCCAACATTTATTACTTGAACTGGTATTTTGCATAGCTATTTTGAAACGTAAGATTTTTAGTATTTACAAGATTTTGATAGTGTAATTTCACATTTAGTGTTCTCCTTTCAGCAGCAGCAAAAGGCACAGCTGTTTCTTTTGATGTTTTGATGTCTTTAATGTAGCCTTTGACTCATCTATCAAGGCAATAGAGCAAGCCATATGGTAACATAAGTTTTAAGCTAGTGGCTTTTTAAAAAATTATTTGATTTCTGAAAATAAAACTAAACTTGATCAGTAAGAACATAACAAGTGACTGAATATGGAACAGTGACACTAGAAACATTTACAACCTAAAACAATGACCAAGAAAGGCTCCGATGTCAGAGTAATTAAAAAGTTTGCCATGTATAAAGAATTCAAGACATAAATTATCCGGTTTCTACAACGCTATTTTGTCTTATTAAAGTTTCTCTACAGGAATTTGAAAGCAACCTGAGCTGCTAAATTAGTTGAAAAATTTTGAATATCTGCATTGATCCCAAATTCAGTTCTTAACATTTTGAAGATTGTTGAAGTATAAGGCAAACTAAGAGTATCTATCACTGCTAATAAAGAACCTTCATATATAATGATGTTGGGTACAAATGAGTATCACTGAGGGTAAGAGGTATTAAGAAAAGAAAAGGAAAAAAGAAAACCATGACAAATTGTTAACTGCAGCTCTTACAATTAACAACTTCAGGTGTCAAAAACCAGAACTCTTCAAACCAAATGTGAAAGACAGGCATACCAGTACACCATTAACTCTTGGAATGGGGTGTAGCTGTCAAGCAGTTGGACTGTATATGGGCATGAAAAGCCACAGCACAGGTTTGCCCTGGCGCTGTTGTGATTCGCTCTGACCAGCCTCCTTTGAGGTAGCTCTTCAAACAACATCTGTATTTGTGTGCCTCTGTCATTCTTAAAAGGGTTCAAAGCACATGTATGAAAAACCCTAGGCAAGCACAAAAATTGACCTTCTTCACCTTCCCGTTTTTCTGTTTTCTGATCTTTCTAGTCCTGCTTCTTTAATAGAAAAGAAAACTATAACAGGGTTGGAAACAGTACACGGCATAGACCTCAAGGCACTATCTAAAGTAAAATCTGCTGCGTTTAGTACATCCCAAGAAAAAAATATTTGTCTGCCAGGAATTTATTTTTAAGTGTTTCTACCCAACAAGGAGATAAAATTTAAAAGCTGAAAAATAATATGTAACTAGGCTCAACACTGATATAACTACATTCTCAAGCACAGAGTCTTCTTCATGCATGGAACACTGGCAACTCATCAGCAGATAGTTTGTACATCATGTTACAAACACACATGAATTCATTCTGGTCTTTCTAACCACACAGCCAACACCCAGCTAAAGCAAGAGGGATGACTTAATTTATTCAGCTTTGCCATAAAATATTCTTTCATTTGGACATTTTCTACTTCTTGTTGTCCATTTTCTAATCTACATCACCAGGTGATAAAATATTGTTTATGCTGGTAGCGGGGGGACTGGATTTTTTTTTTCATTATTTTGAATTTTTCTACTTATCTCTTTGGACAACAAACTTAATTTTCTTTTTGGTAAGACCTCAAAAAAAAAAAAATTGAATGCTTTAGCGAGCAGTCAGTCAAAAAAGTAGTTAAGGGGAAAGGACATTTGAAACAAATAAGTATTTTCCCATTCTAACTTAATAGAATCATAGAATAATTTGACCTGGAAGGGACCCATCACGATCATCTAGTCCAACCCCCCAAAAAAATCAAAATTTCAATACCAAAAGTCAAAGTTTTTGAAACAACAACTAAACATTCTTTATTACATCATTGAATCCTCTTAAAAAATCATGTGAATATAACCTACTTAAGTTATTGAAAAGTTCATTTTTGGTTGCCTTTTTTTTCTGATGTTTTTTTAAGTTACTTTAAGCACTAGAAGATTTCTGAGTCATTGGACATCTTTCAATGAGAAGTTCATGTATCTATATATCTACACAATCACAAACATGTGTTGTGGTTTTATCCGATGTACTAGCTTCTCCTTCAGTTGCAATAATATATAGCCTCTAAAAAAAAAATCAACATTTTTATATATATATAGATATCCAATTTTGACCTAGGTGTAGTATTGAGTAGATGTATCCCTTAAGGAAGCAAAAAAATCCCACGACAAAAAAGTGCAGCTGGTTATTCTCCAGCTAATTCACAAATGCCTTGAGTAAAATCTGAATATTACAAGCACAGGCTTAACTATATGATGATCTTTTTCCACAGAAAATAGCCACATCAGTGTAGATGGACTGTGCCAAGCCTTCATACCGTCTTTCTGAAGCAGGACAAATTATGGCTCCGTCTTTCATGTTTAATAACCGATTATTTAAAAAATTAAGATAAGTATCAACATTATTAAGTTTTTCATAAAGCAACTAAATATAATCACAATAAAAATAAATCAACCTCATTTGGTTTGAAAGGTGAACTCTACTTCTCTGCTATAGTGCACAAACTACATATGTATTAAAAAAGAAAACCTACTGAAAAACTGCCATTTTAATAAAGTGAAGAGCTATTCTACGCTAGCATAACATTCACCTGCATCTAAATATACCGTCACTATACATAATGCTGTTGGCAAAGGCTAAGTGTGCTGGATATGTTGAAAATACTGCTGCCGTAAGTAATGCATTCTTTAATCCAATATATAAAAGAAAAACCCCTAGGATAAAGATTTACAGCCATAAAACCCCCAAGTCCCTCCAAAGAAACCAAAAATCTAACAGGGTCATAAAATTTCATTTCAAAACCACAACTGATCAGATGATGCTAGAAAGTGAGGTCACAGTCCTTTCAACAGAAAAATTCCAGACATATTGCCGTTCCCAGGACAATGCCAGAGACACAAAAGGTTTCTCTCCTGCAGTCCGCTGCCTCATTCATCATACATCTGCTTAGGCAAAATAACCTGCATGTTTCAAATAGAAAATTCCCCCCTTACCATCTAAAAAAGAAGTTCCTAACAGTTAGTCCATTCTTCTCTTTCATCAGTCTACAGTATATCAGGAACTGTTAGTGCACAAAAGCAAATTCAAGCATTCACTTTCACTCTAAAAGAACTGAAGGCTAGTTTGTTGGGTTTTTTTCATAAACACATGCAATTTAAAAAGTAAATTACAATTTAAAAAATGCACACAGTCTGAGCCACTAACAACCTGAGCTGTGCTACCGCACAGAGAAATAATGCTACAGGAGGTGAGAAAACCTATATTTATTACTACAACTGAACAAATGAAATTTAGAGAACAAGCAGTCAAAACAGAAACACAGGTAAACCACATCAGCTAACAAGCTTCTGTATTGTAAGACCAAATACAACATAACAAGCTAAACCACAGTTACATGAACAAAAGTAAGTGAGGGTACCTGCAAGCTGTACAACTGAGCAGATGTGCAGAGAACAGATTGTCTTCTGTTTTCAAAAATACTAACAACTCATGTACCAAACCCAGCATTTGTATATCTCCTCAGCCTTCTAGAAACCATCCACTGTCACTTGTGGAGCCAATTTACGGTGTTAATTTAAACACAGCTGACAACTATGTTCATGTAGTGGAGAACACTTACCACAGCAATTAAATGCAGCCCCAAGTCATGAAGAGAAAGTTTCCACTTACCTAAAATTAAACAAACAAACAAACAAGAACATTAAAAGAATATATCAGGAAATCTATGTTACAGATTTGACATTTAGGGGAGAGAAAGAAGTTTGATTTCACTCAGTGTTGAGTCTCTCTTCTTCCCACTCCTCCCAGAAAAGGTAAGAGATGTTTTGCAGGGGATAAGAAACTATAGTATTCTGTTTTGTGTGCTACAACCAGCACATACATTTAATCAATACACAATCTATACGTCTCTTATCCAAACTGGTGCAGAAATTCAGAATACTGGGAAAGGGATATACAATTTCAGGTGATGGGAAGAACTGAGTTGGGGAGAAAAACCCCGTTGGGTGAGGATAGACAGAAGGGCTGCTCTGAGCAACCCCCTGACCAGAGGGACACCCTCCACCCAGCTCTCTTGCCTGGTCCCCCCAGGGCTGTGTCAGGACTAATCCTTCTGCCCAGAGCAGCAGTCAGAGGGTCACTGAGCCCAGGCACACCTGGGGCAGCTCTGCCCTCCTGCATGAGCCGATGGACTTCAGTGCAAACTGCATTCATACATCCTTATGAACCCAACAGCTATACAATTGGCATAGTATTTAATCAACTATGCGTAAAATAGTTCTTAATAAATGGTGTTAGATCAGAAGTCCTCCGTAACTCATTGCTTTTTAATCACCAATTGCCATAATAAACACCAATTTAGTGAAATCTAAAATGAGATAGCGTCTGAAAGTTGCTGGAAAATGGGCTTTTAAAAAATAGAACATATTGTCTCCACTGTAAATGTGTATACAGACATCCAAAACATTTCTAGTTCCTAGTATGTATTATCAAAGAAAGGGCAGTTTGAGAATACACGACTGTTCAGCTACATGAAATGCCTAATGTGTAAGGACACTTGAAAGAGAGGTTAGGAGAGGAGAAAAAGGAAAAGGAGAAAACCTCTCATTTACAATTGATACCAGCTTTGAACTCCACTGCTCCTTTTCTAAATTTGCCATCACAGGAAGTGTTTGAATCATTTAAAACATGATGTTGTGCATTTAAATAGGGAACTTTGGAAGTCTGTTAAGGAGAAACAAAGGATTTCCTACAGAGTATAGCTGACCGCTTAATCAGCTTCTAATTCTCAGAAGCGTTTAAATAGTTTGTATGCAGTTATGTCCTTCCAACATGTATTTAAAGTGCATTTCTTTTTTTATTGTTTTAGTACAGCAAGAATGTTCCTGTTATTTGGAGAGAGATGCCATCTAGTTATCACAAGGCTGTGTCATGCAGCGTAGTTGCCAAGTGCCTTTAATCATAAAGCTACAGAGAAAAACGGGTGATGTGTGATCCCCTGGTCCAGAGGGACTGACCTCCCCCTCTCAGGACCCTTGGTAGACTGGAGTACTCAGCAGCTCCACAGCCGACTGTTCCACCACTGGAACCTCCGGCCTGGGCAGGAGAGTACAGATCGATGCCAGCACACTGCAAATGTTTTCTACTCACACCCAGCATTTATCATTTCACCTGTTACCCCCACTCTTTAT
>VWYH01004793.1:35643-228369 GCA_013399365.1 Pampusana beccarii | reverse complement strand
GGAGATACACGCAATGAGGATGACAAAACACCAAAAAAACCCCCTCTGTCAATCTATGTACAGCTCTCTATTAACTCTCATTTTTTCTAAAACTTTTATCAATTCTAACTAAACATAGGCCTTTTGAGAAATGCAGAGGAAGATGAGGACACCTTGAAATCCCAGATCAAAAAATCTTTCCTGTAAAAACTAATCTTGCTTCAGAGTAAATTCAGCATCAAATCTACAGGCTTTACCAAACTGAGATTTTAGAAAAACAAAAGCTTAGTATGCTAGGCAATGAAAACTATCTTTTATTTAATTTTAGTCAAAACCAAAGCTAAATCACAGAAAGTTATGGTTTTACATACATGCAAACAGGTTTTTTGTCCAGAACCAGAGTAGTGCAAGCAATAAACAGCAATACAATTTTTCTTGCCTTAAAATTGTTTCTGTTCTACTGCCTGTAACATAGCTAAACCTGTCAGCGCCTACATATATTTTACTTTAAATAAAATCTGAACTATCCTGATGTCCTCTTCTGCCACTTCAGTCCCAAGTAGCCTAGGAATCAACACAGAAGACACTGCCTTGCTGCTAGGTACTGTACATAAGGAAAACAACAGAAACAACTATTTTCTTTCTGGCAAGCATAGTCAAGAATATCTATAAACTTTGGTCTGTATTGTAGCCATCCAATTTTATTCTCCTTAATTAGATTCAGTTTAAAGGGATTTGTTTCTGCACCAACTGTGGTGAACTCACAAAAAATGCCTGTAAGATGGAGATAAGCTATGACCACAGTTGCTGCTCTGCTAGTTTGCTTGCATGGTGGATGCTTTTGTGATTATAGTTCCTCCACGATTTAACGGTAGGAGGCTAATGGAAATGTTACTTGCTACGGTAGCAGACTAAATCAGTTGGGGAAAGGAAAAGAAATGTGTTTACACTTGAAGATGTCACATAAAACAGTGGGGAGCTTCCACCCCTGACACCAGAACTGGCATGCTCATTCAAGGACTCATCTACATTATTACATGCTCCTTCACACTTAGAAATCTATTAATTTACAATTAGTTGTATTGATTTTATAGCAGATTTGGAAGTTCTGTAATAATTTATGGACTACTGGAGAAATTAACTATGCCCTTTCCAAAGATAAGCATTATTGATAAAGAGGGCTTGGCATGAGTTACTGAACACGTCACTGACAGTCTGTATTTTCTGCTGTAAATTGCAAATTAATTACAGCACAACTGATCGGTAGATTCTATCTGTCCCACCAAGACTTTCTTCCCTCACTCTTGACAGTAATCCACCAGCAGGATATGCAATCAGCCACTGGAGATAATGTCAGTTCAGCCTCTAATGCCTTGTTAAGTCAAAGAGATTTAAAATAATGTAGTTATTGCATATGCCATCACACTGGCAAAGGCACTGTGTTCTTGAAAAGACCCCAAGCCAACCAAAAGGCAAAAAAAAAGAAAATCTGAAAATAGATGCGGCATTAAACACAATTTAGTCATGATTTGAGAGCTATATGTACTGTGGCACTGAAAAAATGGACAGAGATCCAGTGATCAAGAATGACCTACTTCTGGAATGTATAAAACCTGAGAATATGTTTCCCAGAACAATGCCTATTGCTGATTATTTTATAAAATATTTTGTAAAGTTGGGGGGGTGTCTTTATTATTTCAATTTAATAGTAAGCCATTTTATAAAATAGGCAAATTTTTTGCAATTCCTGCATACAAACATGAAAAGAAAATCTGATAAAAATAAAATATCTCATTTTTCTGCTTTGCTCAGTACTTTGTGACAGTGTGAGCAGAATTATAATGTTGTATGAATCCCTTTCAATATAAAGTTGGTCGCTATATCAAACCATGCTACAGAAAAAACGTATCAGTGCTAATCATAAAATCTCTGCCAAACATCACCTGTCTTTCAGAAACTTTTTGGTTCTGTGTACATTTTCTTTAAAATAAAAATTCTCCTTTTCACTGGCACGCCTTCACTAAGTTACTGAACATAACTTTGTGTACTCTAAGCATCTGGTATCTTGGCACCTAAATGACCTATTAACCTAAAAAGCATATAAATACAAAAATAGATAAAATATATTTCACAACGGTAAAAGTACTGACTGTGCAATGTCGGTTCCTAAACTTTTATCTCCGTGCAGCATCTGCTCAGTAGACACTCAGACTTTATCTTTCTGAAATTCCACATTAGCCCAAGTAGGATTTATGGCACCTCACCAAAATCATGGCAGAACAGTTAAATTGTACACAATTAATTATACACTGTTCAACCACGGCAGAATCTGAGCAGTGTGCAAACTCTGATGAATTGATCTTCTAAGATACTTCTAAGAGGATATATATATATGCACACACCCACGGTAGTTTTGCAATTGGAGGCATTAAAACAGTGCATCTGGGGTGTCAAACCTCTTAATACAAGAACAGGCAAGCCAGACAACCTACAGCCAATGTCATTAGTTCTCTACATAGCACTCATTAAAACCCTGAGTACTAGATGAGGCAGTGGCTTTTAGGGAGTAACAAAAATACGGAACAGCATGCCATAATTCTCACAGACCAAGGAGCTGGCTAGAGTTACTTTTTTTTTTGGTTTGTTTTTTTTTTTCCCCTGCAGTATTTAGGAGCTTAACAACCAGCAATGTAACCCAGATATTGACTGTCACTTGTGTCTCAAATGCAGTCCCACCTGTTCCCTTATACCTTGTTTTTGCATATCTTTACCATAAGCAGGTGGGCAAACTAATAAAATAAACATGATAGAGGGGTGGAAAGATCATTTGCTTTTGCTAGATCACGCCAATGTGCTAGATAGAACATCAGAATTTGTACAATCCCTAGATGATGTCACCAAGAATAGGAAGAGAAATCACAGGAAATGTTATAGACAAATGACATTAAGAATTTCTAACTGAACATCAGACACTATTTCCATTCAATGAAGCAGCCAATTTTGACATCAATGTTCTTTTGACATATGCTAACAGCTGTAGACTGAATGGACCTATAGGCAATTTGTAAATGCTTTTTATTGAAAGCTTTTTGAATTTTCTCTAAATTCTATTAGAGGCATTGCCTAAAAGATTTATTTGAATAGTATAGGCCCAGACACTCAGTTACCCAGTCCTAACACATTCCAAGTGCTACCAGATAATCCCAGGCACTTGCTACATACCAGCCTTGTAAACCCCCACTCTATATTTCATGTCTGAAAATTTGTGAAGTGTAACATTATTTGGCTGTCTCATTTCTTAGCAGCACACAGCCCTGCTTTCCTCCATCATCGCCTGTTGCCATCCTCTCACCAATCTCAATAACAAATGAGCCCTTGGTGTTTACTCTGATCAAAATTCATAGCTACAGCTAACTGCTGCCGTTCCACACTCGTCTACAAGAGTAAACAGGCGGTGGGTCTGATTAGCTATCAGCTGGGCTATACATCGCTACTAAAAAAATTCCACTGACAGTCACTGTTCATTTACACCTCATTGTGTTAGATGCACAGAAAGTCATGGAGAGAAGGTTGGGAGCCACTTACAGATATTTAAGACGACTAAAATGGGCGGAGTGAACCTCTATAGGTAAATCACAAAGAAACACAGTGGAAGAGCAAAATCACAAAACACTGGGCTTACTACATGGTAAAACATCACCATATGTCAAGGCCAGCACACTTAAGACAGAGTCTCCTAAAGACTCGCTAGATCACAGAAATAGACAAACACATAGTCAAGGTGTTTGATCTCCACAGGGGATGCAGAAGTGACCTAACAGCTGTAATGTACCCAAGAGCCAAGGTAGGAGATGTTTGCTTGGCAGGGAGCTCAGAGACATCCTTTCTGCTGTTGCAATTCCTCCTGACCACTCTGCCAGGAGATACTTAAAATTTTGGCTAGTCTAAGTAATTTCATCTATTGTTAATGCTCTTGCAGTACAGGCCGCAGAGTTTATTTAACTATCTGCACCAGTTCTCATTGGGGTAGAGTTAATTTTCTTCATAATAGCCTGTACAGGGCTATGCTTTTGATTCATTGTGTTTGTGACCAAAATAGTATTGGTAACACAAAGATGTTTTAGTTATTGCTAAGCAAGGTCTTTTTGGCTCCTCACACCACCCCACCAGTGAGTAGGCTGGGGGTGCACGAGAAGTTGGGAGGGGACGCAATATCTAAAGGGATATTCCATATCATGTAACATTGTGTTCAGCAATAATAACTGTGGGAAGAAGAAGGAAGGGGTGAAAGTTCAGAGTGATGGTGTTTGTCTTCCTAAGTAACTGTTACATGTGATGGAGCCTGGCTGTCCTGGGGATGGCTGAACACCTGCCTGCCCATGGGAGGTGATGAATGAATCCCTTGTTTTGCTTTGCTTACATGTGAAGCTTTTGCTGTTACCTGTGAAACCATATCTCAATCCAAAAGTTTTCTTCTGATTTTCTCCCCCATCCCACTTGGGAGGAGTGAGTGAGCAGCTGTGTGGGGCTGAGCTGCTGGCCAGTGTTAAACAACAACACTATCCTAATGTAAAACTTAACCATGCGGGTCTTCTAAATGAACACAGAGCTACCCTGTGGTCAGAAAAGTGTCTAGAAATGATACAGGGAGTTAAACAAACAGACAAGGAGGTGGATAAAAAGTCTGAATCTCTCACAAATATACTTCCAGGATATGTTGGGTTTGGAGAGAGGAACAAAACACAGAGCTTTAGGAAGGAAGGAATGCAAGTGCTCCTTGCACAGAGTGTCCCTTACATATAAACGACGTCCAAAAATTCGAGAACGTAAGCAGTTACATAATGAAAAAAGTTCAACCTCTGGGAGACAAACCAGATGGCACAGTAGTTAGGATCAGGAAAGAGCTGGAAGGCTGGATCAGTAGAATATTGTTTGCAGTGCAGGGAGCTATTTACACACACCACATCAGAGCGTGATGTTATCTGTGAGACGGCAGACAGCCACGGCAGCAGTGACCACACAGTGCTCTGTTAATACAAATGCCTGCTCAGCTCTGCGTGGGCCCAGATGTAACAGCTCTGCCCAGGGGAGCAGACCAATTTATGAAACCAATACTTAATGTGTATCTAGGGAGGGAAATATTGAGCTTCACTGTAAATATCACAAAGATCATTTAAACGGTTTCCTGAAATGTGACTGGAATGAAGATCATGAAAAAGGAGGAAGAGTTGACTCTAGCACAAAGAAAATTTAAGATCGTCAAGCTGCTGAACATCGTGGAAAAACAAACAAACAAAAGACCCCAAACCCACCTCTAAGAAGTTATGAAAACTGTCCTTTTCCCACACCTCAAGTCTGTCACCTCTGCCACCTGCCCTATTTAAAACTATGGACCAGGTCATTAATTGCCTCAGCTGTACTCTCAGAACAATACATCTGTATGTAAATGGAAAGCACCTATAAGAAATTATAAATTTCAGAAACCCTTATTTTTTCTAACTTCTGTGTAGTATTAATGTGGTGCAAACACTGCTGGTCGAACCCAAAATGCGGCTTGTGGGAATGCAAAAGGCACACGTGTGCAGAAGAAAACTCTAAGGTGTGACTGTCAGGAACCTCCACTGAAGTTATCCTCTGTAAATGTAAGAGCATTATATCTATTGAAGCTTGGTATTTAACAACTAAATGTATGCACGCATATATATAAAAAAATATATATATATATACATATACATAACAAAAAAAAGTTATTTTATTTCCCCACTTAGATTTTTTTTAAAGAATTATACTAAATTTGAACAAATTATACCTATATGTTTACTTTATTCATGAAAGAATAAAAATATTAAAAGATCAAGAGACCATATAGAAAAGAAATGTCCCACTTTTATACAGAATCACACTATGTTTCTGAATATTCACAGTTGCAATTACTGTTTCTTTTGAAAGCATTCTAGATTAAATAAATAAAGCCACATAAATCTGTATGTCAAAATGCACAGAGACAAGATAAACAGCTTCTCACTGAATATTGTTGAAGTCATAAATTTGAAATAAAGGAAAGTAATATAGAGGGATTTTTTCCCATAAACTTCAGTTTAGAGAAAACTAAACACATAAAACAAGAATATAATTTTAGAACGGTAGCACATACTATAAATTAAATCCTTGTATCTCCTTCTGCTTTCCCTTATTCTGTCAGCGTATGCATGCAGACTGTAATACCCAACAGCTGAGGTGTATGCATTCTCTATCGTTCAGTATGTAGCAACATGTTCTGGAAATACTATTTTCCAAAAGCAGATGTTACGAGCCCACTTTTTCTGGTTAATACTTCACAGTATAACTCTTCCCTAAACTATTATTTTACAGCCAATAAAGATTTTAACCCACCAGTTTTCATTTATGCACCTGGAGTATCACTTTGCAAATGGTACAGGTACTTTGGTGGCAGAAAGGATACAAAAAAGAAGTGTACCAAGTAACCTGCAGATGTACAAATAGTGATGGCTACAGATAAGAAAACAGGGAAACAACAGAATATGACTAATAAAATGCTGGGTAAGAGAACAATAACAAAAACACCCCTGAACTTTTACCACACCCCCACTACTCCCTATAATCAAGGCTCAAACACGTTAAAAGCTACAGTTCGGGAGTGTACTCCATTATCAGCACTCATTGGGATTTAGAGTTCATTCAGCATTATTTTGTTTTGCATTGTCCCATCTGTGAGCCAAGAACCTCTATAAAGGAAATAGTTGGGGTTGCTCTGCAATTTCATTGAAGTTCAAAGCGGTCTTTAAGACAGAGATAACACAAACTAATCTCTATTTTTGCAAAGCCAAGGCAATGAAATACGCATTCTTTACTGCACAGGAAGGTGCTGTTAGCATAGAACGTCACACTGCTTACAAGCAATTCACTCCAGGAACTCAGTTCAGGCTTCTAACACACCAGTCACTTGATGAGTAATTTAAGGTATCTACATGGAGTGGGGTGAGCAGGAAGAAGGTTTATTGTCTTCACTTGAAAAGGTGAGATTTTAAACCACAACTATACAAAGAATTTTGTAGGGCATATCAGCAACAAGAATTAAATCTTTACAAAATGAACCCTACAGGAGCACTTTCCAATTGAGATGCTCACTGTGATTCAAATAAAAAGTTCTAAAATTTCATTTAGAATTTTCCCAATGTTACACTTTTAAATGCGGCCATATAGAAAAGCCAAATAAAACAGCTCATTGTGAGAACAAAAAGCCACATCTTTGTAAACTGTTCATCAAAGAACCAACAGGCATGGTTTTATGAATTATCATGGAATCCTATAAATTACAACATAATGAGAGTTAAAAATTGCAAAAAAAAAATCTGAATTGACAAGCCAAATCATATTAAAGTGCAAGTGGCAATATTCCTGATGCATTACATTAAAATTGATAAACCCTGCTGACTCATATAGCAGAAGCCAGTATCTTCAACAAAACCCACTGAAGCAGCAAGCATAAGAATTTGTAGTAGATGGTTAGACCCTATCTAGTCAAGGGCATATTGGCTCCTAAGGCAAAATAAAGCAACCATAAAGCTGGCTTCATGCTTTTCATCTAAATTTTGTTAGACAGTCTTGCCTTGGTAGCTCAGATTTATTGCTTTTGAACAATCTGTTTCAATAATCTTCTAGAAACCACCTCAGAAATGTTATTGTGCAAGGAATTATCAGGAAAAAATAACAGCATGCTTTACATATCTGCTCAGTAAAACACAACGTTTGGGATGCTGGGGAAGTATCCCTTCAGCAAATGATGCAGCACTTTGGAACAGGGCGCAGCAGTAATAAACTGTTATTTTTCTATAGTAATGAAAAAAAATCACTGAAGTAACTTATAAGAACATTGCAAGCACTTCAAACAACGTCATTCCTGTTCATGTCTGTTCTCCAGTCAAGAACACTCATAATTAGTTATTCCTATGGTCATTTCCACATTTTCCTGTTTAAAATCTTGCTCTCTGCACTTTGTAAGCTTTTCGGTAACTTAGTCAAATGAATATACAAGGTCAGAAAATATATGAAGGTGATAAGTACATTACTTCCTCCAGCTGTACCCAGTTTTCTAATGGCTTGGCTTGATCCGAGTTGGGTCTTTAGCTTCCCATATTCCTTCAGAGAAAGGAAACTTGATGAACCCTTCCTAATTTGCTACTTATTTGGTAAATATTTCATGATAAATATTAACAATTTATATAAAATACACAAAAATATGTGTTATATTGTTTCACTTAGGTATCCATGTAATGGGAACAGAATTAGGATGTGTTTCAGAAATCTCACGTCAGATCTTCCAGGAGGGGAAAACAAAGTAAAAATATTATAATTAAAGTAGCCTAGCTGAAAGAGACACTAAGAAGGAGAGGGAAAAATAGGGGGCCACTTGTAATCTCAACCAGCTTTAAAGATATTTCTTACAAAAAATCTCATTACCAAATTTGTAGTGTGGCATTCATGTGAACTGAAATGTACTCTTTAGGTCCACTGTAACTGGGCCTCTTCCACAAGCTCTAATTTAGAGTTTAAATAGTTTGGATTCACTGGCACTGAAATTATATCCCCGAGTCTATGTTACTCAAGGCCTTCAATGAGGTTTTTTCTTTGTATTTTCCTATCTATATTTTCCCCCTCCTTTCTGAAATACTGTCACTTCTAAAGGGTGTATTATAGTACTTGACTAGGATAAAAAATTATAGAGGTTAACTATCCTATCAATTGTAGAAAATGCTGTTTGTATGCAATTTCTTGCATCCCTGTTGCAAATTGAGGCCTTTTAACAATATTTTCCTTTCCTCATATGATTTGCAGTTATTTAAGGAGCAATTCATTGTGTTATCTGGTTTGATTCAACAGTTTGTGATATGTCCCAGAAGTACCCCCTCCTGAGCTTTAGTATCCAGCACATTAATATATTTGCATTAAAAAACCTATGCTTCCAAGTTAGCAAAAACTATAGTTGCATCATCTGATGGAGAGTGCATAAATGATGCCTGAAATGTTTGGTTTAAGGTCAGGAATCATTCTCTCATGTCACAAGTGATTTGTCTTTGTTTACAAAAGAAAAACCAAAACAAAACATAAATGTAAACAGAGAGTGACAAAGATTAGGATCCGCTTTCATTAACTTTTCATGAATAGAAGGAATATTGTCAGTTTATTTACATTTGTCAAACCTTTTGTCCTTCAAGTAGAAGCACAGGAACCTAATTAGTACTAAGTTGATTTAACATTTTCAGAGTGCTTTGACCCATTAAGTACAAAAAATTCTAGTTCTTTCTTCCAAATATGCCTTCAACTGGTCGGTTCTTATCTACAAGGATAACCAGCACACAGCATCGTGTTGTAATGGTCTTGCATTCAGCTTGATTTCCTAACGCATCCAGTGTCAAATCAATCATAACCTCTTCTCCAGTTCCTCAGTGCACTTAGTGCACAGGTCATCACATTTTTCCCTCCTCTTACTTTTTATCAATTATTGGTCAAGCATAGGGCTAAAATAATTCTTTCTTATTTCCATTTGTACAGCTTTATAGTATCAGTGCAGGTTTGGAGCACATGCACAAAATCCTGTTGTGGTCTTCCCTCTTATTTTCTTGTTTATTGCTAAGGACATCACTTTCTGTGCTTTTAGCAAACATGTTCTGGCCTCAAATTCTATTTTAATTTCTGTATTTCACTCTGTGGTGCTGATATATGTCACCAGCACTGACAGGAGTATACTTTTAAGGAACTAAAAAAGACCCCAACAACCTACAGCTCTGAATAGGACAAATACACCCTAGTTTGAATTCCTAAGGGATGACAAAAGAAACACTGCCTAATTTGAGTACTTAAATGAGGACTTTGTCTTTCAGGTGAAAAAACCTGCATAAATTGAGCTGTAAGAGTTGCATTTTAATATCTTTGGCTGCTGGATCCAAACCACGAAATCACATATTCTAAAAAATGGTTTTTTTACTGACCACAGCATAAATAGTTGGGATTTATGTGAATGAAAAAAATCTGTTGGTATTTTGACCTTGTTCCTGCTTTGCTGATAATTATGATTAATTATTCTGAACGGTGAATCTCCTTGAGAAACAATATACATACACAATGCAGCACGGCACAGCCCTTTCATGAGATCGGTGGTTGTGATATAATAAAAGAGGCTTCCACCCCTTCACTGCATCTTCAGGCACCCCACACATTTAGAAATCTTGTCCTAATCACTTCAGTTAGTTTTTAAGAAAGGACATGGAAATGTTAAGTCCCCAAGGACGGCCCTTAAAATACACAGTCCTTCTGGATGTAAACTTCAACGAAGTTGACTTAAATTTCACCAATGTAGTTCAACATCTTGTGTTTAGAAGTTGCCTATAATTCAGCAGTAAAAGTTTCTTCTACAATGCCCTCAAAAACGTTGTCACTTCTCACATACAACAAATTAACTTCAGTTATATTGTAGAAGCACTTCTAAAGCTAAAGAATATGAAACCAACTGGAGGTTAAAGGTTTTAGAGACCAAGGACACATTTCTAGCTCTCTAAATCATCAAGCCTTAATTATGATGGTTTCTATTTCCATTTTTTTTTTCTCTAAACTGCAGCCTATTCTCAATAACAGGTAAGATGACGAAACTTAAGGATTGTCTAGAGGACAAACAGATACTTGCATTTCAAAACTGAAGCACACTTTCCTTTGCACAGATTAATACGCTTTATACAGCATATGTAAACTAATGCAGGAATGTTATGAAAACATCAGTCCATCTTCAACTAAATGCGATCCTCTTCTGTTTTGTCTGTGTAAGAGAACACAGTTTTTCTTGGCACATATTTCTCCGAAGTTCTAAACATCAGCATGAAAAATTTGCTACAACAAGTACGATTAGGAAAGCTGCTTTGCATCTGCTGGACCACCACCCAAAGCTCCTCAGGCAGTGTAGGGGCAAACCTGTAAATTTTATTCCATCAGACGATACAGAAACCTTACATCCATCTGTCTCTAACCCTCTTCCATTTGAAGTATCTCTTTACTCACATATTCTTCCCAGAGTCAAATGGAATTTAATGAAAACAATTTACATTAACCAGAAAAACAAAGAAACGAACAAAATTTGAAGAACTCGTTTTGAAAAAAAAAACCCACAAAAATCAAAGGACAAAAATATTTTTTCTAGCAGTAGCTCTCTTATGCTGTATGTGTAGCATTGTAAACCTCAGTAACAAGATACTGCACATCTATATAGGATAGGAAAAGTGACAGAGATCAAAGGGCCCTACTTTTTATTTTCCTGACATCTGCGAATTTACATTTTTATCCATATCTCAATGTTTGTTTTCCACAAAATTTAATGTAGCTTTCATAAAATGAATCATGAGGAGAGAGGGATAGATATGCCAACAGAAAAAAAAATCCTGCTTTAATTGATATTAATACATCTTTGTGTACCAGTAGTAGATTTTGAGTAGATTTTGCAATACTTAAAAAAATGTATTTATGTTATACAATTAGAGAGAAGGAATTGTATTCCATATACTTTTAAAGCATGAATATTCAGATAACCAGTTTAGGTCACTTAAGATTTGTCAGTTCCCCAATTTTTAGCACTCATTCTCCATAAAAGGTCTCCTCACATAACCTCAGCTCAAGCATTAGAAAATGCAATTCTCCAAGCGTCAGACACTTCTGAAAATTTAGGTCAGAGAAAATTTCTATGCTTCAAAATCAGAATGATATTTCCCTGAAAACTCACAGGGAGTTGACTGTCTTTCCTTGAAAAGTTCTACTGAATACAACAGAAAGCAAAGTACAATCATCAAACTTTTACCAGGGCCTTGTGTCTGCACATCAGAGAAAAAGCTCAGAGAGAGAACCCTGGAAGGACGAGACCTCTCAGGTGATGTGTGTGAAGTGAGGAAAAGTATTGTACCAATTTTCATCAACTAGACTCCATGAGTACTTTCTTTAATCGCAGAGCATCTCCTCTCCACTTATCACCTTAGAAACCTATAGGAAAGATGAAGCATGGTTTCTAAGGGAGTATTATAAATACATATGAATAAAAACAAAAACACCCCCACAGCCCTCTGCTCATCATTATTATCTTATGGATTACAATACATTATAAGCACGTTACCCTTGTCTGTTAAACCTCCCTTCTAAATTAAGTGAAAGTTACTGCTTCATATGGAGCTTATGTGAACTGACACAGTGGTCTCCTTTCCTTTTGACAGGAAAGAAGGAAGTGTCAGTACCAATCGAAGGCATTACCAAAGTAAGAACAAATCCAATTTAAATAAACAATGCATTTTGTTGATGTTAAGTGCTCATATGCAATCTTCAAACTTTTGTCACAAGGAAGCATAAAGATACCTATAGAAACGAAAAATATGGTAGAAAGTCTTAACCAGAAGACACTTTTTTATTTGCAGGAGTTGCAACTATATACCTGAAGTTATTACAAAGATCTCTCTATATTTTTCAGCTGAATTCTGTGACTCTCATAATCTCATCTGGCATCTTTTTAAACATGGATGCACTATTTCAGCATTAGCTATAAACCAAACTTGAAACAAACCAACGAATAAAATAAAAACCCACTTTGAATGACGTAACCTTCAACTTTTTTTCTACCTCTGCTGTCTAAAATGTGCTAATTTAAACAGGTAAGAGGAAGTATAGAAGTGTCATCATTACCCCCTTTAAAAATTTGTTGTCTCACTAGCAGTTTATTAGCTTCATTACTAAGAGAAAAAGCCCAGAAAAAGATTTTGAAAGTCTAGGATTCAGTGGAATTTTTAGAATCCTTCATTAGGACTTCAACTGAGACCTTTGCCATCAGACAGAAATTTCACTATCCATCTGTGGCTCTGTTTCGAGCTTGAGAAAGATCAGAAGAGATTAAACGAAGGTTATTCTACTCAGTTACATAATTACTTAAGGGAAATTATAATATAAAGACAACTGAGAAAAAAGAAGTCTATCAAAAAAGTGAGTGAAAAACCCAAATATTTGTTCATTTTAACACCCCTTTCTGGAGATGTACTTAGATAACCATAAAATGTATAAATTTAAAAAAAACCAGTGTCAGTAGATTAGAACTGAGTTTTAAAAAGCATTTGCACGCTGGCAATACTGGAAGTATTTAACTATGACTTTAGCACTTCTGCTGTAACAACTGTGAAAGAAAGATGTGCTCCCTCGCATGGCTTGTAGTGCCTACAGAATGCAACTGTGGAGTGGACAACTTCTCCTCATAAACTTTAAAGCAGATAGGAATGTAATATTAATAACGTTTTTTTAAGAACTACTGAGAGATCAAAAGGAGGTTTGCAGTTTAATATGCTGTCTGAAAATGAATGTGCTTTTAAAAAATATATGTGAAATATACTTTACAATATATATACACTACGTGTTTTATATATATGTATCTATATAATGTAGTTGCGAGTCTCTGAGAAATTCCTGATGAAGTTCACACAGCTCGAAAATTGATCCTTCTTTGTATGGTACCAGCACACTTGCATACTATTTGCTGAAACAAATGAATTTTTCTCCCACCCTTGTTCTACTTGAATTAAGGCATCTTATCAGTGGGTCACTAAAATCCAGGCTTGCTCTTAATTTCCACTTGTTCCAATCAGTTAAGTGTGAGTAAAAATAACAACCTCTATTTAGCGCGGAGTTTCCATTTTCTGCCTCATTGAATATTTATCTGCATAAAGTCAGAAATTCACCTGTCATAAATAAGCAAATTATCTCACCCATTCAAGGAATCATATACCTGAATAAGTTAAGAGCAAACTGAGGTGTACTACTCTTATTGTCCTCTGGTCCTCGCTTTTGAAGGAGGAAAACAACTCTTAGTGTTGTATTTTTTTCCTCAAACTACACTACTATCAAACTGCTTTTCCTTCACACAATTCTCTGACACTGTCTATAAATTCTACATCCATGTTGTGATGTTCGTGTTGAGGGCCACCCTAGAATCTTCACTTGATGCCCTAAGAGGTTACAAACACCTCTAATAAGTCCTGGTAGCTCTCATGTTTACAACACAACAATTCACACGAATGTTAATAGCTCCTTTTTGTAGACTGGAATTACTTTGACAGAAAATGTCTTTGCTGTTTTTCTTAGTTTTTACTATAAAACTTGTGCAACACTACTGTTTTTGGAAGTAAAACAAACTTGAAGAAATGTTTTGAACGTTATATCTCTGTCAAAACTTCCCTAAAATAAGTATTGGGGACTGTAGTATGCGTAATTATAACGTCAGCTAAATTCAGTGTTCTTCATGTGAGGGGTAATCTGATAAAAAGCCATATCCTGTAAAAAAGCCATATCACAAACACCAGAAAATACATAAGCCTCTCAGACAAAAAGTTATCTTTTAATTTTAGAACGCTCTGTCTAATTATAATGCATTGAAAACAATTTCCCTATGTAAAAAGATGGAGACCTTCTGAATTCTAGTCTACCTTAATATTATACATGTATAGATAACTTTATATGGTAGAAAAGTATAGCTATTTTGTAGTTTGTGCTCCATTTGCCCCTCAAACGATTTACAACATTTACCTGTGGAGGTATTATGCCCGTTCATCCAATACATACATATCAGAATTCTTTATTAAAAAATATTTCTGTCTTGTAGGAGATTTATATCTGTACACATCCCAATTTTAATAGGCTTTTCTAAAACAAAACCAAATCCAGTTTCTTTCATTTGATACTTTGTCACATTAAACAAACACAGAAGCTTGTCTTCTATAATTCCAAGAAGCTTTTATGCCATTGACATTAGCAGAAATGTTGCAATTCTTCTGTCAGGTCAATTACGGCATAAAAGACAAGGTTTCTCCAAATCTATTGCAATTCTTTGAAACTTCAGACAGAGGTATTCCACAAAAATCTTAGGTAAAACAAGACACCAATAAGATCCTCCACAAAGCCTCATGAGAAGGAGTATGAAAAATTATGAGCCTCTGCCAGTCTCCTGCACAGGAATAGAACAAAAGTCACTGTCTACATTGTCGTCTTGCAGTAGCATGATAGAGGCACAGCTTATGATGAATCACAGCAAAAAAATGTTATGTGGTAACTACCTACAGAATAAATTGCACTTTTTGTGCAGTAAAACCACCTGATAAATTACTTTTACTGTGCACCTCTGGCTATCTTCACCTGCCCTCTGCCCACAAATCCATCTCTCTCTCTCATGTCTCTGACATCCCTAGGTATCAAGCCATAAGGCACACCTACTATTTAAAAATTATCACCCATTTAAAAGCAAATCCTTTTTTTCTCAAAACCCACAATTTTTCTTCCAAAAGAACTTAACCACACAGCAATTAACTCGACTACATGGAGGCGTTACTGACCCGCAGTAACCAATGCTCTCAAACTCTGTATCTCTTGTGGACTTTCCACAGTTGAGGGAACGGTTGATAGAAATGTTACATCAATTTACATGTCTAGAGAATGACAACTTCTAGATGTCTTCTATTGCCAGTGGACAGAAACAGACACTTACATTACATTTTTGGCACTGATATTAGGATGATCTTGACCACATCCTAGAATGGCCTTTTTCTCTTCACTGACTACAAACGGGGAGGTCTACACCACTGGTTCACATGTGGGTGCCTATGTTGGGAATGTTTTAAGTAAGGTATACCCTACCCTAAGTGCAAAGCAGGCAGTTCTGTCCTGTTTAGCATTGCTGTAAATTACATAAAACAGAGGAATATATGGATAAAATATAGTGAATGTTTGCTTATCAACAGGTAGAGGAACATAATTCATATACAATGGCTGTTACGTGCACAAAACTTGGTGTGTCCAGAAGGGAGTCTTGCAATGACTGATTACTGAAAAACTACAGCTTTTTGTGGGGAGGGGGGAAGGGGGATGGGAAGTGGTTCAGGGAAAGCAACTTAAAATCTTGTACGAGAGTTTTATTTCCACTTCTACACAAAAAGAAGAAACTGATCTACAGAAAAAGACAGATGCTTAAGTACTTTCAAATGCTGCAGGAAAATACAAAATATTAAGTGGTTCATAGAAATAGCCCATATTCTAAGATAACTCCTTACCATGTCATCAACGACAACAAAAAAACCACAAAAAAACCATGTTGGACAAGCGTAAAAATTCTGCTCTGATAAACATATCACTGAGCAGAAAAAAAAAAAAAGAAGAAACAGAAAAAACAGCAGGTGAAAGCATTTCTCAAATAGCACCTAACTCCTGTAATTTCTTTCTCCTCTTTTTTAATGCCAACATAGCTAGATCCTTGTTTATACTCCACGTGTTCAACAGGATAAGAAAGGCTCGGAAATGAGTCAGAAGTTTATTAATATAAAGATACCATTACTAGAAAACTACAACTATTAATACAAATAGAATGGAGATAAGAATCAAACTCGAAAATAGCAAGTTTACATTCTCTAAAATAATTCAATTCAAACAAAATCATATTAGTCAACACCTAAAGATAACACTGATGCAGTACTTCATGAAATAAGGTTGCGATGTAATCTTCAGAGGACAATTTTTTACCTAACAAAACCTCTTATCCATCCTTCTTCATGCCCAAAATTTAAGCAGAGCAAAGGTTTTGTAAAGCAGACTTAATAACGTGTCTCAGAGACTGAAAGACCGGGAAGACTAAGCCAAAATATGAGAGAGACCTCCCCTCCCCCAAATCTTATCAAGCAGTCAGCTGTCTATAATAAAGGTTGTAAAGAACAAACAACTGAGGATCATCTTTGTGGAACTAAAAGCTTTTCAGCTCCAGCACTGAAGCTTCAGTTTAATGCATTGTAAAGCTAGCTTCCCAATAAATGTAAGAAAAGGTCATCTTTGATTGAAATCAGCATTTTGATACTAAGAATTATCTAATCAACTTGTGAATTTGCTTTTCTTTTATTGCTAAGATGTAATAAGCAAAGTACCATTTGTGCAATGGAAGGTTCCATTTAAGAGATTTTTCATAAGTTATATTCAAAAAAGAGATCCAGCATAGTTTTTCCTGCCTCCTGTTATGGAGGATATGGCAGGGCTTTGACTGACAAGCAGTGAAACCTAAGGAAACATTGGCATTTTAAATGCATTTACTATTTGCAAAACCTGAAGGTGATATATTGGGTAATGTATCTCATTAGTTCTCTTCCTTTTCCCACAAATTTATCACCTTTTAGCCATATTTCAAATAGTAAAGTGTAGTATATAATACAATTACTCGTATCCACCCTGAGAAAGCTGCAATACATAAAAGGAACCATTAAAAGATAAAAGCTACCACATCAAATCCAGCATATTCTTCAGGTTCTGACAGCTGGTTCCAGCAGACACTGCAGCCAGTTTTCCAAGTCACCTGCTCAAGACTGTCTTTTGAAAACTGAGCTACTTGCTGATGCTCCTTTCTTTCTCCCACAGAGCTTTCATGGCTGTTTCTCTTTGAGATTTCTGTGCAAAAGTCTCTCATGTGTGAGGGATTCCAGGCCATATTGGACTTCTGCCTTTTGGCTCTGACCACACAAACATCTGATATTTCTCCAGTACCGTTGAATTAATATCATAGAGGCATAAAAATAAATACATCAGTTTAAGAAAGATTTACGTATGCAGTCTTGGAGCCTAAATTATAAGAAATTATATTAGAGAGATTGATTACTTGAATGTTATAGCAGAGTATACTATTAAAGAAGTATTAGGAGTTACAAAATTAGCAATTTCGCTCAATATTAATGTTATCATGGGACAAATTCAATCTACATTTTACACAGTTATGCTTATAACAAGGGACATGGAGAGCTTTCTGCACCAAAACTAGGCCCAGACACACACCACTTCTACAGAGAAAGTCCAAACAACACAGGCCTAAAGAGACTTGCAGAAGCTAATGCAAACCAGACACCACTGAACGTTACATATATTCTTGTTCATAGACATTTCAAAGTATCTTTTTAAATTACATTTTGAATAAAAGTTACTTTTCCAAGCCAGCCAAAGGAGGTTGTTCTGTAGCCTGAAGCAAATTTCATCTCCCTCTCCCCTCATTTCCAATTAATATTTTCACAGAGCTTTCTCCTCCAGCACCACACATTGTATTTAACGACAGAGGCTGAAGAGGGAGAAAAGATCTCCATGCAAAGTTGTAAACAAATACTGTGGAAAGAAATATTAGTGACTAAAGAATTAAGGTGTCAGAATATTTGGGGTACAGTCATATCAAACAAAGGGGAAGTAAGTGGCTTTCCTGGTGGGCAGAGGACACGGATTGCACAGAAGACTTCCCATTGTTATGGTACAGTTTTCCAATATTCCTTACTCCTTCTCCAGGGAATTCTCATGAAGGTCTGTATGGATGACACCACCTCAGAGAGACACAGTTTGAGCATACTGAAAAGCACTGAAGATGTCTGAGTACACAGAAGGTGGTTGAAGATAGCAGCACTTGGGTAAAGGGGAGAGAGGGTATTAATTGTTTGTTTTTTACACCTGACTTTTTTAAACAACGTTCAGGAAGCTTTGGAAAGGGTGAAGTCACTACTGAATGACTGCCATCATGTAGCAGAGACCAGGCATGTAACTGTGCATAATTACAGACTAAGTTTAACCCTCCAGATGATCTGGCTATGGGAAAGTCTGGCAGGAGCCATCAAGGAACATCACCCTGAGGGCCTCAGTACAGACAGGCTTCAAAAGCTTTATTTCACTGCCAGAAGGCAGTTTAAAGATTAGCCCTGTTTTCCACTCTAATGAAGCTTTTAAAGCACTGAGTATCAGTGAAAAAATTCAGCACACACCCAGAGCCAAGGAACTGCAATACGCTACCTACTGATGTGAACACAGAATATCATCGATGTGTCTTCTAAATATAACCATTGGTTCTCCAGATTACTTTATTACACAGGTATTTTACACAGTATCTTCTCTTGTCTTGTCTTCGACAATCAGCAGTAAATGAGGGTAGAGTCAAGAGTTTCTGAAACAGTGAACTATTTCTTGAACTACCAGGTATCATGGATACTGTATTTCCACAAAAGCAGAATTAGCACTTGAGTTATTTCTATTCAAAAGTTAATGCAGTGTTATAGCAAAGAAGAACAAATGGCAACCTTTCAAACCGCTCTCCTTGCTACAACCAAGATGAAGTGAAAACACCACAGTTCAGATCATAGCAACGCCTGTCTATTTGCTAATTCAGGGTTTTTCAGCCTTTTCTGATTCATAGTTACATAGAGTTTTCCATTGAGGATACAGCTTCTTTTAAAAGATTAACACACAGGTACCCCTGAAGGCAGCATCTTCATTTAACTGTTGTATTTCCCAACGCACAGGCCTCAAAAGCAGCACAGGGACCCCCATGGGGCTGCAGACATAGGCAGAGACAGCAGTGGAGGAAGGGCAGCCGCTGCGCTCCCAGGGGGGTGAGCCTGCTGCCTGCCCTGCTGCCTGCCCCAGTCTTGGGCAAAGGAGCTTCGACAAACCCGTGTGCCCAGGAAGTGTTTGTATGCATCTGTACAGTCTAATAAACTTTAAGCTGTATACTTGCAGTGACTCCCTGAAAACCAAGAAAGCTACAGCTCATGAGCAAAAGATTCATGTCATGTTAACATCCTGCCTGGCAGTCGTGCCACAAGAGGAGCATGGCATTGCCCAGGGCACGTGTTCCGTGCCCCCCTTAAATTTTTGGGGCCACCTGTCCTGGTCATGGCAGGGAGCACGGACTGCATGGCCAGCAAGGTCCTGCTGCCCACCCATGGCAGGGCCACACACCTGCCACAGGCCAGGACACCCTCCTCCCAGAAAGCATATTTTCCATCCTTTCTAGTTATCCAGCTCTCCCAAGGACACAGCTGCAGCCTTTCCCTAACCCAAAAATACGGGGCCTTCGCTCCACTCCGCTCTTCTCTGCATTTTTTTTTTTCTTTCCAGTTCTGTGGCTGCAAGAGCATTGCAGCAGGTGCAGTACAAAGGACATGCACAATTGACCTTTTGTTGTCTCCACATCCACGTAAGAGATCACACAGAAACGTGCACATACACCATAATTGTGTTTCAGTTGTGGATACTCTGCTGAAGTGGAATGCTGATGTGGACTTGACAGTGCTACGGTTAATGGTTGGACTCGATGATCTTAAAAGGTCTTTTTCAACCACAATGATTCTATGGGCCCTGGAGGTAGAGGTGGGCTACAGCATCAGCCCTTCCTGAGGACACCAGAGATGGGCAACACATGGCAGAAGAAAGGCAAGTGCTAGGGCTTGAACATGCCCCTGGGGTGGCTGAAGGAGAGCTGGGTGTGCAGGGTCATGCACAGAGCCTGTCTGCACTGCGTCTTCACCAGGGAGAAGGTGCAGCCAGAAATATGGCCAGCTTGGGTGTGACCAGAGCCCCCCTTCCTGCCAGGCAGGAGCAGCTCTTGGGCTCCTGAGGGATCAGCTCTTCAGGACAAAAGTCCGCCATTTCATCCTCCTTGCCATGGAAAAGAAAGATTTTACCATTACCAAACACCAATAAAGACGTAAACTGCACAAAAGCCCTCCCATACCTGAAATGCTGCACCTCAGACATGGCACAGTCTGCACACTTCAGCAGTGTGACTGCTCCTGTGTGTCACAGCCTCTCTCTTTTTTCTTCTCTCATTGCCAGATTTTGCATTTCTTGCAACTCCCAGCATTTAATAGCTGTCTTTTCAAACAGTCAAATATGCAAACCCTGCTTGGTTTAAACGATATTTCCTTAAGAATCATCTCACAACTACAGTTTACTCATAGGATGGTTGTATGCATCTGAATAATTATTTGAAAACTAGGAGAAATGCATAATATTATTTAAGTATCTTGAGAAATTGTCAGTATTCTGCATTTTAGTAACATTATTAGTGAGAATGACTAAGAAATATATGACAACACAGACTAATGTTTCGAAGATGGCTCTTGTGGTTTTGGTTTGGGTGTTGGGGCTTTTTTTCCAAACACAAGTAAAATAGCTGAATGGTATCTATTTTATCTAGTTGTAAGAATTGCTCTGAAAAACACTATATCATATAAGACAGCTTAACTTACTTTCAAACAATTTAACAGGCTGAATTCACCTATGAAATAAGCAGAGATTTACCTCATTGAGTGGCATCAGCGTGGAATTTTACAATTAGTTGTCTTGGTAGCTTCTCCAGCCAGGCACACCAACCACCTGTCCTGTCCCGCAAAAAAGGACACCTATATTGGTTTTTATGGACTCTGTTTTAGGGAAGAAAACTTGAACCACATCTGTCACTGCCTGGTGTTGGCTCTCAGAAGCCCTGCTCCAGTGAGATAGATCATGCTAGCTTCTACTGGCACCACTGCCTCTGCCCTGCATCCTTCACATGTAGTGGGGTCATCTTGGGAGAGGATGCCATCCTGCTATATTCCATATTTGTATGGGAATGTTGCACAAGATTGGTGAGGAGTTTAGTTAAATGTAAATACGCTCAAAGTCACTGGCACCTGTCTGTAGAAAAAGCACATATATCACACTAATTGTTTTACTGACTTCGTGTGCTTGATGAGCAGAACCTCTGTGTTAGATTACACAGGCCTGTGAGAAACTCCAGGCACCTTATCGCTATGTCTGAGATTCCTGCTTTGTTGTGAGAAAGAGCGGGAGGCTGTGTCTGCCTGAAGCCTTGAAATACAGGCGAGCTCAGCAGGCCCAGTGATCTTCAAGCAGGGCTGAATCGCTGCAGCATCTGCATCCCCACTGTGTTACCTTGGCCTTGGAACTTAGGTGCGACTTCGGAGATCCCCCAGTAGAGAGGTAACCAAAATAAAACTTGCTCTTTGCAATTGCATTCGTGGCCTCTGGCTCTTCTTGCAACGTGCCTGCGTATGTGTACACAATATTCAAACTCCTCTGCTGATCTTTCAATTTGTCTTGAGAGACTTACTTTACCTTTTTATTTTTTCTTATTTATTTTGATCTTAAGACGTTAGGCACAGACTATTTTGGTGCCATCTTGTCATGTGTACTTTAATGCCACAGCCACTGGTGCTGCTCCTACTGCCAGAGGTGCAGGAGCAACTGTCATTTCTATCAATCAGTTCCTCCAAGAACAACCTCAAAACATCAGAACAGGCTGCAGTGGGGTAGCAAAGCTTCACACGGAAAGCAGAGCAGCCCCTGCACGGCCAACAGCTTGTGTTTTCTTTGGGTGCACTGGGAGGAACCACGCTGGCAGCGTCAGCTAATTCAAAAACCCAGGCTCAGCATCAGGCAGGCACTGGGGCTGTGGATGCTGAAGGGAGAGGATGTGTATGCTCCTGTGATTCCTTCCAGTGGTGCTGCTAGAGCTGCTCCAGGCATGGACCTATCACACTGAGGAGGGCAGAAGGCAACTAAAGCCTGTCTGCAGGGCTTTGTCTCAGAGGCATTTGACAGATACTGACAGCTAAGCTGTTTTCTGACATCTTTCTTACTCATCTGTGCTTTTCTTACTTCTCTTTATGTAGGCTGTTTTGGTTTTTGTTATTTTTTTCTATAATGTTGAATATTTTAGCTGCACTCCTTAAATAAACTTTCATCACACGGTTGCAAAGAGGGGAAATTGAATGAAAGTTAAAAGAAACAAGATTTTGCAAGTAGCTTTGATGTTCTTTAGCTTTTTATTTATAGAATACAGATTAACTTCCTTTTGTTAACATCTATTGTTGTTTTATAATGGGCTCTGCAAATGCTTTGATAAATGATTTGAAAGAGTTTGCTGCAGCTCCTGCTAAGGGCCTTGACTTGCTAAAAAGCGCGTTCTGCAAAAATGTATTTCTGACTGAAAAATGGAACAAGAAAATTTCATCTGATTTTGGATGGTTATGAAATAAAGCAATTGCTTTGAAGCTGTCAAACATGATTTCTTTACTCACATGTAACCCATAAAAATTCAGCCTCAACCTAACCCACATATCTGCATTGGACAAATACAATCAGTAAGTCTATTCTTTAGCTGTTCACTATTCTTTATATAACTACATTGTTTTGCTGAGACCCTGCACGTCCCTTTTCTTCTGCCTCTTGCATCTCTATTATCAGTACCTCTTTATAATACATTGGGATATTTTGTTCCTGAGGTGGTTGTCAGACTCTTTCTTCATTAAATATGGGCCTGTTTGAAATTCTCTGCAGATGTCTAGAATCATCCCAAAGGTGGCAAATATTCTAAGACTTCCTAGGGTCACTAGAGAGAATTAGTAGTGAAATTGTTTATGAATGAGGCTAGGTATGTGCATTCTAGCAGTTAGTGACTACTATGTGGCTACTGCTATCTTCCTTCTTATTTCCATTCAGCCATCCCATGTTGTTTCCCTTCCTGTATGCTGTCCTCGATGCCACTGTTCCTAAAACCAGTGCTTTGGTCAGAGGAGGTTTTCAATTCAGTACTTTCACAAACAAACAGGTAACCTGAAACTCAAGCGACAAAGGTCTAGAACAACACAAGTGCTGAGGTGCTTAACATGCGGTTCTGGATCCACAGAGGATCTTTCACAAACTTGCACCTGCCCCCACAAACCATATCTGTACCAATAAGTTAAACAGGCATAAGCTCAAGGTCTGCTGGTAGATAGGTAGCAGTTATTTATAGCAAAAACTCAGAAAGCAGTAATAGGTAAAACACCCGTTTCAGTCTGTTTGGTGTTCAAACTGGCTTAGGTTAGGTTAGGTTAGCTAATGGCTTATCTTTTCCATCACTTTCCCTTTTGAGTTCTCATTTTCTGGTCTCCTACAGCTGCATTCAGCACAATGGCGCAGCTCCTTTTGTCGAACCCTGATGTGCTTTTGGCAAGGTAGCGATATGCATTTGAGTCTCATCAGGCCATGGTGGAAACCGAAGTCAGAACCCCAGAGCACTGGATGAGTGCTCTAACTGTGAGGCTACAGGTACACATCAGAAACTTGACTGTGTAAAAGAAAAAATTAGGTATTTGTCCATACTCAAAAGGACCTTTTTCAGGGATTAATTCCAGATCTGAGGTCCTGAATTTCAGTTGTTTAGAGTTCGCAATTCAAGTGTTCAAGCTATCTAATTTGTAAAAAATACCTTCCTCCACAGCATAAATTGGTAAATACTCTTATCAAAATGAATATTTTTCTCAGATTTATATGATATTACCATAACCCCTTGCTATTTGTTCTTGTCACTAGCTGTAAGTGCAGTAGCAGTGGGATTCTCTACTTCATCATCTGAAGATACCACTTAATAACATATATTAAACTCTAAACCTTGGATTACGGCAGCAGGCAGCTTATTTCTCTCTTAAAAAAAAAAATAAATTATTCCGGTATAGTAAATTATTCACTATTTAGTTGATTTCATCTACAAGGTGATTTCAGAATAGAAAATAATCTCACATTTTATTCATTTGTTCCTTGGTTCTTTAAACTATTCAGGGCTCCTTTCCCGACCACCTCTTCTATCTAATTGGCCAGACGAGTCAAAGGTGCTCAAGTAATTAACACATTCCTTTTATTCAAATTTAAACTCATGTCATTTTCAGTATTTAATGATTTCCAGCTCAGTTTTGCAAAAATAATATTTGGGGAATAGGACACGCTAGTTAGCTGACATTCCTCTTCTCTTTCAGCTCTTTCCTGTTCTTTTCTGCAAGCAGAATGCTCTCTTTTCATCTCAGCGTTTTAACCCCGAGGACTTGAACTCTATTTTTAGCCTTTGTATGAATTTCCAATCTAATGCATTTGAAGAACCTACCACAGATGTCTAAAACCTTGGAAGTAATTAATTAAGTCCTGCTATTTCCAGATGACAGCAAAACAATTTGTCATTGCATGTAAAATGTTATAATCAAGTAGTATAAATGTTTTCAGGCCGTCTTGCTATGAATTATTTAGTTCATCTCTCCTAATTAAAGACCTATTGGAGGATTAATGTCTCATAACCTGACAAACTACTTTACTAAGTAACAAATTATCCATATAATGACCTCAAACTAAATTTATAATAACTTGAGTACTAATTCTGTGATTCTGTGAATTCGCATAAGTATACAAAATCCATTGAAATAGAGAGTATTCTTCCTTGATATTCAAAATATAGATTTTCAATCTGCATTCAAGAAAGGAATTTGGATCAAATGTAAATTTATACTGCAAAAAATAATTCACTGGATGTTAGGGGTTTTTTTTCAGAATTTATTTAAATAGCATTTCACAAGGACTGCTTCTATGAATACAGCAAAATAACACAGTTATGCTGTGAAGTGAAAACATGGATGCCTTCATGGAAATATGACTTATTTTCCTCTGTAACGCATGCAACACCTACATTTCCTGGTTATAGAATTTTTATTATAAACCTACAGCACATGCTGTGCACCTGAAAGCAGTTGTGAAAAGAAAACCATGTCAATGGTTCAAGAAGGTAGTGAAAGATGAAATAGGTCAATATAGAAATGTAGGTCAATGTACAAAGGTGAAATATTGGGTCAATATTGAACAACTGTCTATATTGATGTAAGGAGGACAGCAGGATGCAATGCTATGTTTCCACAAACAAAATGTTCAGAATCAGTTAGTTGCCAAAATTATGATAAAGCTAAATACTAACAGAATTNAAAAAAAAAAAAAAAAAAAAAAAAAAAAAAAAAAAAAAGGCTATAGTAAAACCGGAAAACCAGACAGTGATGCTTATAGGCTCCCTCTCTCTCTCCTGGCACCCTGGCTGTCTGTATTTCCAGGACTGAAGGCCCAGCTCTGATCCAGCCCAACTGTGTAACTGTGCCTCCGGTTTCTGACAAAATTTCTAAATTGGGAGAAAGAGCTGTGTGAAAGTGCAGAAAGACAAGAAAAGAAAAATTACAAAGGGGGTACAGTTGTTGAGGTGGGGCTTTTTAGTAGCTCAAGGATTCAAGAGGAAAAGGTAAGACAGCTTTCAAGAGGGAAATGTGCACCAGCATGGACAGATATAAAATCCCGAAGGGAAAAGCCATGCATGCTGGTCAAGTGTGTTGGGAATCATCAAGTCACGGGTCTGAGCTGCCAGTGACAGCAGCAGTGACAGAGCTGGTGGCAGACGGCAGCTCAGCAGCGCTGCGGAGCCTGACCCTTCCCGCCGGCCTTGTGCTGGCCCGAGGTGCCACATGCTTGGCCTAAGACCTAATGCTAACGGACTGATGCTTAGCCTAATAGCTCGTTAAATCCTACCTATGTTCTCTGTGCTAGTTAGACAGTAATTGCTTTATACATTACGTTATGTATATATCCTGTATCCTGTATCTTTTTGCATTGGCTAATGGCACCTAAACAAACTGATCCAAACTGGCAAAACTGGCTGTTGCTTTTGTATTTCCTCCCCCACATACATGACCTATTTCTGTTAAGCACAGCAGATCAGGCCATGACTGGACAACTTCTGAGTCCCAGATTTCAGACTCTAAGCCAAATTACACCTTACTTCTCGTTTCTTTTTGTCCTGGCTTTACCAGGCCACAGTTCTCTAAACATTTTTAGTAAAATGAAAAACAAATGTCGATTCTTCTTGTCTCCCTTTAGCATCTGCAGAAGAATTTACAATAAATATATATATAAACCGGTCTGACCAGAGACAAAAAATGGTGCTTAGAGGACAGAAGAGAGAATTTATTAGGTGTCTCTGTCTTTGATCCCACAAACTATACTACAATACACATAATTAAAACAGACAATGTCTAGCAAAAAACCTGCACTCTTATATACACCAAATGTCCCAAAGAAACATGAAAAATGGCCAGTCAGAACATCTTACTTGGTTCATAAATGGAAAGGGACAGATGAATTTGGAGCTGAGTTCTGCAGTTTTGGGAGAACATGTGAAGAAACATGTTTTACTGAAGAACCCATAGCAAGGAAGGCTAGAAAATTCCCCAAATCCATAACAAACATGATTTTGTATTCACCCAAATCCAAAAGTAAAACAGAAAAAATCCAAAACAGAGTGAAATTTAAAACAGACAGTCCTCCATGACCAGGGGGTTAACAAGCCTCTGAATTGCCTAACCTTACAAAATAGCTTCTTTGGAGGAGAAAGCCCTCCAGGTAGTAGGACAGATGCCTCTGAAAATTGGGCAATAGTTAAAATGCATAAATGTTAAAAAACCTAACAGAATGATCTTTAGGGCTTTTTTTTTTTTTTGTACTCTCGGAATAGAGCATGGCATAACTTCCAGTACGTATAAAGGATTTTCAAAATTGTTATATGAAAAATGGAAGAGAAGAAAAATAAAACACCTGTACCTTATTCTGGACATATGAAAATATATTACAGGTTGTTAAAACTACTGGAGAAGTCTGTTTTTGAAAGTCATCACAATCACAATGCAAAATACGTCATAATTTGTCTTTGAGTTAATGCTCATTAAAATGTATAGAATAATATGGAAAATATAGTTCCTTCAGATCAATTATAACTGTATTTTTATTATATGTTCTCTATTTAGGAATGTCTGTGCTTCTATAAAAATATCCCTCCATCTTTAGAATTCAGGAAGTATCAGCTTCACTGTAGGTCTGTATTCTGTGTTTTGTATAAGTTACATATTCACGCAAGCCCTTCTGCAGATTTGAAGGACAAAAATCAGTTTTGTAGGGTTCACTTTTCTCAGAATCCCAATCTTCATATGTCTCCTATACAGTTTGTCCTCTATACCAACTTGTTGTAAGACCCAGTGTCTGACCCACGTGCTGTTTAGTTTTGCTGAGCCCAGTGTTAAAATGCACACCTGCTGGCTCAACTAGCAGTCAAAACCTATTTGTGATATACTCTGCTCTATCTATAGTGCTTCTGCTCTGTCCCAGTAACCCCCATTACTAAATGCAGCTTGGCACATGGCATGTCACTTTCCTAGACAGAAATTTAGGGAGACCTGAGGTTAGCAAATGGTGCAAATGAGGACTGCAGAATTAATTTTGAGGGACTTCTGTATTATTTAAACTATTTCCACAAGGAGCACGTTGAGTTGTGCAATTGATTACTTTTAATACAGAGATTGCGTTTGAAATACTTCCATGATGTGTTTTGGATATATATTTGAAGGTTTGCTCCTACAATTCCAGAGGGCGCAACAACTTCTTGAAAACAGCAGGGCAAAAAAAGTGACAAGATGAACTCCTGTGTTTTCTGCTGGGAGTTCCAAGGTCAATGCTGATTTAATCGAGACCTGGGGAGCACAGCTTTACCCAGAGGTATAAAAGAGAAAGATGCTACAAGGAGATTTCTTCTCATAAAAATTTCAATTCCACCGATATGAAAGCTACACATTTGGATCAAAAATGGCAGGGAATCCTCAAGGACTCTTCTTACAAAGAGCTCACATAAACTTAAAGCAGCCTTTGATAGCCTGAGAGAGATCATTCTGTGGCTTTGAAAACATTGAAACATCTGAAAAAAATCAATGTTGCTGGGATCTTTACTTTAAAATTAATGTCAGGCAGTGACATTTCTAACTATTTTGATTGCTTCCATGCTAATTTCTTCCTTCACCAATAAAGCTCTTCCTAGGAATTCTACGAGTTCTCTAAGTCCTAATGAGGGTACTTGAAGAAATATGAGGCAAAGGTGGAGGGCCACCCTAGGATAGGTCAATATATTACCTCAATTAAAATTTTGTGCTGGAAAAATGTTTAATGTCCCAGTATTTTTAGTGTGTCTATTTCTCTGCATTTCTCTGTGTGTGACTCTCTCTTTTTCTTTTTTTTTTTTTTTTGTTTGTTTTGCAATACATATTTTAAAGAAAGTCCTGACTGATTTTTGTCCTTCAAAGGCTAAATTAACAACAACACAAACATTACTTCAGTCCCCTATTATAGTTGGTGTATTGAAATATTTCCACCTATAACATCACCTCATTGGATGTGTTTTCATATAAACTTAAACTAACATCAAAGCTGCTTCTTCCTAATCCCATTTTAGAACATATTGTACAGGTCTGGGTCAAAGCAGGCCTCATATTAGTAAGTGAGCTGGTCTGAATACTGGGTATTTTATTTGAATTTGCATTGCAGTGTTTTGAATCAGCTTACAATGAGTGAATGTATATTGTGTATGCAATATCTTATTACGTTTTTATTAAATGCATGCTATATAATTAAATTTATTGTTTATAGTATACTTATTTACTACATTTTAAAATATGAAAAACTGAAGAAAACACCTATAAAATAAAGGAATGCTGTTTAAAATTATATGAGATATGTGAAGTACGTTGAGTACATTTAAATTTTGTTCCTGAAAAATTTTTACTTTGCTTTATTTATATCATAGTTTATTATGGCATGCAGCAGCACTGGTAATTTCTTTGAAAACATACGTGCTCAAAATCTATGACTCAAAACCCAAAACATCTAAAATTAAATAACTATGCAAGGGCATGTGTAATAAAGTGAACACTGTAAAAATCTAAGCTGATTCTAAGCTTATTTATGCATTTTCTCCCCTTGTGTGAAATAAATGAATATGCAATTTGCTTTAGATTTATGTTTAGATTTAATCTAAATCTGAAAAAAAGATTGCTCAATGGATTTCTGGGATAACTAGAAAATCAGAACAAATTAAACCAGTCATTGGTCTTAGCAGATTTGTCTACTCTTTATACATATGTATGCACACGCAGGCACAGTTTATCTGTAAACCCTCCAATTCATTGTTCACTCTACTTTCTTCCCTCATGATGATACTATCATCTCTGGATTCCAAAAACCAGGGCTATTGCATCTACCTTACTGGGCTGCAATGAAGTCGTACAAAAAAGCTGTATCACCATTGACCAGCTCACCACCACCCAGTTACAAATTTTATTTTTTCTTTAAAGGACTGTATTTAATCAGAAAAAGCATCTCATAAGTGGTAAACAACTCACACAACATAGTAGTAGTTCCAGATACTGCATGTGTTTGAGTCTGGATGCAAAAGACTATGGAATAATGGAGCCCTCCTTTTTGGCATTAGTGCCACCAATTACCACTTTCTTTAAACCAGGGCATTTACTGCCACGAAAAATGCACATACTTATAGATGAGTCAAAATAATATAGTTTACATGTCAGGAGAGAATGAAACAGGAGGTACGTGGAAGATCTGGGAAGCTGTTACTTTAAGTAAAAATATTTGTGACTTCATGATTTTTCCAGGCCCTAACATTTCTGACTGCTATTGATTCAGAGGTGACCAGTAGGGCTGGAATTTGCATGGCAGGCTTGAATCCGAGAGTATACATGGCACCAAAGCTTATGAATCTGAGTGAGGTAAAGCAGATAGTATGATGGGGCACTGACCTAATATACTCAATTAAATAATAAAGAACAAAACCCAAAAATAACCCTTTGGACTTAAACCTAAGTCAGGGTGAAAGAGTCAATGACCATTAGAGATCAAAGGTATTAATGAAAGATAGCAGGACAAGACAGATAAATAATAGAGATGGTGTGAGATTTTAATTTGACTGACTGACTGCTTGAATGAAATCATTAACACTTTGTCACTGTGACAGGAAACATAAAAGCTCGGGACTGACTATGACAGAAAATATAGCTACAACCTGAAATGCCAGTTAAAAGGGGAAAAAGTGGCTTTGCTTGTAATCGTGCGGAAAGTAGTTCCCCAAAAGTATCACCACATTTAAAATATGACTAGTAGTAAGTGACCTACCTTTTATTCTAACTATCAGCTGAACCTTTTCACAGGTCCAGAGGCTAAGCATGAACTTTCATGTGACCAGAAAGGAGTGCAGCTCACATGCTTCCTAAAATGCAGTTGTATACAAAGTAATAACACAGTAAAAAACACCACAGAAAGCCTCTCCCTCTCCAAATTAAAAAAAAAAAAAGGAAAAATAAAAAAATTTTTAAAAAGCCTTGTTCTGCACTGTAATGTTTACATGAGACCAATTTTTGCTACCAGTCAAAGCCCTTTCTGCTGTCATTCCAGATTTATCCATTTAGTAATTTGAAAGGTTTATTAATCAAGTGGTTTGTTCAGTCAATCCGAATCGCAAATAACCTTTCTTGTAGAGGCTGAAATGAAGAAACTGCACCTGTTCTGCAGAAGCAACAGAAATAACTGAGGTTGAGAAAAATTAATCTCCTCCCTCCCTTCTGTAGGCATGAAGTCACACACAATCTGTGTCAGTCAGAAAACCAGGCTACTTGAGTCTATTTGATTTTGCAACATCTCATTTTGAGGCATATTCACTTTAACATTAACATGGAACAATGGGGTGGTAGAAGGATTAAGCAGCGTGGAAGACTCCTTTTGATGACTTCTGAGAGTCAACCTAGAGTCAAGAAATCATATTTATCATTTCAACAGCCATATTAAGAGTGAAGTATTCATTGTTCACTACAGAACTGATTAAGATTTTAACTTTTGTAACTGAAACCTAGTGAAGGAGCTGAAACAGCTCCAGATTTCATATTTTTGATGCTGGACAAGCTAACTAGCAAAAGTTTAGAGGAATATTCGCCTTCCTACTAACATAATCTTAAGTTTCTTATATTGGACAAAGACCCTCTGGACACCTCTGACGTTTCATTGCCTCTGGTGGCTGTCCTAGCCTGCACATCCTCATTCCAGTGTGCCTCCTCTCCTGGTCTTTCACCACTAGGATAAACTAGAGCACAAAAGAACTGAAAACTGGTGACTGGTGCACTCTCTCACGTATCCATCTTTCTATCTATCCAAGTTCTGCTAAATGAAGTGGAAAAATATCCCTTCCTGACATGGCTCATATCTTTTCAGTCTGTAAAGATTGTAGAATTTATTTTTGCGTTTAATAATATGTGAAATTGCACAAGAGCTATAGTAGGAGAACTGTAAACACAGAAAAAACCTGGAAGCGAAAGACATAGAAATAGGGAGCAGGTCATCGTCTTGATCCTTCATATCAAATTGAATCTTACTACTAACCCTAAAAATAATGTTAAGTCATGTAGAATATTACAGAAATGTCAGCTAATAAAAAATAAAATCCCTTCAAGAATTTAAATGGCAAGAGCCTTGAGCAGTTGACAATAGGCTTCTCCCAGAGAAACAACTCATCTAGACAGAGGAGTCAGGATTACTGGAGCTGGCTGTCATGCAGCTCTGTGAACTTCCTACGTTTCTGTTAGCTGAGGGTATTGGCCCGTGCTGACCTTCTGTGCTCTGCTGGAGGCAATCACATCAAACTCCCTGTCTGATGAGCCCGTGTGAATGGCACTCTGCTAATGACTCTTCCTGCCACACTTCAAGATTCATGACAGTTACATCCAGAGGAATTATGGACTCTATATCTTTTGCCTGCAATTAATGAAACTCTTTCAGTTCAAAGACCCTTAACTTTAATGCTAATTTGAAGGATTTCAAAGTAATTGATGGACTGCATGAATAAATCTGTGTGCTTTAAAATACCTAACCTTAAAAAAATCCATCAATTTATAATCATGGTGCCTTAAAAAGGTGAAATCACTAATCAGAACAAATTCCTGAGCATTACACATACAATTGGTTAACCTATATTAGGAAAAGGAGTTGATTTCTTTATCAACTGATTTCATAGAGGAAACTCAAACAGCAAGTAACTACGTCCTGCTGCTTCTATATGGGAGCTCTTACTTGAGCTCTGCTTGGAAAATTTCTGCTCAATGCCAGTTCCATAGCTTGCATTTTCAGTTCTATTCCTGATTAAATAAACCCAAACTAATTAGTATGTAACAACCAACATCAACAGCATATGCTGGGACTTAACTGAACTCCTAATTTGTAAAATGTTCTCAAGGATGCTGTATTATTGATTAAAAATTAACATTTCTCTTGCTCTAGAGCAATTAGTGAAAATATAAGATAATGAATACTTATAAAGCTAAGGTAAAAAGCTTGATCATACCCTAAGACAACTATTTTGTGCTTTAGAGCCACTAGCAAACTGCTGGCAAGCAGATCTTATATATTAGATTTTCAGGGCGGAAGTTTGTTCATTGCAGTCTGCTTTATAGCTAGAGCTGAGAATGCAAGAAAAGGGCAATTTCCTCACAAAAGCCAAAAGGCAGCAACAATAGCACCAAATAAAGCACAAAAAGTCAAGACAAGCTAACTTCTAGTGCCTATTCCCAAGTGTTTGTCATCAGAAGAGAAAGGTCAAACTGTCAAGTTAGCTAACACCTTCAATAAAGTCAACAGCAATGCGAATTACAGCTTTGCACTTTCTGTTCAGAAAATCAGTATGTGGATGCTGCGTTGCCTTCATTTGCTAGGACTCCTTTGAAGGAGGACAAAGCCATAGTTAGACATCTTTACTGCACTGGCAAATGTAAGATTTGGCCTGTCCATCAGTCTTAGTAACAGCAGCTTATTTTTATGAGCTGTTCAGCTAGCTATGTACTTCACTCATCACAACAATTACAGCTATTAGCACTTCGTCCTAATATCAACTTTCCTTCCCTGTAAGATTTAATCCTTCCATAGCACAGTCTGTGTTGTCAAAAAAACCCATCTTATTTTGTATTTTCTGGTTTTGCTTCTCTTAACCCAGCAGATTTCACATGTACTAAAAACTCTTTTATACTTATTAAAGAGGTTGCCCCTGGACTTGCCATCCTTGAGGTGATAAAACAGAGGTGCAAAACCTTGAAGGTATGTATATTTCAGATATATTCAACACTCAGTTACAGTGGAAGAAACACTTCAAAGTAGTTGCCAATGCTAGAGGTGCTAACATCTGTGAATTACAATGGAAGAAAATACAAAGGAACAGCTGTCATTTGGGCTTTTCCTCAAGATCAAGAAAAACATTATTGTAGTGTAGCCCATGGTCTTTAGAGACACAAAGACATATTAGATGGCTACCAGGCAGTGAAAAATCTGCCTATAAGGATATAATATCTCTTCAAAATATAAACACATCCCCAGAAACCTCTCATCTCCAGCCTGAATAGAAAGCTTAGTGTACAGGCAGACAGGTGAGTATGAAATTTCTTGCTCCTTTTGCTGTACCAGATGGCAATTCAAACTCTTACTGAGAGTTGCCATCTCAGTCTTTCCACAGGCAACAGGGACTTCATGTGTGGTTCTGAGAGCACAAGGTATTAAGTTCTTCATCAAAAAAGACGCTTTTCCCTTTGAAAAAGAGTCTTGCTTACAGAATAGCCACGGCAGCAGAATCTGCTGATCACAGTTGTGGCCAACACAGAAACGCTTCTGACAGTGAGGGAAAGGTTGTTAAATGCTGTGTCTGTCACAAACTGAAGTACCATAGCAAGTGGGAAGGTTGTTTTTTGTTGTTTGGTTTTGTTTTGGTTTATTTGTTTGTTTTCTAGAATGCATATTTATATCTATAAAAACAGAAATTAGAAGAATCCTAAAATTAGGCTGCAATATTTTCTCTCCTCCTTATTTGCCAACTCTGTAGCCCTGCTTCTCTCAGGTAGAGCCACAGGTTCACAGTAACTAAAATATTAACACAGCTTCCTGACAAATAGGAAAGATTCAATGCTTTTATAGTGTAACTCAGAAAAAACTTGTGTCAGCTCATTCATTTTTTTGCTGGTTAACTTTTCGAAGTATTAATAATGTAAGTAAGTATGAAGGTTTTAAACTAAGTCCTTGACTGCAGAAGGGCTGACTGTAGCGTTACCAATCACAAATGAAATGTTGAATGACAGAAGCTCACTACACCATATGTATTTCTTCTTGTTAACTTCAGTAGATGTGACCTGTCAAAGGATATTGCCTCATAGTTCCTCGTTCTCAAGAAAACACCCAAATCTGTCATTCACAGACTACAATTTTAGCAGGGTAGATTTCTTGCTTTCTTTACCTTTTTTTTTAAAAATGATTTTTTTTTTTTTAAATCACAAACCTAGTGAACTCAAAATTAGGAAACAATGTCTCATCCTTTACTTGATTTGGATAGAGAAAATCTGAAAAGTTGTAAAGCAAAGATGTTCATAGGTAATAGATTTAAAAAAATATAATTTATCTTAAATTTGAGTATTCAACATGTCTGTAAAACATTCAGCACATACTTTTTATCCATCTCATTTTTTCTGAATCTGCTCTTACATTTTCTTTGTCTTTAGTTGTCCTACTCATTACGAAAATTTTTAATCTCTGTACTATTTCTTTTGATTTCCAATAAAGTAGACTATGCATAATCTATCTATTTTCTTTTTAGGTATTTTAGATACTAATTTCAGATGTTTTACACTTAAACAAAATTATTAAAGATGTAATAGAAACCAGAGGAATGTCTTGCAAGCCTTCTACTGTTCTAATTTACCATAACTTTACACTTGAACTTTTAAATTAATAGATTTAGCGTGTGTCACAGTATTATGGTTACTTAACCAAGTTATGTGATGACCATTATGATATAACAGAATCTTAATCATAGATAATAGACACACAAACCTTTTTTAGCATTTGTCAATCTCAGAGAAATGGGGGAAACACAGAAAGGATAAGCATTTTTCATCCAGAGGACTTCTATAAAAATGTTTTTTTATATCTTTGATGACTTTTGTCATAAAAGATCTATCATACACTTATGCTTAGTTTCAACTGTGCAAAGTACACTACTCATTTGAACAATTAATTTTAAAGCAGTATGGGTCAGCAAAAATCTTTGCCAATATTAAATCATTGTAGAAAAATAAAGTTTAACAACTTCCATTAAGCATTTTAAGTTCTAGTGTAATGCAGTACTGATAGCACTAACATATGGCCTTTGCCATCATATCTAAATAAATCAGAGCCCATGTTCTTAGCATACTTTTCAGTTTAAAAGAAAAAGTTTTATTATTTCTTTTCCTTTAAAATCTTGCTAGTTTAAATACAAAAATAAGGAACCAGGAGAAGAGAGTTTATCACAAAGAAAACAAGAACACACTTATGCAAAGGTGAATGCTCAACTAGCTATGTGGTTCAAGACATGAATTACCGCTGTGATAATTAACATGATTACAACCAAATTAGGTATAAAGCTGAGGCCACTCTAAACATTCTAAAATGGACTGAACTGAATTGTGATTGTACCAGCTCCTGTTCCTCAATATTGCTCCTCAATTTCCAGGATACACAGCCACAGTTCCTGTGCCGTTGTTTTTGAAAGGAGCTGACTGTACCTATAAGCTACAGAAAATCCATGACTCCAGTCATCTGCAGTTCCCTGTGAATTCTGATTAAACTGGGAACACCTTACACCTTGAAAATGTATTATGCAGTTGGCAAGTTAAAACTTCTGTTGTTAGAAGTGCTCAAGAAAAAACATCAGGGACAGATCTGCAATTAACTGGTAAATTTGCAGACCTCTTTTTTTCAGAATCAGGTTTGAACTATGAACCTACAGAAATTCAGTACTGAATTTTAATGTCCATAAGCTGTAATTTATTGTGTAACGAAGAGTTTCCCAGCAATACAACTTAGACTGCTGCTTCTTAGTTGTTTGTTTGGTTGGTTTTGGTTTGTTTTTTTTTTTTTTTAATAAAATACAAGTGTCAGAGCAATCTGTGCAAGTTTTCAGGAAAGCTGACTTGTTATATTTCAACTAGATTCCACATCAGCATTGCCCAGGCTCACTCAAGCCTGGGGTTTTGCTGTCTGACTGGAATTACCATTTTCTTTACTAATTCATGCCTAGAAACCTTCTGAACGACTTATTTTCTGGCCAGTGTCAAAGGTGCCATATAATATAAACACTTGCTTAGAGTTATGCTCATTATACTTAATTTATTGAGATAAATAAGGAATCCCTTGACACAACTAGTATTTTACACCATAAAGAGCAGACTATTTTGACCACAGTCAGCATTAGAGGTTCACAAGTAATTACTGACATAAATCAATAAATGCTGGAAATATTGATTATACATTTACAGTTAATTTTCTGGCACCATATCTCTAGAATATGACCATTACATACTTCACTTAAGTCTTCCAAAAAAGCCTCGAAATATATAGAGAATTTCAGGTTCTGGCAAAGATTAAATAATCAGTTAATGACTCTTCAGAGAAAATCTTTGTATGTCACCGCATCATCAGACTTTGAATGATCCATGAAGTAATTTATTACCTCCTTCTCAATTAGTGTAAGATGTTAATATGGGTTAAGGGAACTTTCCAACAAAATCAGAGAAATACGATAGCTGTCACAGGGTTTCCTGGTTGCATTTTTCTCAGTTCTGCCGAATGGAATTGAATGAACTGTCATCTCCACCTTTATTGTGTTCTGCTTTGATTGAATTGGGCAGGAGGATTATGTTCAAAGATCAGCATTTTATATTGCTTTGTGAGAGGAGAGGTTCTTAGCCTGAGTTCTTAGCATTGGGCAGTATAATGCAGAAAGCTTAAACAGGGTTAAATGGGAAAGTGGAGGACTTAACAGTGAGGGATAAGAGCACAGCAATTAATTGTAGTGTGGGGTTTTTTTGTGAGTTAGGGTGTGTGCACGTATGTTTATGTCAAGGAAAATTCTGCCAGGCAAGGCAGGTAGAAGCTAGACTGGACGTACAAATAACAGAAGGAGCCAGACACTTGCGTGCGCAGAAGCTAAGAGCAAAAGGCAAAGCAAACTAGTGATGGTGGCAAGAGAAAAACTGAGTATAAGCTAACTACAAATACATTTAGTCTGGGAATTAAAAGGGAATTACTAGTCTGTATAAGCAAGGGAGGGAACTGTTATAATTAGTTTTCAAATGGAACTTGATGAATTTATTACCAATAATCCATCAAGCTGTAGCTGTAATCACTGGAAACTGAAATCAGTTTTTCTCTGCTAAAGCACATCCCTTGAGCTTGCTTTCTCCAAGCACAGAGGTCTCCTGGATTTTCACCCCAAAAATATGTAGTTACATTTTGTGTCTGCAATGCAAGCACCATAATTCCCCTTTTTCTAATGAGAATTCTCCTGTCTTAGAGAATTTCCTAGTCTTTTCTAAGAAACACCAGCTATATTTGTGCTGCCACTGTTCCAGCCTCTGCCATAGGTCAGGCACCCGTATTTCTGCATAACAGCCATCCATACCTTTTCAGAACAGCGTTTCTTCACAAGGCTGCAGCAGAAACACCTCAACAAGATGTACTTTTAATTATATTTAATAGAGAATAGAACTGCTGGATAGCTAAGATTTTAACTCATACCTTCATTATGAGTATTGTAGACACTTTGCTTAGTAGGACCAGACCCAGAGACTTTTCTCACTTAGAGGGACCCTGATGCAGCCCTGAGCTGTAGTATTGTCTTAGTACAATGTATTTATTTACAAAATGTTATTTTCAAACTCCCCCTTCCTCAAGACACAGAGGTCTTATACTTAAGATGTGTGTAAATGTGCTGGTGCAGGAATACCCCCTTGTGCTTCCTCTCCGATTTTCACGAGGCTGTTAAGCAGTGTTTACCCCACAAAGAGAGAGGCCACTCTCTTCGTTGCTGTAAGAAAGCTGCAATGATCACTGCCCCGGTAAGACAATGGAGAGTAATGAAATCCCAGTAATCTTAAAAGTCACTCAGATCTGTACGTAGCAGAACACAAATTAAACTTCCAATTGAATTCCTACAATGACCAGGCAAACAAGAGCCTTTAGACGGAAAATGGGACCTATAAAGTTTATCTAAATCTGGATCAAGAATGTGTCATGTAATACATACAGAGACACACACCTCAGTTTAAAATATATTGTCAGATTGAATAATAAATTAATTCTACCAGATTTGGTTCATTCATTTTAAAGAACTATATACTCATCTCTTTTACAAAGTGTACATCTTCTTTGGCTGTACTTTATACCTTTGAAAAGTAAAAAAAATTGAACTGCAGATTATCTCATGTTGATTCTACTGATTCATTCCTAAATCTGGAAGAAAACACATTGTATAATATTTTATGTCTGCACTTTCAAATGATGGCTTTCAATAGTTTTTTGTCTGTGCATTAAAATAACTGAAAATTTAACAGTAGACCAAAACTGATCAATGCAATCCAGTTCATTTTGAAATGCAAGTAAATCACTTTCATTCCAGATGGCAGCCTGATTCACTGTCTCTCCCTCATACCACGGTTGTGCTCTGCTTCACAAAGAATATGGTAGGCTATCCTTAACTAGGGAAGTAGAAGACATCTGTACTTTGTAGAATTTACCTCTGGCCAAACACCATTACACCTGCTTTTAGCAATGTCATCAATTACAGTGTCAGTCAAAGGTCTATCCAGAAAGTGATGGCAGCAACCCCATAACCCCAGCTACGATCTTCTGAAGGCAAAACAACCTGGATGGAAGGAGGATGACTTGAGATATGAATTATTTTGTACACTTGCAGGCGCATCAACCCTCCAAACACCAGCTTTCCCGTTAGATTCTAGAACCAGACTAGAATTGAAAAGCAGTTAGCTGGCTGTTTATAATGGGTTACTGTACAAGGCAGCCTATTTTTACACATGCCAAGTACATGAACAGACTTTTACAGCCTGTCAGGTAGTATCTCTCAAATGCTAAACAAGGCTTTGGGCACAGTCTTTGGAACTATGTTTTCCACCAAAAATGAAGCAATCCTCTAAATCCAGGTGAAAGATGCGCCACGTGCATATATGCTCATATTTTACCTCATGACAGAACTTCTGTAAAAGAGGCAGCATCTGCGTAATCAGCAGCTGTTCACAAATAAATCCTTGCACTTCCAACAGATGGAACTGCTAATGACCGTGAGCATGACCCATGCTGAGGTATCCCTCCTTCAAAAACACTTCTTTATTTTAAAAAGGCAACTTTTAGACTTCTCAAATCAGAAGGTACAACACTGAAATTGTATGTAATGTATTTGGTATTCATACTCCATTATTAAATTGCAATTAAATCACAACTTTACAGAAGACAAAAATACCAACATGGGCTGTTCCAAAGCTATCACTATTTTTTTCTTTAAAATTTTGGATGTAAAATAAGAATGTCTATCAAACGTCTATCTATTTAGTTTAAAAGTGCTTTCACAACTGCAGGAGTGCTATGATTGTTTCCACAGAACCTCTGCTAAATTCACACCATGTCATACACTGCTCTGTTCTGAAATATTCCAACTTAAAATGGTTTCAGAGAAAGAATGGGGTTCTACGCATCAGATTCAATCCAGCTCCAGAATGTTTTGAATTCTTCTTTTGGGATCATAAACAAAGGTGATGTTGAGAATTGAAAAATCTCTGACATCTAATTTGTCTCTGAGATGCATTGTGGACTGACTCAGCTGTTGCAGCCACAAAACAATAAAACATTCTGATGCAACCTACCCTGTTTCAGGCATCATGTTTCATACCTCTCTCCAGAAAAGCTCCCTCAAATCTAAGATGTTTGTGGATTTTCTTCCTTTCCAGCATGGGAAAAACAGCCTTTTCCCACTAGCACCAACCTCAGATCAGTTTAAAATCTGGAACAGAAACCACAGACCTCACTTAATGAGGAAATCTAGTCCAATTCCTATTTAGACATAGTGCACTGGCTATATTCCCATCTTGTTAACCACTCTATTCATCTATATCCCTCAATCTCAATGGATGAAACAAGTTCTGACACTAATAACTTTGCTTCCAGTTTCTGAATGCTGCTCAAAGGAAGGAGAGTAAATGCAGCTGAACTCTGCTACGGAATGAGGACTTTCTCCTGTTTTCCTCCCCTGAAAACACTTTACCATGTTTTTGACAGAAAGATTCTGAAGATGCTGTACTGATGTTATTTAACATTATGCATGATTGTCACCTGTGTCCTTAGAAATGTTCTGATACCTGTTTCTATGCAACTTGACATTGCACGTGCTTCTTGAAATCAGCAGACCTGTTCTGACCTGCAAGGTAATGCCTTCTGAAACATGGTCTAAAAGTCCTGCCTAGAAAGCCCCAGGGCAGTTCTTACGCACTTTGCAAAAAGTTTAACTGCTATATTAATATATTAGGAAGAGCTGGAAGACTGAATTCCCACTTTGCTGTACCCTCACTTATATCATTAACAGTTCTTTCTCTCTTTTATCACTGGCAATATAAAATCTAACTACTTCCAGCTTCCCATTATATCCTATATACAATATAATATAATATATATCTTATATATGTAATATTGTATTGTATGTACACTTATATACGTTCTTGAAATACCAGTTAGTACTTATCCTTGGCTGTCTTCCATATATCATGCCTACTGTTACAACCTTACAAGGCTCAAATGCTGCTTATGGCAGTAATTACCATCTTTTTCAGTTACAGATCAACCACCAGCAAAGTCTAACTGCTTCCCTAAACCAGCTGAGTAAAACCTTATTAAAGAAAGAACATAACTTTGGACACAAAATTTACATTTCCTAATAAAAAAATTGGCATTTGACTATCTCATTTAGCAGTATTTGGACATTATCTGCCTCTCTCTGCAAATTACAATATTTTGTCTTTGCCAAAAGCAGAAGTACACAGTTTAATATGATAATATAGGACCTGTTGTGAGGTAATACAGTCAAAAAAATCGTAACTGGGTCATAAATGTTAAAATGCAAAAGGAAGGAAATGCCTGTTATTCATCTTCCAGGCAGTATTCAGACATTCATGAAATTGAAAGTTAATGTACCAGGGACTTTCATTATCTGACCCATTCTACACTATCCATTAGGATCCCATAGTACTGGAGACAGAGGACCAATATGTCACTAATATAAGACGGAAAAGGTCACGAAAACTAAGCATCAATAAGACATTACTTCTCTATTAAACTTCACAGCACTCAGCAAAAAAACACACTTGCTGAAACCAGAATATTTTATTATGTAATGCAACTAAACTGAGAGAAGGATGTTTAGCAAGGCAGGGGCATAATGATTAGTCGTCAAGTGAAAATAATGACTTTTTTTTTTCTCAATTTTCTAATTAAAGACATTTGTTTGTTTAAAGAAGAGTATTGCATTGTTTGTTTTGCTTTTTAAGGCTGTTTCTTACAATAGAAATATACTGTTCCTTTGGCTATAGCAAAGGTTTCCTTTCACACCACTGAAAATACAATATTTATTGGTACGTTGTGAAGTCAAAACAAATTTGCTTTCTGTTTCCTCTAGTGGAATATTTCATTTATTTAGAATAGCTTTCAGTAAGAACAATATCACTACCACTGCAACATCATTTTCATGTAGAAAGACGAAGTACTGGTTCCCTTGAGCTTTCCTCATCCCATTTCTCCTCTAATGTTGTAGCCCAAGCCCCTCCACACACATTGCTCTTACTACACAGCCAAGAAAAATGCACAACAGAAACTGGTATGTGACTAAACTATTACGATGCAACTTATAAAAACACTCTAACTTTACCATTTGCTGTTACAGAAAAATATGTGAACATTCAGAATATTTATTTTAAGTGCTGGAACTAGGTCTTTTGTGAGGCAAAACTCACTGTTAAAGATCTTGGGCCTCACTCAGACAACAACCTCTTTCCTCATGTTACTCTATCCAGTAACGAGTAAAGAGGAGGACTTCTTGCAGCAGACCACTCATCTAGGTAAATGAAAAGCAGGCAGGCACATGGTTATGTGCTGGTGGACATCAGGCTACCACTTCATGGCTTTTGGGGAATGACACAGGAACAAATGGTTACAGCTGGCTAAATTCTACCTTGATACATTGGTTTAACGATGCTATGATTTTACAGTATCATCAAGAAACACCTGGAAACTGGGTTAAAACTTTTATTATTTAGATGGAAACAAACACATCTAACTCTTTCAGTAAAACAATGTCTATCAAAATTATTTTTAAAAGGTATAAAAGCAGCCTGTAGACTGACTAGAGTACTTAACAAAGATACAAAATTGAAATTATTATGTCAATAAGGAAAGGAGATGATGCGAAGGAAATTTTCGTTTGGGATACCTAACAGTAGACTGGACAAAGTGACAAAACGTACTACAACACGAATGATTTGAAGAGCAACTCTGAACTTGTTGGATAAGAGACGCAATAGATCAGTATTGCCTCCCTCCCCTTTTCTGATTTGAATTTCAGGTTAATGGTGCAAACCTGAGAGTGGCTGAAGAAAAGCCTGACACAATTTCAAGTCAGCTGCAGCCCTGGGATACAACTGCCTCCCTCTGAAGTCTCCTGCTTGCTGACCTGCTCTACTCTGCCATGAAGTAGAAGCTTTGTGGCTCTTAGGAAAGATAAACCTTCTCCAGCATCTTTACCAGAAGGCTAAACCAAAGGAATGGTGACCAGGTTAAAGGGAGATCCATCATCCCTCTCACCTGCCTCTCCTTAACGGTTTAAAATTCAATATTTAAACAATAAATATAAAAAAAAATCTATCAAGTTTTACTTCTTACCAAAGAACACTATATCCATTTACAATATAAATCATAGGGCATATTTAAAGCATCTGCATTTGTTTAAAATTAATCTCACAGTTTAAGGAGGAGACAGAAGGTCACATTTTGGGTATTCTTTACTCTTGCTTTGGTAAACACTTTGCAATGGACTGTCACGAAATTTTTATTTAGAAAGTTGTCTTTTTAACTGTGCCTGAAAGACAGAATCAATAGTAACACAGACAAGGTTAGCAGTTGCTGGCTAACCTCTGTCCAAGCTAGCAGGCCCCTGAGGCACATGGGACTTATGCAAAATCAAAGTTAATAGTGCTGAAAAAATAAATAAATCCCTGAATCTCTGCTACTTGATATTGCCTCCTATCCAATGTGTTTGATGTGTTTGAGATAACACAGAAGATAAGCCAACTGTCCTTTCTCATCCTAATCTCATTCACTTAAAAAAAAAAAAATAACTGAAAGCCAATTATCACTGAATTTTATTAAAATTATTTTGTAAAAGACATGAAAGATGTATATATATTTTTTTTTTTTCATCATTGGAATTCCTTAAATTAAAATACCTAGATTACATGGTAGTTGTATCTCTGTGCTCACTAACCTTTAATAAGGGCTAGATTGAACTGGAGCATCACATGATGTGACTGCTTCTCCTCTAGGAACCAGTCCGAAGTTTTCAACTCTCCTTTGAAATAAGGTTGTTTTTCACATGACTTCTACCTACAGGTGTGCTGCTCTGGAGTGACCCTAACACAAAAAGACAGAAGACACTGAATTGCAAGCTGAAGATTTTAAGCTGGGTAATACAATTCCTTACTATTCAGCCTCTGCTCATGACAAACCTAGAAAACCAAGGGAACATTTCAAAGCACTGTAATTCTGAAAGAATTGCTTCTCTCTAGTAGGTTATAGCAAACCCATCCCATATGTCTTCACATAAAGAGATCAGTATTATGGTACCAAGCATTAGAACCCAGAATCTGTATTTTCCAAGAGAGAATAACAGCTAAGATAACTCAGCCAGCTGCACTTCAATAATAGGGCAGGCCGTATTGTTGTTTAACTGGGAAGAAAGTACATGACACGTAAAACATTGATTTAGATTATACCCCCCAAAAAAGAGTTAAATACTACCACAAAAAAAAGGAATATCTCTTAATATAACAAGTCACTACACAACATACAAAATGCAGCACTGCACAATATTACAGCTCGAACAGGCTATGAATATCATGTAATAAAATCTTCCAAGATACCTATTTATTTATTTGACATACTTCCATACACTATTGTCACCATTTACCATTATTTACTTTAATTAGTTTTTCCTGCCAAAATTCATTATAGAAGAATCTGGTACAATAAAAAATAATAAATTCTGTTCATTCATATGTTTTTAAATTATTTTGCTCCTATAGAACAAAAATGGTACTTCCTACCTTGGTTGCTAGTTAAGATACTGAAGAAATTGTCAAAACAATTCTTTCAAAATCTTGTGTCAGTCATAACTGAGTTCATATGATCTATTGCTAGAGTTTCATTTAACATAGCTGCACAGGATAACCCAAACTTAATAGATTGCTCTATTATTGAACCCTATATATATCTTATTATGAGTGACAACAAAATTGCTGGGTAGGTTGAGTGAGACAGATACAACCACCCCAATAATATCACTGCAAGAAATGTGAAAAGCGCAAAAATTTTATCTGTGCCTAATTACCTCGTTTACAGATTTGGAAGGAGCAAGGTGGTATCAAGTCTCAGCCTAGTGGCTACAGAATATGCCCAAGAGGCAGGTGTCCTGGATTTAATTATCTCTCCATCTAGAGCATTTTCAAGGTGATTGCATTAACAGTGGGATTAGGGACCGCTTTCTCTCTAACTTGTCAAAGGAAAATATTGAAAGTCTTACAGTTAGTTTTATCAATCTAGTAGGTATATCCATATTCATTCCAACCAGCAATTAATTATTGAACACACATAAACTGTGTATGTGTCATCACTATCTTATTTCATGTAAACGAGAACTAGAAAGGTCACAATAAAAGTGCATTGATGGAAAAATCTACCATCAAATCACAACATGTACTCTCATCAATTACTGCGTCACAAATCTTCATTACAACATATTCTTAAAACTAAACATTTAACAAGAAAAATGCTCATTCTTACATTGCAGCCTATCTGAAAGACCCATTTTTATTTTATTCTTTCTTGTTTAGATAAAAATAAATATAAATCTTCCTCCTGTTAAGGAATATCATCTTCAGGAAAAAGTTATCTAATTAATGTCCTTTTTTGAAGCAGTAAGGAAGAAAAAACTCTCAGTCCTGTAGGAAATCTAATCCGTTTTGAAGCTGACGTAAATTCTTAAATTTCACTGAAAGATTCAGAATCAAACACAAAATGGAAATTTCTACTTTAATCATGGAGCAAATACTGACACCACAAGAGAATGCTAACTATAGAAATACCACTTGGGTTACCCTGGCTCTCAATGATATTCAGGGTGATATTGTTTGAACATTCTCACCAAAATTCCAAAAACTTTAAACAGAAATACTACAAAAAAATTCAACCAGGTTGAGATGGTGAGCAGGAGACAGGAGTCTCCTTTTCTCCATTAAACTAGACCCATATTCCAAATTAAATCCTGCAGGAAAGGTCAGGATCCCATGATGCAGGCAGCATTTTGGGGACTTCCTCCACATTTTATTTTTTCCTCTGGTAGAGGATTGCCTCCCTGGGCCAGTTCCCCCTCCATGACAGGACAAAAATGAGAGCTTGTCTCTGGTATTTCAAGGGATAAGGAGAACCTACTACCAGCTAAGAAAAAAAGGAGAGGATATGGCTTATCATCAGGCCCTCTGTCTCTCCACTTCTGTAAAACTACTCAGCTCCTAGGACAGAGGTGGCACACAGGTGGAGCTGTGTAATCTCAAGGGAGAATTCTCTGCATGCCAAATTGCAGATATCATACCACACCCCTTATTCAACTTTATAATTGTCTTCTAACACCATGGGGAAAAAAACAGAAACAAAACCAAAAAAAAAAAACCTCACACAAACCACAAAAAAACCCAAAACAAACCAATAGCAAAAAAAGAAAAAGAAAATAAAAAACCCAAAACAAAGAAACAAAAAACAGAAAAAACAACCAAACAAAACCACCAAACGAAACATCAAGACTTATTTTTCCTGCAAGTCATGAAAAAAATAAAATGCCTCGCTAACGTTTCATCTCTTTCTTCCACCTTGGCTGTACTCCAAGACTAACAAGCATAGGTAGGAAGAGAGAATCAAGGTACAAAAAAAGAGCAATACAGAAGCTGCTAGAGATAGAAGTTAAAGGAAGATAAGAAGGAAGAAGTGAGGAAGCAGCTACATTCTCACATTCTACAAGATGAGAACAAGGTTTATACTAACCTTTGTGCCTCATCCTTCTTCCTGGGCATGGAAAGGCAATATCTAATAGTTTCTGAACTGCTGAGAAGAGGGGGCAGCAGGCTTAAGAAAAGACAAATAAATGGTGCCCCGAAGGCCTGCTACTTATCCAGGGTGCAGTTTCATGTAACAGCAGAGAAGACCTGAGGAAGGAGTGGAGGCCAGCATTAATTAATTTGATTTGGCCAAGATACTGGAATTAACTGACTTCATTTGGCTGAGCACAATTCAATTACAAAAGGGTTGAACTGATTATTTTGAACACAGAAATTATTTATTACAGAGAATTAGAGATATATGGATGGAAAATAACCAAAGAAATGCAGGAGGGGGAACAGGTCACATCACAGAGTGTTTCTCATCCCCTTTCAGGTAAACTGGCTTAATACTTCAACTCTTGGGGCCCAGGAGACCTGCCCCTGGGAAGAATCCTTAGCAAACAGCATCTATAAGTATTTGGCTTGTTTCAAGTCTTGGCAAAACACGTTTCTAAACAATCCAGCTAAGTAAACAAATGTTTCAATTTTGAGTCAGTCTGAAATTGAGCACCAAAAGGTGCACATAAGGATCAAATGACTGTGTGCACAGTCACCTAACTCATGCATGGCAAAAAATGCTTGTTAAAAAGTACTTGAATAATTTCACCGAGACCCTTCTGGAAATATGGCTTCCATATTTTATTGAACTGCTTCTTTTTCCAAGTACAATACTTAATGTGAGATAAAGCCATGTGTGCATGAATTTTTCACATGTGAAGCTTTTAATTGCATGACAGTTATGTTATAAAGCAGAATAAAGTAATGCTGCCTTGAATGAAATACTCCAAATGCCAACAGGTTGGATAGAAATTATTTCCTTTCCCCTTTTGCTTTTATGTGGCAAAGATAAAAATTGCCATCAATCATATGCTGGCAAACAGGTCGGGGTTTTTAGTTTGAGCAGAGTGATGGGGCTCATCTCAAGCAGTTGTGAACCTGAGTGCACCAGCAGTGAATAAGACTGCAGTCCTCTCCGCAAGTGAGCACCAGGGATGCTGGCACCCCGCTTTATGGTGGCAGTGTGTGGAAGGTGACAGGCAGTATTAATTCTATGGGGTGTGACTCAGTCTGCTTGTCACTTTCAGAATTTGTGTTTTACCCAACTTCTGTGTAAGAACAGCTGCTCCTTAACCAAGATGACTCTCTATATATGAAGCTGCCACCGTATTAAATCCAGGCTCTATTTTCAGTTTAGTGTTAACGCCAGGAGAAAAGCTAACATTGGTTCTAAATACACCTTCTCTCACCATGGACTTGAAAAGTCTGATCCTTACATTCCTGAGAACCAATTCATTTCATCCAAACAAATCAATCTCTATTTGCAGTCTGAGGTAATTCTTTCAGCTCATCTCATTTTCTCTTCTACACCTTTCCACGGCCAGAGAAGATGATCTGATTAAGAATCCTGTTAAAAGTAGCACGGTGTTGGCTGAAGCCTTCTTTTGTACCCTTGCCAGCAGAGAATGATCGACATTAACAGTAACCCATATTGTAGCTAGTCCCAATAGCGAAAGTAAAGCAATGGCTGATACAAAGCCAGGACCAGCAATTTGAAACAGGGAAACAAAATGGGCCCACATACCTGGCAGCAATAAGTCCCTTCACTGATGGATGGGAATAAACATACAGGTTGATAGTACAGTAATCAAACAATGATGATAACCCAAAATTATTTATTACAAGGCAAGAACACTGCTGCCTGCTCAGGCTCTGCTGTAAATGGAAGCTGACATCAATGGATGATTCTCGGCGAGAAAACACAGCCCATTTTAATTTGGGAAGTGTCATCTCATTTTTTAAGGTGAAAGCTGTTATCAGAGGTGACAATGATCTATAGTGAATCAAAAGAAACAATAAAACCCCATACTTAACCCCTCAGTCTAGTACATTCGCTACAGATTGTGACTTAGAAACACCAAAACAACATCTGAGGAAGTTGAAAAATACCAAAAAATACCAAAAATACCATTTTCTTGGAAATAAAACATCTTATTAGGTTTCTTAAAGAAGAATCATAAGTGATGCTGGTATAGTATTTTCTTTCAAGATAACACAATCAGCCAATATTATTCAGAGAATGACTACCACTGAAAAATAGGTCACCTCATCAGAAATAATGAAAGTACAGAATAAAAACCTGGAATAAAGTAAAATTCTGACGAATTGTGTTCAATAACTCCTAGAGATTCTAGTCACCAGGGGAAACATTTCTTTTCGCTATTATCTGCCTTAATATAGCTAAACCTATATTGACATATTTAAGACCGATAATGTGCAAAAGAAGCCTTCTGGCACATCCAGTATAAGTTCTATGGCCTCCAGTAAAATGTTACCATAGAAACACCTTTGCCACAAGGCAGGTGTACTTTTGCAAAGGACCTGGGGGTAAACATCCAGATTCCCATGGCAACTGTTTTGTCCAAAAGCTCAAGTACCATGTGTCAGTGTCTTTTGGAGTGGCACGCAGGAGAAAGAAGAAAAAGCAGAAAAAGCCACCCAATATTTTTTCCACTGGAGCTGGTAATCATAGCTGATAACTGTACAAGGAACCTAACTGAAGGTGAAATAGCTACAGACAGTATTTTGAATTAAAAACTGTGTGTGAGTCAGGTAATAAAACAATGAAAAAGTAAAGGAGAACAGAAGTATTGATTAAAATGACAGTGAATAATCTGAAACACTCTCTGTGAGATTTTTTGAGGCTTTATGTTTTTTAAAGTTAGAAGATGGCCTCAAAATTCCCCAGACATGCTTAATACAAAAAGAATTATGGTAGAAAAGATATCACAAGTCCTTTTTGCCCATTAGATTTTGTACTTACTAAGACAAGAAGTTACTTTATTTTCCTGTCATGCATTCAACCACCACCACTTGCTCGGAACAGATCTCACCTGGAGAAGACAGTCCTTGGCAGATGTGAAGAGTGAGCCTATACTGAAGGAGGGTTACATTTCTCATACTGAACATCTTTCCTATTGGCTGCTCTAGAGCAGCCCCATGGAAATCCTAACAAACAGCAAACTGATATTAAAAGCAAATTGCCAGATAGTACTTGGATTTTTGAATGACATAAGTCCTTCTCTCTTCTACTGACAAAAGAGAAGATACCTCTCTGGCCATCCTGCTATTATTTTCCTGCTAAACAACTTGCCCAAAGATTGCTTCTGTAGTAGATGTTTTTTATAATTCTAAGCAACCTTTCCAGAGGGTATAAAATCCTGCTTTTGGCTTGAGAGCCACAGTAGGCAAAGGAAAAATGCCCACATAAGGATTGCACATGAATAAGCTGTCAATACATACTAACTCTATGGGCACACTATAACTGCTAATAGGAAATGCTTGAATAGAAATTTCTGTTTTAACAAAGGCTCTGATCTGTAAAATTATCAAGGGTTCAGGGAGTGATGAGAGTAAAATGATTAATACAATATTTTCCTGCCGGAATTCTCTGTACTTATTCTTACAGACTTAGTTTAAGAATTTGAGAAATTAAAACATGCTGGGAAAAAGATCCAGAACTGGAAGGAAAATGAAAAAATGCTTCTTCCACTGAAACACAAAGCTTCAGAAAACTAGGATATGGGTATAGTTAACCGCATAGGAACACTACTGTATTCCTCAGCTGAATTTTGAAATCTTGTCCTTTCTGGAACACAAAAAGAGCTCAAGTTCTCTAATGAATGCCTGAATTTAAAAAGTCTATTTTAACGCTGACTGAGAAATACAAAGCTGATTATTGTCTGGAAGGTAAATCCCTCAGTTCCTTCTCCTGAAGCCCAAGATATGAATGTTTAGGAGTCTGAGAGAAAATTGCTTGTGGATGCTGAATTGGTATCTGTTAAAACACAGATAGTAACTGAATTATTACCTTTCTGTGAACTGTCTAGGGACTCTGTTATTCTCATTTCCATGAATTGTATAGGATGTGGTAAAACCACTGACCTCTTCTGTTCAGATGTAGGCACTTGTAATAATTAGATGCCTGTTTTCTGAGGCCTTTGAAACGATCTTTAATGAGAACTTGGAAAGTAGCCAGTGTTATATCTGGTCACTGTCAAAGTAATTGGAGTTCCTTGAAAGCAAATACTTAGAAATTCTTTAAAAAAGGCAGTGGGAATTTTTTCTTTGGTATCTGAACTAAAACAAAGAATATTTTTTTAGAATAGTGAAACCTGGGCTGAGAATAAAGGACCTCTTCTGGAAAAATCATGAAAAAGCTGAAAAGTATCTTCAGCTGAAAGATTCTGTCACCACATGCAGACATTATCATTATCAACAAGTTGCTTATGCATTTCCTGTCACAATCCAGACACACATTTCAGAAAAATAAATTAAAAAAAGAAAAAAGGATGAAAAGGCATTGCCTGGAGTCAGTCTACACTACGGCAAGGTTCAAGAAGGACTGGTAACTTAGAGAAACTAACACAGAATGACATCTTCCTTTTTGGAAGATGAAAAGTCATGCAGCTCTCGGACATAAATATTTTTATTTCCAAACCGGGGAGGCCCAGATTCTATGAATTGAAGTTTCTTCCAGTCAGCAATGAAGACCCAATACTGTGCAAAATGCTCTTTCTGCTACAAAGAAACTTAAACACAACCCTCCAGAAAAAAAAAAAAGTATTTCTAGAAGTATTGCTGGCAAAAACAATTCACAGCTTTATCCTTCGTTGCCTCATTTGTAGAGGTTAAATAGTTGTGAGAATGCATCTCTCTGATGTGGTTTATTAAATTTTATTTTCAGTGCTTCAAGACTTAAGAGCTGTCTTCAAAGGGAAAACATATACCTAAGGTAATCACACGCCACCTAATCTAGTCCCTTGCTATACCAGACAAGCAGTTGTGTCACATAATCCTGTTTATAACCCTATCAAGTGTCATCTTAAATCTGGTTAGATTTGCTATTCGCACTGGAAAGCTAGTGCAGCGGTTGTCTCAGTACTTGCAGAAATTTTCTAGGCAAGACACACACACAACTGGCTGACATCTATTTCTCCTTGAACAAACATGTCCTTTCCCTGATCACTTGCAATCCTATGAGTCCTTATTTGCAGTTATTTCAATATCATTTTCATCCTTCTTGAAGACAGACACGTCCATGGCATTTCAGAAAGAGCCGCATCAACATTTCAAGTAGCTGATATTACTTAGTACAAGGGCCAGAAATAACTTATCATATGCCTCTTGCTATTGTGCGTTTTGTACAGTCAAATCTCATCAGTATTTCATAAACATCCTATGACTGAGTAATGCACTTAAGTCTTTTTTTATTCTAAGTGATGAGAACCCAGAATATAGCAGAAATTATTACTTGCTTCTCATGTACTGCTTTGTCTTTTCGGCTACTAAAATCCACCTCTTATTAATTTCAGCTCTCGATACTACCCAGTTCATCCTACTTCTTATTCAACTCCACTTCTGCATTGAGATTGACCCCATCTCTGCTTTATCAGCAAATTTTGTTCGTGAGTCAAGGTCATTAAGAAGAATATTAAACAAGATTGTTCACTTGATGAGCTCCTCTAATATAATTTTTCGCTGAAATACTTCTACTTGCAAGATAACCCATCATCCTGGGTAGATGAGGAGCATACAAAGTGTCAGGAATGAATTCAATTGCTTGGAGCCTCTTCCTGGAACAGCAATGAACCTGTTAGTATTATCACAGGTTTTACATATTAATGTTACTGTGGTATTGGTGGTACCAGACCTATGTCTCATTCTTTAGTCCTACACATGGTCTGGCCTGTCGCTAAGCCACAACATTTTGTCATGTCAAACTCATCCCAGCCTGGGATAAGCATGGTGACAGTACTGCAAGCGTGGCTTGTGCACACCAGCAAAAGGGACTTCGAGCAAAATGCCATCTGTGACGTCAGGGGCTGTTGGGGGTACCTAGAGGGAAGCTGCAGGGGAGGGCCCTGGTGACGGAAACTCCTCACAATCTGCAGCAAAAGAGCTGATAATATAAGGCAAAGTCTCTCAGAGAATTGTCTTCATGTCCATGATAAAACCAAGAGTGTTTGGAAGACAGAATGTTAGTGAGGAAAGAGAGAGACCCTCCCAGACTCATAGCATCACCTATTTTGCGGTATCACGATCCTCACTTTTTAGTATCAAGCAACCTGATATAGTTGAACATGTCCCTGCTCATTGCATGGGGGTTGGACTAGAGGACCTTTGAAGGTCCCTTCCAACCCAAACTGTTCTATGATTCTAGTGCAATAACATTCTGCAAGCCTTACATATTTGCTGAAGTGGTTTTATAGCTGTGCAACAAAAAATTGGCCTCTTGTCCTTTAGTGCTGACAGGTTGACAACCATTTAGCCAGTCCATTGGAGCTGGCAGGCCAATGGGGTGAGAAATTAAACACACTCAGCTACGTTCCTTAGATAAAAGCCATTGCTAGGCTTAGTAAAATTGCAAACTAAGCCAATCTGGCACAAACAAAGAGAAACTAGAAAGAAAAAGGGGGGGAAAAAAAAGCTTAATTGAACCCCTTCAAGCATATTCCAGTTACTTTTGCACCTGTTTGCCTATACAGACTGACAGCACAGGTGATGGCAATAAGAGCAGATGTGGAGATGAGATGGTCCCTAAGCAGAAGGGAGGCCAAATGGCAGCTGTGCAGGCTCACAGACTGTGCTAGAGCTTTCTGGACCGCAGTTGAACCATCAGGTAGAAAATCGAGGAGGGGAAAGAGAAGAGGTAAAATGGAAAACTGAGAGAGATTGATCGCATCCGAGTGACCTTGATTCAAGCCCACTGCCTCATGATACACAGTAGTACAAATTAACTTTTGAAACACGTTGGTTTATTTTATAAGGGTTTATTGTCAAAAATTATGTTTTGGTTGCAACTAGGTTACAGGAGTTCACAAGGAGATTTGATAAAGGTAAGTAAATTTTTATGTTTCTGTTGCTCCTCTGCTGAAGCACAGAAGCCCTCAGCTGGCATAGAGCAGCCACACAGGTACAGCCCAAACACGACCAGGTTGGCAGCTTACTTACAGAAAGCTAATTTACTGAAGAGGCTGATGGTAAGCTTTTCCCCTGTAGGTATGACTCAGTTTTTTGGTTAGTCTGAGGAATTCACAATTTTGAGTTAGAGTTAAGGTTTATAGAACAGTTATAAATTGAGTTTTAAAAGCCCTTACAAGTACCTCTAAGAAAGATACCCATAAAATCCAGTTAAACACAGTTTAATTTATTTGAAGATAAAGGCTAATAGTGTAATGGGAAAAGAACCGTGCAGTCAGTAGCCAAATGAATCAAGAATTAATCTGGGATTTTCAGAGAACCTTGAAGAATTAGGTGAGGCTCTGAAATCCTTTTCTTAGAAAAATAGGTGGGACCTATGGCTTCAAAGAAAAGTCAGTTGTCAATCACTCTCCAAGAGTAGAGGTTACATGCAAAGACAAGAGGTCCGAATTCAAGGTCAGGGTTTTAACTAGGTAGAATTGCTTTCATTAGCTATTTTCCTTGGATATTAAAATCAATGTGAGAAAGCAATAACAATTTTAGGAATGATCAGAGTGTGATTTGAAAGAAGTTTCTAATGAGGGCATCAAGAACTGTATCAGCACTGATACGGTACTTGATTATAGAATCTTCATGCAGAAGAACTTTATATTTAAGGTGATTAAGGATGATACCAAAAGCCTGCAATAATAAGCTATAAAGATATGCATAATCTCTCAGTAATTTCATTGTTTTGAAAAGTATTATGCTGGTGCCCCTTTCTTTGGGCCTTCATTCATTTCATATTAGTACTATTAAATAGATAAAACTGAAAAAGTTCTCTGTTTCATTTCCACTGTAATCTTGTACAAGTTTCTTGGAACACTGTGCCTGAAAAATATTATGTGTTTAAAAAAATAAAAAGAACAACCCTCACCTATCAAAAAACCCAGCAGGTGTAATTCATGGAAGGGGGGTAGGGTGATATATTAAGCGTCTTTTAGAAACAAATATAGATTATTGGCTATTTTAAAGAAAGGTCGCTTCATCTTACAAATTGGGACACAGTTGCAAGAAACCTCCTTTCCACCTGCTTCATCCTGCATTTGCAATACAATGGTGAGGATATGTACCTGTAGCCATTCAAGTAAGCAAAGATAAATCAGAATAGCTAAATCACATTTGGATCCCAGAAAGCAGAGATAGAGAAAGAAAGGTTGGAAACTCTGCCTCCTTAACAGAGGTTATCAGCTTCTATTATAACAGGAGGAATCTACAACTTTTGCTGTAAGGATAATTATTGGTACTGCAACACAGTATTCAAGGCATAATATTCTCTCTGTGCACTATTCTTATTTAAGTTCTTCCTGCAACTGAATTAAAGAAATCAAAGCACGATTTTATTAATCAACATTTTAATTTCATATGCTGAGGCCTATTTCAGAGCAAGCTACTTTCCAGACTAGGCATCGTTCAAGTTTTACAAATGTCCTTTTCTATGTCTGCTATTTTTACCACCTACATAAATGAAGTTACAAGCACACCATCTATTGACCTATTTATGTGAAGAATCTAACATGTAAATTAACATGACATCCTAAGGTTTAGTAAGTAAAAGTGACATGAAATTCCCTTTTGCTTTTTAAGCTAATTACCTAATTGATGCATTTGCTTCATTAAGCTTTAGGGTTTTTTTCGTTTTTCAAGTAGTAAAATGTTAGCTGCCATGCATTTTAAAAACGTATCACTTTCAATCAAATGGTTTAAGGAACAATTTAAAGTGATGTTTCTTAGAAACGTTCAGCAAATAAGAGTTCAATTATGATTTGTAACAATATCATACAGATTAACATTTAAAAAGTTACACAAATGCTATTCAGAAGAACACAAACTACATTATCCACCCTGAATATCTTGACACTAGTTGTGCACAATAGAAGTTCTTTTCCTGCTGCAAGATGTACAGACTTTTAAAGTGCAGCTTTACACCATGAAGAATTTGGGCAATTCAAATTTATATACATACATACATACCAAAATTACTGTGCACATTTTTTGTGAAGTAGAAAAATTAGTACCAGATAAATGTGATTATTAAAGTCAGTAAAAGAAATTGAACCACGTGTGAAAAGTCTATTCTCCTGTAAAAGGTGAAAAGTCTTTTCAAGAGGAATTAAAGTTATTCATATCAGGATACAGCATATATTCAATAGAATAATGGTTACTTCCTTATTTGAGCTGTCATAAGGGATATTATTGCTTTTCCACGACACTGTTCTTTTTGTTGAACTTTATTAATAATAGTATTGAATGAAATCATTATATATCATTAAATTGTGTAGCAGCACCACACAGGCTATTGAAGTTGCTAGCTAAGAAATGGATTTAAACTTAGCAAAGAACAAAGCAGCTACACTATTTTACATAGGTTTGGAAAAATATGTTTTGTGTTCCATTAATACATGCAATTCACTATCCACTCTGCCTGTATAATTAAAGAGGGTTGTGGCTACTTTTCAGTGAAGTTTCTGTTTCAGAAGCAGATTAGAACACAGAATAGATTAAAATATCTTAGGTTTGCAGGTATCTATATATATATGTATACTCATATATACATATATATGAGTATATATGGAGATATATATATATGTATACTCATATGCAATTAATGGAATTTTCAATCAGTCTTCAGTAACTGTTATACTAGTAAGGTCTATCTATATTGAGGCAGACAGGCTCCTAGCCACAACTACTTTTCTCAGTTTCCATAAACAACAACATAATTCCACAGGATGGAATCAGGTATCACCACAATATTAAAGTAGCTGGAAATTAAGAGAGGTGTTAAGAGATGTCAGAATGTGAAGAACTACTATTTTGGAGATTTGTCAAAGAGAAAGACTGTCTGTTTGAAAGATGTATTAACTATTGGCCAAAACCTATGAGCAAGGGGACAAAAATCTGTTTTAAATTTTAGTCTTGTCAAACATCCTCTTTTCATCTACATGCAAATGTATTCAAAGTGTTAGGGTGAAAGGCAAAGCCTCTGTCTCTTTGGTGTGCAGACCAGAGCCCATTGAGGAAGGCGGTTGTTCAATCCAGAACATCCTTCCAGCAGCAACATAGAAGGACCCATTGTCTGATTAGAGATCTGTGTGCAGTCTTCTTCAAGGGATCTATCTTATTAGTAGAAATTATACTTTTATTGTGAAGTGTTCTTACACTGATTCATCAAATTTCCTTAATAGGTTGTGTGCTATGGCAACAAATCTGAAATCCATGTAGGTAAACTTTTGCTGATTTATTCATAGCTGATTCATGGATTTCTCTTTGAGGCTTGAGAGGAATTCCATGAAATCCATCATCTGTTTTACCAGATTTGATTATGTCAACGACTCTGTTGTCCCTCCTTCTTCTCCTTTGATTTCACAGACAGAATGAGCAGAGAGTCTATGGAAAGGAGTATGTAGCTGAAATCTCCAAGTTTCTGCCTCTGCAGACTTCCAAATTCAACCTCAAAATACAAACTCAAAGGGCATTTCTATGTAAAAAAACACACGTGCCAATAGGATGCTCCAGTGCATGGCTTTTGAAAAAGTTAGCATAGTGTTAAAATAAGAGTTGTTGAAAGGACATTGACTTCGTTATATATGTCATGTTCTCTTTCTGTAGTGAGAGTGGAAAGAGATGAGAGAGAGATGGACATAATTGCCCACCTTTCTCAGGTGCTTCTCAGGTATATATTATAGACTGGGAACACTATTTGTATGGAGTAGAAGAGAGAATAGCATCATTGCGAGTTTAGTGAGGTACTATGCAGGAGGTTTCTGCAATTTCTTAATAAAGTATCAAAAGTGCAAGAGTATTTCTGCCCTGCACTGCAGCCTCCTTTCCTGTCTCATCTAAAACCTATAGTATCTACACAGTCATACAAGATAGAACTAGGTATTGCCACTGTATTAAGTAACTAGAGAAGTGAGAAGGGTCCTAAAAGATGTCAGAACATAACAAAACTTTAATTTGTTTGGAAGATTGGATGCCTGATAAAAGCTTGCACTGCAGTTGAGTGGGTGGCTAAATCTGTGTTATCCTTAGGAGAACAGAGCATTCAGAATAGCCTAAAAATGACACACAGAAAAGATAAAATAACAAAACAAAAATCTGGATTTCCTTCTATGTTTTGTGGCTGTCACCAGGATAATAGATTCCAGAATACACAGATCCACTTCTGAAAAGAAATTCTCAGTCTGTGAGATCCAAGAGCTAAGCCTTTAGTCTATCTCAACACTTATTTCACACATGATCTTTTCCTCATGGCTTTGGCTTTCCTAAACCCATGCCTGTGCACTTGAACTGTATCCCTATGTCCCTCCTGAGTCACCTACCCCCTGTTTCCATCCTTGGTCTACTACTTTTTTAATGTTTGGGTTCTGTCAGGACCTCCTCGTTCATCCATTCAGGCCTACTGCTAACATTGCCTGACTTCCTGCACATCAGACTGGACCGTTACGGAACTTGGAAAAGGAGATCCTTGAAAATCAAACAGCTCTTCTGGTACCCTCTTCTCACAAGGGCCATATTCCATGTTATCCTTCCAAGTAGGTCCATTAACAGGTGAAAACCTGTTCTCCTGAAGTCCAATGTTGTGAACCTTCTTTTTGCCTTGTTACCTCCTTGCAGGATCCTGAACTTCAGCATTTCATGATCACTACAGCCGAGACTGCCCCTGGCCCTCAAATCTCCAACCAGTTCTTCCTTGTTTGTAAGTATGTAAGCTGAGTGCTTTCCTTTGTTGGCTCATTGACCGCTTGTGTCATAAATTAATTTTTTTTTTTTCCTTCAACTTCGTCCCTTTTTCCTTCACAGTGTTGTCTCTGCTCAGGAAATCTTGCAAGGCAAAACTAGCAGAATCAAAAAGAATAAGAACCAGAGAATGAGATTAATTTTAAAGCAACAGTAATTGGTATGTTTTCCTGTTTAAACATTCATGCAGCTCTTACGGAAATAGCATACATTAAAATGCAGTCATGTATTTTCTTGGAGAAACTGAAGCAACAGACAAATTCATCTCCAGCTGTCCAGCAGGCTTAAGGTAATTTTTTCCAGCATCTCCTGTGGCGGGTACTCTGGTCGTATGTCTGCATTAAGAAATAGTGCAATGGGAGATCCAACAGTTTGCTCATGTGTGGCTACCTAGCGTGACATTGCACGGCAAAAGTGTTTGTCTCCTTGTTCCGTGTGACAGGAGCATCATTTCTTTGCCGTGTCTCTTGCACGGGTTTAGGAAGTCAGCTCTGAAACCTGCTGGCACTCAGTCAAATTCTGCAGTGGACCAGGAAGCAAAAAATAGTTAAGAGTTCATCAGGGTTTGCAGTCTGTAGGTTTAGCTACAGAGTAGCACCTACCATACTGTGTCACTGTGCTCAGTAAACCACTTAAAATGGTCCATTCAGACTGCCAGTACATTTCTCATTTTGATTCTTCACTTACAGTCCTATTGATACAACGCATTAAAACATCTTGAAAATGGGAGACAAACAGGCACCAAAAATTAGTTTCAGTAACCCTTGCTGTGTGGAAATTGAACGATAACACCCCCCACAGGGGTGCAGAGATTTACAACTAATCATCTCTATTCATACCAACCATTCAGATCCTGGACAATATGTTAATACTAGGCTCCCCATAGCGTATCTCATAATTTGCCTATGCTCACTTTCAGCAAATAATTTTTTCCTCCCCCAAAGAATTTTACAAGCTGTAAAAGTTTGGTTCAAATCAGATTTGAAGCTTTGTGGATAAAAAGACAAAGGATTTAGGGTCTAGCCCTACACACAACATAACAAAGTACTTTAAATGATCTCTTAATTAAAAACAAAAGAGAGGAAACCTCTACTACACAGCAAAACCTCATTAATCTATCACTTAACAATGCTGTATGTGATTCCTTTTGACAAACATGAATTTAATAAGAGAAAACTCGAGAAGAATTTGGGACTTTGAAAGATTTTAGCTACAATGCCTCCCATACATGTCGTGATGTTAAGTAGTGGGAGCTAAGATCAGACAGAGGTTTGTAGTTCAAGAGTTATGTATGTACAAGTGTATGTATTCTACTGGTGTGGTAGGGAGAAAGAGTTACCATTAACCATTCACCTGTCCCTTTGTCTGCAACTTTCTCTCAGACTAATACATAAGAATCGATTTTTCTTTTTCTCTTTTTTGTGGCATCTCAACAATTGATAACTTCCATGGTTTTTTGTTCACTTTAGATAAAACACAGGTTTATGATTTTTTCCTTAGAAAGCAGCTGATCTCACAACAGTACTCAAAACAAATTCACACACACACTTGCTCCCTTCCCAAGATGCAGCCACCACATCTTATCTGCACACAAGCAACTGCATGATGACCAGCTTCTGGTTTCCAGCTTCTCTACTTCCAGGGGAGACGTTTCATGCTATGCTGGCTCATAGGGAACAGAACTTTTATACATCTTTCAGGTTTTATTTTAAAGATTCCTCATCTTTCACTGACCGAGTCAACATTAAAACTTTTCCTGGAAACATGACAGCCTTTATCCCTGCCAGCTCCATCTCTCTTCTGCCTACTCACCGCTAAACACAGCCACTTCCAGGTGAGTTTGAGAAAGTGAAAATAAAGTAAACCTGCACGTTGGTGTGCTGTATATCACTTTTACTATGCAAATGATTGTTCAGAGAAGAATAAAAGGCTGTAAATATTTTGAGAAGTGGGCCCCCAGTGCCTCTTCAGTATGCCAAATGGTACCGTGTGCTTCGTAATTATGTGATATAGAGAACACCAGCTGGTTTGAATCATTCTCAGGGGCTTTGGATGATATCGAAATGCTCTGCTCCCCCAGCGAGAGCCATAATCAAGCAAGTAATACCGTAAAGTCAGACCAAATTGACATTGAGCTGTTGGCTCTTAATGCACTTTAAACCAGATGTTAATGCTGTACATAGTGATTTTAAAGTTTTGGGGGCTTTTTTTCTTAGATAAAGAATTATTTCTCTGACTAAGCAACGCTCTAGTATGTAGACACTCTTTCAGAAATTGCATCTTATATTTTCTGAAGAGACCAACAGGCAGATGTTTACTTTCCAGTGCTATGGCAAAGAATGGAAGGGGTACTTGTTTTGCTGTCACAAAGTCATGTAGGGAGGCAGCCAAGACAAATATTGTTATGCATGTGGCATTACAACTGCTTAAAGCAACGTCCTGGGATAAAACTTGTCAGTTCTTACAGTGGCACTAACTGAGAAGTGGTAGCTGCTTTGTGTTAGCAAGTAAAAATAGGTGAGCATCTCCAGTTACAAAATTTTTGCAATTGGTTCTCTTGTGCTCTACATAAAGCAATAATCACCTAGAATTTCTCCAGAGCTTGTGGTCTTCAGTTCTTTAAAAAAATGTAGTACGAAACTAATAACAGAACTAGTGTCTATAATGTTATGTCCATTTTGTGCCATCTAATAAATAAGCTGAGAAAGCTGTCAAGCTGTGTGTACAACTGGTCCCCTACTGGAGCATCACAGATAAACCACTCTCCACAGAAATTACAGCTTCCTTCACCATATTCTTAACAATTTTTTACAGTCGTGCTTAGAAAACTTTCAGTTTTTATTACAGGGCAAAGAGCTCCTTCCCTTTGCATACCACACCTTCCCAGGTCAAAGATTCTGTAGGCCAAAGAATGAATCATGAACCATTCATTATTTTTTCTATTCCTATGACCGTTAGTGGAGCTGAACATAACTGGAGAGGCTGCTCTTCTTGCTGTTACAGCAGCAAGGGAAACAAACACATCTCACCTTCTGCAGGTGTCTAATCAAATAGTAGGATTTTCCTAACAGAAAACTTCACTTTGCAGTACGGCCTGGGGGCCCAGCAATCCGGGTGCAGCTCGCTGCCCGGGTGCACAATAGACGGTCCTCCTGCACAACCAACAAATACTTTACATAATGCCCACACAAATCCTATTCACAATTTATCATTTTCTCACAGTATTAGCCAAAAATCTGCCAAGTCTGAAGGATCCAAGGACCAAATCATGGCTGCCATGTGTCACATATAATCATGAGATCAGCCCATATTCCTCTTCATCCTTCCTCCCCTCCTCATAGCCTTCCCAGTTCGACACTCCGGTCCCTTGACAGCCATTCTACTGGTTTTAAGCTGCTTTGCATGCTGTTCTCTGATCCGAGATGTGGGAAACAAACAGTGCTAGGAGATTATGGGTACTGTTAAAAAAAGCTACTGCATAAGGGATAGAGTTCAACAACTGCTTGGCTGGAAGAAAATGAGAGGAATGCAAAAATGTACTGACTGCCTACTGTATATTATGATATCCCAAGGTGAAACATAGGGACATTTCCCCCCTTAAACACTAATATAGCACTGATTTTGTATAAATATGTAGCAATTCTTCATTAAAAAAAAATTCAGTGCAATATGCTCAATATGCTTTTATCCTCTTGAATGAGCACTTTTTTTTTTTTTTTTTTTTTTTTNNNTTTTTTTTTTTTTTTTTAAATATATTATCAATAGCTTCCTTCTGGATAGCTATGTTAAAACATCAAGTAGACAAGCCCTTAGGTAATAGGAATAAGCACAAGCAATTATGTTATCAATTATTCAGATGGATAACTACTTTAAAGAAGACAACACAGCTGCTTTAATAATTAATCATATTTAGGACACTAACAAACTACAATGTCACTTTAAAAGATTTTTATGGCCTACTGGGAAAATATTTTTTTTAGGAATACATAAAATAAAGGTGCATTTGAGAGACAGAGACTTATAGAAAGATCATATAACATTTCAGGTTTGGTTGCACTTTTAAAGTTACTCTCCACAACAATCTTCTATCCCAAGTAAACTGTTCTAAAAAAAATGTGGTAGTCCTGTACTTCAGTAGTTAATATTTAGTTTTCTATTGAGTCCATCTTTTTGAGACTCTTTTTTTCTTATCAGTTACATTATTTTCAATATATCGAAAACCGACTTTCAATCCTTCTTTTCTCAGTGGGAGTCCATGAAGAATCCATAGCAAAATGGAAATTTATTGTGAATGAGGAGTGAGACAAACCTCTTCCTTGGAAGTTCACTGGGATTTTAAGAAAATAAGAGCAATAAAATACCCAACCAGCTCTTGTATTCATAAAAAAGTTTCTTTTGAGGAGCTTAACAAAAGAATGCAATTGCAATTTTGTACCTAGCATACAAAATCTGCTTTCCTTATCTGTTTTATTCAGCTTTGTTAGTTCAATTTATTCAAGACAGAGGGGTGAAGAGAGATTTTCACCCTGAAGAACACTCAGAACTTTCTTTACAGGAGTGCCTAAAGACAGACTCCTAAACCTGTACTTAGGCATTTAAGAAGCTTGGCTTTTTCACATGAATTTCGAACAGCTCTCTTTGAAGGCATTCACCACCTTTTAAAATAACCGAAAGTAGTTTTTTTATTTGATGTCTATTAAAAAATGGAAGAATCTTTAGCAGAATCTTAGTAGGACAGTTCTTGTATCTTTTAAGGTTAAAATCGTTACTACGGACCTGTGCCTTTTCAAGACTGAGAGCCTGTGGCAGGTTCAATACACAAAATTTCAAGAATTAACCTGGAGCTGATTGTGGGATCAGAGCTATAGTGTTATTGCTTACATTTGTCCCTCTAAAAAGTATTTATCGCCCAGGTTTCTTTCCTAGAATTGTCTCCTGCAACTGTGCTTCACTGATTGCTTACGATTCAAGGACATGACTGTGCAGGAAATTTGTCCCAGCAGGCTGGAGGGGTGTTCCATTTGTGTTCAAAACCCCACAGACTCCACAGTAATATGTCTTCAGACTTGCCCCAGCACAGTAACTACAGAGCAAACAGCTTCTCAGAAAATATGAACACCTGACTTCCAGAGGGAACAAAAAGCAACATGGTTTCTGATTCACAATGTGATGCTGGCCTACTGATACAGGCACATTTAGAGAAGGATTTGTACATGGAAGCAATTTAACCTCACTGAAGTTTTAGATAATAAAAGGTTGTTTCAAAAGATATAATTGCCATGTCACACATGTGATTTCTTTGGCTAAACCGATAAATGTGGTTGCTTTGCAAAATTTTATTTTACATCTATTTTTGATATTTAAAAAAATCCTTGACTTTGGGATTATTTATCGGAGCTGCTTCTCTCATGATTTTTAGGAGCTCTTTTAAAATTATTCAGAAAATTCTACACAAACAACAAAATATTAAACGTGTCACTGTTTTGGTAAACTAAAAATAAGCAAAGAATATCTTCATTCAAGCACTAAGGTACAACTGAACTGGAATGAATCATAGTATTCAACTGGTTGATATTTCTCCCTTTCTATCCCCTCTGCCACAAGGGCTGTACCTGATGCCCAATCCGCACCAGAGATTTTGGCTTGGAGAACACTAAAATAAGGGGGAAATTACTTAGCTATCATTACAAGTGGAATGGATGTCCTTAGAAATGCAGGGATGAGATCTAAGATCAACCAGAATCAAATCACAGATGACAGGTATACAGCCATTATGAAAAAAACATAGTAACAAGCAAAGACTTAGCAATAGTAAAAACTTCAGTTATAGATGGAAATTATAAAACCTCATAACATGCCAATGAGGCTCAAGTTTTCAAATAATACTTGTGTTTGCAAAATGCAGAATGTGGTACTCATCACATGAGAATTACGAAAGATTTTTCATCATGTGAGTAACTTAAGGGGATAAATACCTAACGTGGTCTAGGGATAAAGATTACTAAATCAGCTTCTCTTTTTATAATGACCTCCCAAAGCTTTATGGAGATGGTTGGAGAGATATTTCAACCACTATTACAAGTTTTTATATAGGAAAAGTAAGAAATGTGGAAGCATGCTAACATTTCAGTATGCAAGAATGGCAAACAAATAAGTATGAAGGCTGTGCATGATAGAAGAAACTACTGTCAAATATTTGGTTTCTAGATGGTAGGAATACAAGTAAATACATTTGGGGTTATATAATGAAAGTCTTGGCAGCCACACCTAGTATTTTAGGAGGTTGTAAATTTGATAACTATGAAGTTGGGATATCCTTAGAATTCTGTATTGGTTCAGATAGAACTTCATTAAGTACTGATTGGAAAATATCACAACACTGGATAACACCAGTAGAACATTCAGAATACTAAGTGATCTAAAATTATCTAATATTGAATCATTCTCAAAATACTGAAAGTGTGATTTTGTTGTGTTGAGTACTAGAGACAACCCCATTAAACATTTTAAAAAAATAATCTAGGACTAAATACAAAAAAACCCCACCATTGCTGATTTTTCAAATTACACAAAGATTGCTTGTAAACCAATATGGAGAAGGAAGTATTGCATATAAACCAGTTACTGGGAAGGTAAGCAGAGCTAGGAGCCAGGAATACAGGCCACAGTAACAGAATGGGAAGTTTCAACCATGGAAAATAGTGGAGCTGAAAAAGATTCAAGGAGAACGTGAACTCTTGGGATGGTGACATGACACAAAGTACTAATGAAATCCTTGGGCATATGCAGAAATAATGACTTCATTACAGTGTTAAATTGAAATGAAAGCATTTCACATGTATTTGGCATCCATAATGCAAAAATTATTTTCAGAAACTGAAGAAATTTCAGGGACAATGCTTAAAAATAATTTGGTTAAGATATCTCTCTGTAAAATGTCCAGAACAGATCCATATAGATCATACATCAAGAAAATGATTGCAAGATGATCAGATAAGCAGCTGCTTTTTTTTGTTTGTCCTCCTCCAGTGCCTCTATCCCACTCGATGCCTGATAGGTGCCACTGCCTCACACAGCAGCTCTGCAGGTAGGAGTATCCTCACAAATGGTGGTAAATTAATGCAAGATGTTCAGCATTTGCCTTATGGATTCCCTGGAAACATACAGCAACCTTCCAGCACCGTCATGTAAAAGAGAAGTCACCAACACCTCCAATGTGAGTGCAGATTGTGTGAACTATTATTACCATGAAAGCCAAGGAAATTCCCTCTCAGAAACAGAATACTTGCACACCTATTCCTAAATCATATACAGATAATGTAATATGGAAGATACTTGCTAGATCAGTACTGTGATAGCAATTTTTTCCTCTCTATATTTCTCCCTTCATTAGTAAGTGCTTTAGGAGTCACCCAACTACAAATGCCACAGAAGTTTAAAGACTTATAAAGATCTACCCATTAGAATGGTTTTCAGTCAGAAACATAATCACTGGAAGAAATAATCCTTCCTGATCAGCCATTTAGTTATATTTTCAGAAAAAAAAAAAAAAAAGGTGCAAGTATTTAAAATCCATGAACAGATCGTGAATGAGGTTTCTGTTATCTGCAGTCTTATTAAAAGTTAGGAAACACTGCATTCTTCTCAAAAAAACTAAATGCAGATGGGTTGGTGGGGAACGGACTGTGTTTATAAGTTGAATTAAATTCTGAGGTAGAATCCATTTTAAAGCTTGTCTTCCACTTTAATCTGTTTCTCCTTTTGCACACAGAAAGCTCAATGAAAGTTGAAGGAATTGAAAGAACCCAGCACAATACACATTCATCTCAGACTCCTGTATGTGATAACCTTTCTTCCCATCCCAGCTAAGAGATCATGTTGCTCAAGAAGCAGGATTTTAAGGGTTTTGACAGCTGATATTTTAGATCTTAGGCACCTAATATCTTTTGAGCATCTGACAGAGAAGTTTAATCTCTTGGCCAACCATTTTTATGTTTACCTGTCCTGCAGATTCAGTATTCTATTTGTGCACTGTTGGAAGTAACATCAGAACATTTCTGTGGCAACATGTTTTTTTCAATGCTCACAAAGATTTTTTTTGCTCCAAGTTATAAATGAGGTTAGCCGAAGAGGTTCAAAAGAACCCATCTCACAGCAAGAAATAGTCAAAATTAGCTTTCTGGGCCACCAGCTGATCCTGTGGCTGGGTGCTTACTGCAGCACATATAGCCCCAACTTTTCAGAAGTACAGTTCTACTCATAGGGACGCCCTAAAAAGACACCTACACTTTCTGGAGAGATCTGGAACGTCCTTTTATGCCAGCAATACAGGATATAGAATATGAAAACCACAAAGCAGAATAAGAATATATTGGTCTCACTTTCATAGCACTGCTATGAAAAACATAATTTTCTATAGTTTACATTCTGGGCGACTGAGAGGGGAATGAAAAAGGAGATTGAGACGTAAAAAAAGAGCTAGCAGATGCATTCTTAACAGACAGTTAGAGGGTTTCTCAAAGGAGAAGAAAATGTGAATGCCTTCTCAACTGTGGAGAAGAATACCAAGGGTTAGAAAATAAAATCTAATGAGATGAGTCAGAGGATCAAAGATGCAATACATAGAAGCAAAGCATGCAGGTCATTTTTACAACAGAAGAGAACTTGAGCAGCTAAAATATAGCAATATACATGTGGGAGGCAAAAGAAGGTATATCTATATTGGGTACCCAGTGTATGTGAAAAGAAGAAAAATGTAGGTACTAGCAAGAAGAAGAGGATAAAGAAAGAGCGTACATCTCTTAGAAGGCAGATGGGGAAGGATATTTTAAAGTGGAATGTATCTAGTGATGGTATGAAGGATAATTTGGAGAAAAAAAAACAGGAGGCTTCAATCAACAGAAAAAATATAATTTTAGCTTGAGGAGGAATGAAATAGATGCTTGGCAGATTTATTTTTTTTTAAAGGAGCTTCAGAGTTAAGTGGTTAATAAAGAGATCAGGCCATTGACAGAAAGACGGTGTGGAAAATATGGGAAGTTTAAGGAAGAAAATCTAGGGAATTGGTATGGGATGGGATTTTTCCACTCCAAAAAGCTGACTGTCTACCCAAGAGATATGCCTAAGGTACACACGACACTGATGAAAAATTTGAGTGGACCTCAAGAAAATCAGAAGCTAAACCAAAGATGCATTAAGTGGAGAGATGTAAATGAGTTTTGGCAACCAGAGACACCAGGACTACCTGCATTCATGACAAATGGCAGAACAAACATTAATCCATCTAAGCACCCTAAATAAGCAAATATCAAGGCAACATACAGAGAAATCAAATTTACCAATATTTGAAACCACATGTTTTCTCAGGATGAACATCCATGAGTTTCATCAACTTCCAGAGGTCTTTATTATTCCCACCTGCTATATTCTATTTTTTTTCATATGCTGTACACCTGCAGGCTAAAGTATATATTAACAGCACTTAAGTATGTACAGCTCTTTGCAAATACTCATCTCTAATTGATTACTGAGTATATATTTACTGCCTAAGCTGCAACTTAAATTACCGAAGGACTCAAAACAATCCTAGAAGATGATGATAAGCAATATTACACCACAAGCACTTATTATTGTTTTAAGCCCTGCCAGAGAGTAGACATGCACTGTGATATTTATATGAAAAGATAAGTTACTTATTTTCATTGAATTAACAGGAAATGGCAAAGTAAAAGGAAGAAAAGACACTATGTTTTTTTCCTCTTCTGGGTGTGCACTTGTAAAGCTGTCACATCTTGTCATGATTATTAGGACTCACAAACTTTTTGGAAGAAATTTTGCCAACCTACCTAATCAAATACATCTAAAATGTGTTTGTAAGTACTCATTTTGGCAGAGGTCTGAAAAGCTGCTCAAGTCTCACTCAAGCCTATGAATCAGAACCTGAGACAGTGTTACTCCTGGTAAGTAAGGCAGCTTCTGGAACTCTCTAGCAGGGAGCTGTTATTGCACCTCACTTACAGGTATCCATCAATCTCAATCACCTTTGCTGGTGTATTTCTTATATTTTGAACTCCTCCATTTCACTTTATCCTGTCTCAGCTTTTAGGTCCAGGACTTCAGAAATTTCTCTCTTTCACCACTTCAAAAGCGTTCTGTTTGTTAAGCTGTTCCCATCATCTATGAGTCCTTGAACCTCAGTGTTTTAGGTTTTCTTCTCACCCAGGACAGCACAGTACTTGTGGGATTCGTCCTATGTATCTTCACAAGACTGAAGACAGTAGCAGTGAAGTTAACACATCACAGATTTGTCAGCATTACTATGTGGCTGCTTGTGAAAGGTGGCAGCAGCACAGTTCAGAAGCTCCGTCTGCCAGCCAAATAAGGTTTATTATTTGTTATCATCTGCTAGGACCAATATAAACCATGTTTTGGGACTATCAGAGAGAGAATTACCCTTGAAATAATTTTTAGGGCCATTTCAGCTCCTTAGTTTTAACATGTAACACCTTGGACTAGAGCAAAGTTTTGTTCTGTGTCAAGAAATTCCATGGCTGGTGAAAAATAGCACCTTTTGCTGTTCCAAACCTGCCTTCTGCCAGCTTCAGTTCAGCTCCCTCTTACTTTTAGAGGAAGATGTGCTCAGTCTGTCAAGGCCACTCTTGGTTCTCCTGAGTATTAATGGTGAGCTGAATGCCTTCATTTTCTGTGTGAAGTTTGGACTTTTTTCTATGTGCATCACTGTATATCTATCTAAATTGCATTTCATCTGCCATTTCACTGCTCAGTCACCAATTCTTATAAGTTAATCTTGTAGTATTTTACTGATGAACCTTGTCTTTATCATGCTGAGCTTTTATATCATCAACAGACTTGGTCACGTCTATATTCATTCTAGTTATTTCTACTCCTTGTTTTCTGTCTTTTGATTTGCTATCTGTCTACACAAGGAACCGTATAGGCAGCAACCTTTAGTCACTTAATTTCCTTAAAGCTTTTGGGAAAGAAGTCTCGTTGAAGGCCATCTGGAAATTCTGACAATCTCCCTTATCCATGCACTTGCTAACAACTCCGAAAAATTCCAGTGGCTTTGTAAGTGAAGCACTCCTTTTAAAAAAGCTTCCATGAATGTTCCTTTTGTTTATCTATGAGTACATTAATTGTATTTTTACCACAGGTTTTCTTCATTTCCCTGAAAATTACATTTGTCTGTTACAGACTAACACCTGTACAGATTACAGGTTTATATTAATCCTGACTTCCCAGAAAACCTTTATAAAAAACAGTGCCACTTTTGCCACTTTCCAATCCTCAGGTACCAGCGTGGTTTATATGATGAATTACAGGCTGCTGTTAGTTACACAAATATGAATAAACACCTTTTAAAAGCAAAACAAAACAAGAAATTTTCAGCTTATGTGTCTAAAGGATTTAGAGCTGTTGCTCTGCTTTCTCTCAGCTGCACCTGACTACTTATGTACTTTATCCACTTAAAATCGAACATACTATTCCTTTCAATTACCCAAAACCAGACATTTTCTGATTTACTGATTATGCCCAGAAACTGGTTTGTATGCAGTACCTGCCAGTATGTCTCTTTCACTACTGTCAAAAGCAACCACAAGAACACAGACCTTAAGTAGCATCCTTCCCAAGAATTCCTCCTTAAATTTCATTGGATATGATCACTTCCTGTTGTTTCCAGACTTTGGCCTAATTAGGTTCATATTTAATTACATTTGAAAATACCCAAATTTCCATTAGAGAGCTGTTTAGTCATGAACTTTTGACATCTTAAAGGCCTCAAATAAAAGAATGCAATGGATAAAAGAACTTAACATATCTGATGTAGATACCTGTCATGTGTCTCAGTGCTTCTCAATAAACCCAGCAAAACAATTTTGTTTTCCTGACTCACCAGCAAATGAAATGGTCAGGCAGTTGGACTAGATGACCATTGTAGGTCCCTTCCAACTGAAATATTCTATTCAACCACTGCTACTCTGAGTTAATTCTAAGAAATACAAATTTAAATTATATACACAAAACATGCATTAGCCATAATGCAATGCTATCTACAAACATTCAAACTAGGTCAGGTTACTCTTTATGCAAAGAAAATTTGTTCTACCATGCAATAAATGAGGAAAATGTTACTGTGGATAATATATCCACATAAACGACCAAAAATCTATCTAATATACTGAAAATAGTCTGTATATACACAATCTCATTTTATTCCCGTTACAACAGTTGTCTCTAATAAAGATACAATAAATGGCACGACTGAAACACCAACACATTTTCTTCCAGCCTTGATTCGAGGAGGGATCTCTATGCTTCACCAAGCGGAGAAAGATGGTTTTCTTTCTTGCCTCAGACACGAGTAAGTAGAAGCTTTTGTATATTTGTCTCATGACAACATTTCATCTTAATACAATCTGGTCACAGCAGCTACTGCAGAAAATTGCTCGCAGTTTGCTGGCACCATGGGAGACCATCATTACTGACAAGACTGAAAAACTCATCAATGACAATTCAGGATTCAATCTAACTGTGGCATCCAAGTGCTGCACTTTTTTATTAGGGCTATTTTCTTGCATCTCTTTAATTCTTATTCATGTCCATTGGTCCTTGACTCACATTGTGATTCAATGCAATAAAGGCTTCGGCTCAAATGAATTCAATCTCAGAAATCATCAAAAAGTACGATTTATGTAGCACTTTTAGAAAACCTTATGACAGCCATCAATTCAAGTGGCTAGATGTAAGCTCTTCTTGAACAGTATTACAAAGATGTTCACCTATCTCCTCCACAAAGGAGTCACGCAGGGTGGCCTATTCTGTAGCATGTTGTGACATGTTACTTTCTCTGTGGATGTTTGGCAGAAACCAGTTACCACCTGTGCCAACACCTTTGTTTAATACATTTGTTTGTTTGATTGAAACTCACCTATCATATGGTGTCTCATGATCACTCACTCTAAATCAGACTGAAGCCATCACTGCTCTCAAGAATTATTTAAAAAGGGTACAGATCTACTATTTTGAAAATATATGACTTGCTGAGCTTGCAAACATTACACAACACTGAGTAGAAAATAAGAAACAGAAACCACAGGTATTTTTTTACTTCCTTGTTATTGCAAATGCTATACCTATACCTTCAAGGGAGAGAGACACAAATTCTAGAAACAGGACAAAAATACATCCTTTTAATGAACATGGCATAAGACAAAAAGATTCATGCTGTCTGCAGCTGAAGTTGGTGTATGCATTGTTCCAACGGTACACCAGTTCTCTGGTCTTCAACTGCAGTATGAATCTCTTGTTTCATAGAAATCTACTATTCCATACAGTGGCAAAAATTTACAGCTAGCTTTTCCCAAAGCAGGGTTAACAAAACCTGTAATCAGAATCTCATTTGCAAGGGAAAAAGAAAAAAAGGAAAAAAAAAAGAGAAAAAAAAAAAAGAAAAGGGTGGAATTCTTATTTCTTGTTTTCTTATACTAGCCTTCAGTCCCTGTTTGGAAGATCTGTTAAAAAACTACTTATCCCTGATCTCTCACTGGTAAGTGGTAGGGTATTCTAGCTTTCGATTTTCGTCAGTTATAGAAAATCAAACTCTTGATATATATTCAAAACACTTTATCTCCACATTTAGTGCAGACTCACAATTAAAGAGAATCAAATTCAGATCTGGGGTTTTTTGTGGGTTTTGAGATTTTTTTAATCACATTTAGTCAGGCATACAAAAGAGGTTAGGCAGCAGGGTGCTGAAGATAGCTCGCACATTTTTAAGGCATTGTAAAAAAAAAGAAAAAAATATGGTTGGCCTTCTTTTGTAGCCTAAGGCTTGTTCCATCCCAAGTGAAGTCATCAAAGACTAGTTTCGTTATGGACATTGTATTAGGCATTAAACAAGCAGAGTGAATTAGGTCAACACTAGGAAACCGTTCTTCTCTCTCTTTCATCATTACATTACACAGGTTCAAAGAGAGATATCAGATAGATCATGGTCCAAAGCCAGTGTTGGCAAACACACAAGCAAGCCAGCAAGACACAGCCAAACTTACATCTGGGAAACCAACTGAGCAAATGGAAAAACACATCTGTTTGCCAGGGTATGCTGACTGGTTCTGAACTATGTGTTCAAATGACTCTCAAACAAAGCAGGTGGCAAGATCTATTCATTCTTTACTAAGTAAAACAAATGTAAAAATCACAACAAATAAAAACATATCTGTCACTTAATTATAGTCAGGAAATAGAATAAGTACACATACAGTGAAAAAACACAGGATTTTTTTGCCCAAATTAATTTCCTCATGATTTTTTTTCTTTTTCTAGACCCAATATGTTTTTAATCTTTAGACTGTGAACTGTTATTTTCCCTCTTTACATTCCTCATTGTGATCTGTTATTCACTGAAATCTTTATGATACAGTGGGATTATTATTACTAGTCATATAATTAGGGTTTTTTTTCCTTCTAGTGCTCCTAACTATTCCATTTTTATCGGTCTTTAGGATGTGTTCTCAATATTCATGTGTTTGTTTACTTTTTGCAGGAAAAAAAAAAATCACTTAACCTTACAGGTTCTTTCTTATTAGGTACATTTAAAATTGCACTGAACAGGACTTCAACTGAAATGGTGGAAAATACAGTATATAAATATTAGTATTTATATGGAGTTTTGAAGCCTCAGATTTAAGTATAGACTTATGCAAAATTGCCAGCTTCACATACATATGCAAACATGCATGCACACACACATTTTTGATTGTTTTACTTGAAACATCTTAAAGATATAAAAGTCTACTCAGAAGACTTTAGGTTATTGTTGAAGGAAACCACAATGTTTTAATTCATCCCTGTAACTGCTCTCTCTGAATTTATTCCATAATTGTTGCTATTTTCTTCTTTACATGTAGTCTGATTTTCAACAAGTTTTAGTTTCACTAGGACTTACACTGTGGAGGACCAATACTCTACAGAGAACATAAAAAGATCTTAATGCTAATCTTAGAGAAAGCAGTGTGGGTAAGATCCAGCCTCTTTACCTGCTGCTTCTGTTAAGGTCCCCACAAGACAATAATTCCATTTTTCTGTCATCTAACTTGATCACTTCTGCCAAGCAATCTGTCCTAGGAGTACAGTATTTACACTCTAGGGAACATATTCATTATTTTAATAAGAAGAATATCTATTCACCACAGAAAAGTGTTGAGTCTTTTATACTTTATATAATAGAAGCAGTGCAACGAAATAAGATATCACTCTACGGTCCAAGGAACAGGATCTGATAGTTACAGACTATACACAGTCTTAAAGTCAAGTCATTCTCACAATTACTAAGAAGATCAGACTTCTGAAAGGGATATTTTTTACATTGGTTAAAGACTACAAGCTGTGATTAAAATCAGAGGCATGCTCCATTAGAGTTGAATCAGTAGATTCTACAGGGCTTCATTAGGTGAACATTTCGCAATCAAATCAGAAGGGAAAAGGAAAACATTTTTGTTTTTAAAAAATCTTAAAAATTATGTTGTTTATGTTTGTATCCTATGTTTGCATGAGGATTTGCGAAGTAAAATGAACTTATTCTTTTCCTAAACAGTTTTACATCCAGTTTTCACATAGGAAGCAGTGGACTCCACCGGTTAAATGTAATTATACTTTTTTAATGATTAAAAAAAAAAAATCAATAGGCTGACCAAAACTCTACGCAAAAGTTACAAAATTAACGGCTCCTTAGCCCAAGGTACAATGGAACTGTAAGAATTTCCTCACTGGAAAGACCTAGTATTTTTTGTTAGTGTCAGATGTGTCTTTGCATGGCACTCCGTTGAGACAAAAGCACTGTCAGAAGCTGTTCACAAAGAAGGATGAAGGGATGAAGCTGGCAGTGGTAACAGTGGCTTTAGGTATCATGTACTACTTATGCAAAAAGACACTTACACTGCATTTCTGTTCATTGCACCAAATACTGTATATATAAAATGATCAGATTGCAAGTCACAAATCTGTACAGAAATGTTATAAGTCTTTTTGACAATGCAGCTCAAATTCTTTTCCCCAAAACCATTCTATAGCAATGGGGTATGCACATGTGCTTAATCACAGATACACAGAAGTTCTCATGTGCTCAGCCTCATGAACAGTTCCTGGGGACAGGAAAATAGTGATATAAACTGAGCTGTTCAGGCTGCACAAATAACTTACGTAGAAGGTTAATAATATGCTGGAATATATTAGGTAATTGCAGAGTAGAAGCTAAAACTATATTGCTTGACAACCTTTTCCATACATTGAGAACTGGAATAGAATAGAATTTGCTGCCCTTACATGTCTTTAACTGCTCACTCTTCGTCATGGCAACAAAAACTACTCAGGTACAGGACTTCTTTTCCTGGTTATGCTAATCCTTTCTAGTCAAAATGGAATTTTGTATGAAGCAAATGTCTACTAATAAGTCCACATAGGGAGGAATTAACTGAAAGGAAAGTTATTTGATTGGTGAAGCTATCCTATATCACTGAGTTTTAGGTAAACGGACATCTTAAGTTCATTCACTCTTCAGGTATTTCTGGGAGCAGTAGTTTATTCACATCTACTACGTATGAGATCAGAATCACATCAGTGTCATGTTTCTATTGCTTCAACCTAAGTTTGTTTGGGTTTTCTTATAACTTGGAAAAAGGTAACACATAATCACACGTACAATTAGAGCAGTAAGAGACTGCCACTAAAAGTATTCAACATATGTCTAGTTGCTCAACTAGGATAAAGGCAGTCTCTCTTTAATACAATTTTAATTAAAACTAGCTTATATAGGGCATCTCCAGAGTCTGCTGAGACAATATGGAAAACATGTACATTTAAAATCACAGGATTTAAATCTAGCAGAAGAAAGAATGCAAAAGAATGTAGAAGGAGTACTTTCAACGAAGTGTAAAATCTGAAGTATTATTTTTCTTTTTTGCAGGTAGTATCTTAGGCCACTTGGGCACGTTTAACAATTTTGTCTTTGGTCTCTAAAACAGGTTTTTCAGTTGTGTCTCACATTCTGTAGTCAAAATGCCAGATGAGTAACCTGGTTGATATGACCACGGGTATTATGAGATAGAAGAACTGGATCTTTACATAATTCTGCGCATTCTTTGGAAAACCCAGGAAGGTCTCGCGAATAAGCATATTTTCTACTAAGCAGAAGTAACTGAAAATGCACTCCTATATAATTCTGTCTTTCTCAAGCACTGTGGTCCAAAGTAATTTCTGATCAGCATCCGACACCCAGAAGAAAATTAAATTACAGAAAATAATATGAGCAGGAAATATGTAAACATCTGGATATATGGAAGAAAACTGCGAGATATCTAAATCATATTCTGTATTTTAAGGAATGGGTGCTGCTGAAAAGAGAAACCTTCAGAGAACAGCCTGATAGCAGCAGATTCCTGTGCTCTTGATGTGTTTTGGTTGGCAACCATGCAGAGGAACCTAACTGTGCAAGTACATTGTATATAGTTGCGGAGACTCATACCTCATGTAGGACCAACACATTTGTTTCAAAACATGTAAGTTCTGTCTTGTGGACAGAAGTTAAATTAAACCTTGGGAAAGGTTTGTGGCTGATCTAAGGCTGAAAAACTGTTTGGAACTTTGAGAGGACTAGCTGGGATAAAAGACTCGATCAGACTACGGGACAGAAATCTCAGAGGGAGATTTTGAGGAGACTTAGAATTAGTCCTTTACAAGGTGATTCTCATTTTCCCAGCAACAGCCACCACGTTGACCAGGTTCAAGTTTCTAACCTCACAGGCAAGATTAAAAAGGCAAAGGTATCACAAGGAAGGCCTGGAAGGAAAAAGCATGGGGAGTTTCTTTAATGTATATGTAGTGATACCTGAAGCTTGCACAAAATTCTAAACCTAGCATAGTATAATGAAGCAAAAAACTACAAAGAATGCCATTTATTTTAAAGAAAACATAGCAATGTGCAGAATCAGTTGATATACCAAAGGAGTTATGGCAGCACTCTGTATGACAGCATACACCAATTGCCTACAGTCCACTAGGGTTCCAAAATAGGCCTGCTTGGGCTGTTTGTTTTTATGCCCACTCTTCATTTTCAGAAATGCAGAGTCAAGAAACACCTCCATTTCCATTTCCTAGCCACAAAAAAGGTCTCTTTGCATATGGAGAAGCACCTTATTCTGTGGAGAGGCATCTGTCATCTAAATTCTGGTTTACCTACCTCCACCTATTCCCTAACAACTCCTCAAAGATATAAAACTCAGTAGATATGTTTAGAACAAATCACTCACAAATTACTAAGGCAGCCTGCATGGACTGAAATGGGAAGCTGACACCGGGTGGATGAAGCCATGGCTGCTTGCATGGGGCACTCAGGAGTGAGCATCATTGCTGACAGAGGCAGGAGCCAGACATTCCCAGCCTGAGAGTATTTGAACCCCACCACTCAGGAATGCCCTGCTCACCTGACAAGAGGTAGGACTGAGAGGGAGCCACCTCCTCTTAGAGCTGGGAAACCGAGAATGGAAAAGGAGAAGAGCTGAAGAAAGAATGAGCATGAGAAAGGCTGATATAGTAGCCTTGTTCCCATTTATTTCATACACCTTAAAATAGGTTTTGAGAACAGGGACCAGCATCCTGAACTCACAGGAAAGCTTGCTCTTAACTAATGCTTTGTGTACTTGACATTGAACTTTAAATTAACTAGCTTAATATTACAGCAGACTATAGTTTGCAATTTGCAACTACAGTTTCCTAGGAAAACATCATAACTTACAGAAGCCTAAGCAGCAGGTTAAAGTGCTCATAGTCTGGTCTGCCAGAGCATTTGACTATACCAATAAAAAAATCAGCCATTTATGAATGCTTAAATTACATAGGTAGGCAAGGAATGGTCAAGGTCATACTTCTGTACTTTGCATTTCTGATTTTATACAGAAGCAAAATATGCAAGGCAGTTCTCCAGAGTTTTACATGCCATTCAGTTCTGCTGCTGACCTGCTTAAAAGCTCGAACTTTATTCTCATGGAACGACTGAGAAAACTGTGTGAAGCTGCATTTTCCTTGAAAGTTCAGATCTCATCAGGAAGTGTCCAGTTGCTGAGTCAGTAAGTTTTTAGAAAAGCTTCCCCATAAAGCAGCTCTAATACTGGATTACTTCTAGTCTACTTTTTTGTCCCCTTGTTGAATTATGGGGCATGGATCTTTCAAACAAAGCCCTCGCTGCCTGCCATTAATCCTTTTGGGTAAGCAAATCAGCAAGCCTCTTAATCACTGGGATTGATAAAACCAAAGCATCACAAACCATCTGCCAATTTCACAACTATCAGATCCACAAGTGAATGAAAGTACAAGATAAACAGCACAGTATGGAATGCCACAGCTGAATAAAAAATTAGAACGATCACAGGGGAGACAGATTACTGCTTTATTGTACTACAATTCATAGAGCAGCTAAATCTCAGCATATCATTCCTATTACGGTAGCCTTTGCTCCAAACTGCAAGTCTAAGCATAAACACATTTTTGTGTTATGGGAACAGAAGCATGCAGTCACATACCTAACAAATACGAATATAACGTACATTTTCACAGGCGACCTTGTTCTCCCATTGCCTACAATCATGCCATATCTGAAATAGCACTTCAAAATAAAGAGGGGTCTTTGTACCTTTCTCACTCACAAATGTTATAATTTCAGTGCTATACAGTTATATAAAACCAAAACTGCTCAATGGGATATGAAATACTCCTTCAAAATGATGACAGGCCAGTCTCAGAGCAGACTAGTTACTAAAACTAGGTGCAAAACAAAACCCACGGCATGTCTCTTTTGAAACAGTCACATGAACACGCAGGGTGGTGAGGCAAGGGGTGGAAGGGTCAAGTCCTCCCTCTGCACGTTTGCATTGGAATAATTTATCCATTGATTTTTTTTCTTTTGGTAACATATTTAATCCCTCTAGAGAAAATAACAAAGGAGAAAAGCCCCTCAACTGTGCTGAAAACTAAAATCACTGAAAAAAAAATTAAAAAAATTAATATGTCTAACCACCATCACAACTCATAAGAATCAGTGCTGGCTCCAAGCAGACAAAGGAAACAGCTTGGAGCTCAGCTCAAAAGCACTGGCAACCAGTCCTCTGGGGCCCCTTCTGAGCCTCCGTGAACCTTGTAATGATCAAAATACTCACCTCAAGCCTTTCCAGTATAAGTTCAAAACTCAGAAAACCAACTGTTCAACAGTTACAATCAGAAAAAAAAGCAAATACAAAGTGTAAAAATTATAATTGCTGTTTCCCTCCCCCTTCTCCCAGGCAAAGATTTCCAACTCCACAGACAGCACCTGCATCAAAAGTTTAGAAACAGCAGTGAACTGGGCACTAACCACAGATTACAACTGACAGGCACATACTACCAGCAGAAAGTGAAGACAGTGAGAGGGAAGAGACTCTCCTGCGCTGGTTTGGCTGCTACTCCCCAAGCTTTTGGTGCTGCAAAAAGCAGCTGCTCAGCCCCTCAGCTGGGCAGGCTCACCCCCAGCACCGTTCCTCGGGGCTGAGGGAAAAGCCACTGCTGGCAGGGCAGAAGCATGCAAGAATCTCTCAAAACGATGCTCAACCACTTACAGCTTATGAAAATGAGAATAAATAAGGAAGCTGCTGGTGAACAGCTCTGCCTGAATGTTGAGATGGGAGTCAACCTGGACCCGAAGCTCCCAAATGGGTTCCTAAGGCTAAGATAATCAGCAGAAAGGCAGATGACAACACAGACCTGTTGCCCAGTCTCTCACAATACCATGTGGCAGCTGCAGCCACACTCCATGAGGAGCTCTGCTGGCTGCCACCTCCTTGGGATGTTCTGAGGCACCTACTGGATCAGGCCGCTCTGAATATTCAGGGAGAAGATGGTCTCCTTTCTGGGTTCTGACTTAGAAGAGGCACCAGATGAAAAGGAAACACAGGTTCCCTCTATGATGCTGAATACAGGATGGCCAGAAACTGCTCTATTCATGCTCAAATTGTTCCGCAGCTGTGTCGGGGCAGAGTGAGCTGGAGAGGCCAAAGCAACCCCTGGGAATGTTCCTAGGAACAGTGTAGAGGCCATTAGCTGAGATCATGTCCTGGGCCTCTTCATTAGCTGTATCATTGTACCCACAGAGAGCACAAGGGACACCCTTACTAAGAAAACAACCCCCCCAAAAAAGCATTAAAGCAATTCTTTTTTTGTTTGCATTTTTTCCTAAAAAGCACCAAACCATTGTTAGTGTGATGTAAATGTTCAGCCAGTGCTTTCAAATTTGGATGGCCAAGTCGTATAAAATGGAAGTGGCCTTATTTACAGATATGTAATTAATTAAATTTCTACAATTAGCAACCTCAGGCAGTCAAAATAAGTGATTGTTTCTGATGTGCAAACATGGATTTCGATACCTTACTTAAGTATCCCAGTGAGAAAATGTCTATACAATGTCAAAGCAGGTAGTCTTCATTAAAATTCACTTATCTAATTCCAGCTCTTGAAGGACATTTATCTGCAGAACACATGCACATTGTGACATTCACTTTAAAAATGTCTATGACTTCAATGGCAGAAGTGATTCAGCAGGCTAAGCGGCAACATTAGTACAGGAGAAAGTTATCCAGAAATTTATTTATTTAATGGCAGCTGTGTCCAAGAAATCAGAGCAAATCCATCAGTCAAGAAGATTGCCTAATACTGTTGAACCTATTTATAGAAATTTTACTGCCATAAAAAGTCCATAAATAACAACTTTCTGCTTTTTAGCACAACTATTTTTGAGAAGAGCTATAGTTTTGTTTGTTGCAATGCTTTCCTAAAGCCTTTGAAAGACTTTCCCAATGTGCTGGGTCCTTCTGAAAGTTTTGAAATTCGGCTCTGAAATTCAGCTCTGATATTTGGCACATTTAGCCTCACGATTTCTAATGTTTCGTCTACAGAACCTGCAGTTTTAAGCCACAGGGAGGATACATGCTTTGTTAAATCGGGACAACTTGCCTACTCCTACAGAAACAAAGGCTTCAGTATATTCATGGAAGGATCAAGCTATGACTTCAGGACTACTATTATCTCTTATATCTTAGAAGTCATCACTATTGTTAGATTCTGTGAAATATTCATATAAGTAAACCCAGAAAGTTACAGTCTCCTACAGGTAGAGCCTCCTAGACTTCCAGAATGGTCCTCTTGGTTTCTATATATTCTACCTTTTTGACATTTTCTCAATGCTTTTTATCTTCAACAACCTCCGTTCAACTACTGTCTCTTATTTTTTCTGCAAAAAAAAAAAAAAAATTTGGGCTATTTTCATACTTTAATACTTGGATTTTCATAGTTTTAAACATATTTCTTATTTAAGATTCTTGTGAAGTGAGGAAAAAATGAATATGTGTTGCAGAGTTCAAGATGTGAAGGCGCAGAAGGGTTGAAGGCCAGATCAGCTAATAACCAATCAGAAGAAGACTGATTACCTTTGTAGACATAGACCAAAAATGTATTGCTTTCATATTAATATTGAGGCATTGCTCTAACAGTGTAATCCAGGCTGCAGAATAAGGTGGTTTGTTCTATAGAAATTGTAACAATAATATAAATTGCAGAGGCACTAACCTTGCCCTACTCTTAACCCATACTGCAACCAAGCCTTGTCCTCAACTCTGACAAGAGGAAGGAGAAACAGGTATTCAGTGTAGCTTCATTATCTATGTCAGGTTAAATCTGCTCTGCCACCCGAAGCAGCACTCCTGCCCTCCCCATGCATTCCTGTTTCCCCTCCTTCCCTTGAGTCAGCACATAATTTTTGCAAAGGTACTAAAACTCTTGGGAAAAAAAAAAAAAAGACATAACAGTAATTCTGATCCAACCTGAGAGACTAGAAAAACTGAAGGAAGAGCATCAATAAAGTGAGCTTATTTGCTGGCTGACTTGTGTAAAATCCCTACATGATCCAGGAAGCAAGGAGCAAAACAAGAGTAAGGATGTGCAGGCAGCTGCCCATGACAGCTCATGCTGGCAACCAGCATCTTGGTCTAAGTCACTTGTGGTCTTGGCACTTTCTTAAACTGACCTAAGTCCATGCCAATGCTGGAAAGAGCAGTTCATCTCTTCTCTGCACTCTCTGCTTAGTGTTTCTACCCTCCACCCCCTCAGTCAGCCTCAGAGCTTAGGCAATCACCTGCAGATTTTGAAGAGGGATAGAAATTTTCACTAGACCAAGTCTTGAAGCATTCACCTAAACAAAAGCCATTGCTGCTACCTCAGGTTATTTGTGATTTACTTGAAAGATGCTGGGTACTTCCAGGCACTTAATAAACATAATACATGTAGTTTGATATTCCTAGCTCCTGTAGTGAACCACTACAAAACTATGATTTACAATCAATGTCTTCACATCTCAATAGAGTGCTATGACTTTTACTGGTGATTACTACTGAATAAAGTTACTTAGAAGCTGAAAGGATGCATAAAATCCAATACAGTTGCTTTATGAAGTCTGAAGCCCTATTGTAAAACACAAAATGCATTTCCCTATAGCTATTGTGAATATATTTGTAAAGAACACAGCCTATTTTTTTATGAGTATTTCATGCCAGAAATAACTGAAGATGAAAATTGCTATCAGATTAGAATACCCACAATCAAGCACTCATTAGAAACTCAAAGGTACCCTACACGCAGACATACACGTATATCTCTTACATTCTACATCCTAAAGAAAACTCAGAGGGTGAATTCCATATACCAAATTCAAATCCTTTGAAAACTTTCAAACATACCCTTACAGTAGTTGTATGGTTTTGTACATTTGTTCTGTTTTACATTACAGTCATTTGCAATTCAAGATTAGGTTGAGTGAAAGAACCACCAGAGTAAACCTGGTCCTTTAATTACATGAACATGAAGAAGTAGTGACACGCTAGCAGCTGCAGTATACCTCCTTTATCTTCTTCATCAAGACCGCCTTCTCAGCTTGTCTCTGTCACTTGTGTATTTGCATAGGCTTTTAAGCAAGCTGTTGTATAAACATAGAAATGACCTAGTCAGTCCTCTCTTGGATGGACATGCCTCTAACACAGAGCCATTCCTGTTGCCTCCCATGTGATCTAAAACCCACAGAGTCTATCTAGTGAGTAACGATGTCTTGTGGTCTTGGAGCTCTCAAACGCACCCAGAAACAAGGGGGATTGGTCATCTTTGTAAGTCCAGCCAGAGGATCCCCTACTTTGTGACTTCAGATATTTAGGTACATTCCCAGCAAATGTACGGATAATATAGCTGGGAATAGGTTTCAGCACTGCTTTGTGATCACTTACTGTCGAAGTTGTCATTAATACCTTGTCTGGTGCTTTTGACTTATATCGGATAACACTGGTGTGACTGGGTAACAGTCTGGTTGTAGCAGAGCCCAGAGACTGTTCTGAAAAGGCTGTGTGGGTAAGGCCAAGATATTTTTTGGAGGAAAAAACTTAGCTATATGGCTGCAAACTCTGTTGTGCCACTTGAGCTCATGGCCAAGGAATAGGTCCTTGCTCATACACACTGCCCCTAAATATGCCTCTACTTCTCTGCATATGCACTAAGCCTCTTGGAGAAACATGGCAAGAAGGCAAATAACTGCACCTCAGCAATCAACTTTCTTAATTCTATAACACCTCCTTACATGGAACCAATCCCTATGCTAACAAGTTTCATTGGGCTATGCAGCTGAGACTGCCTATGTGGACCTGGCTATGATTACTTCTCATTGAAGAGTTTCAGGGCTTTGCCTTCTCCACGTTGCCCTCCCTTGAACACCCGCACATGCATATTCCCCTTTATTTTTATGTAAAGAGTGATTAATAAATGAGAAGCTATCATTGTAGCAGGGCAATATCTGTCAGTCAAATGCCTTTTATTGCACAGCGACCACTTGGAGCCTGTCACTCCACTATCTGTCAAGCATCTGGGACAAAATTGTTGCTGTAGCCCACCCCAACAGACAGTGAAGAAGACACTGCAAAGGGAAGGCTGCAACGCAGAGGTGAGCCCTTGAAATAAAATAGCAGTTTACCAACCTGACTCGTTTTGATTACCACAAGATATTATTTTTTCATGTTACTGAAGGTTTTTGTTCAGAATGTTGTTTTCTTGACTTAAGATTCAAAACTTTTAAGGGAAAGTGCTGTATTTTCTTCCTTACCTTTTCTTGATACATCTCCCTACTCAAACACTTGATTGTGGATTTTTTATTGAGAACCTTGTAGATGAGTGGCACCCACTATCCTCTTTCTTTTTGCTATACTTTTTTAAATAGAAAACCTTAAGATACTCTCTAGAAGAACCAGTAACAAAAAAGAAGCCTGTAGCAGTAGCAAAAAAGAACCCTGTAACAGTCTTATGAATACAACAGAAGCCAGTAACTCATTATATTAGTGTGGTCAGAGACAGCTCTCAAGATTTGGTTTCTGTTTTAAAAAGTCCTCCCAATCTCTTCTTTACCTTCTTCATCTTCTTTTATACTTCTAAATAAACCCTAATAATCAACACATCACTCTTGCACATGAAAAACTACACATCAGCTGTCAAGGGAAACGGTGTTGTTAGAGTGCTTAACATTCTCATTCTAGAGCAGCTGGATTTCCTGAAGTATGCATACAGATTTAATAGCATGAGCAAAGAAGACAATGTAACTTCAAAAGGAAGAAGCAAAGACAATGTAACTTCAAAAACGAAGCCTCCTTTTAAAAATGGAAATGAAAAATCAAGCTCATATTCAAAGATCTAATTATTAAACTATGTACTGTAACTCAGGCAGAGGATGTAATGAATCCTTGTCTTCGTTAAATGAATGTAGACTTTAATGTTCAGATGTATGTTTTGCCTAGGAAGCACCCACAGTAACTGAAGATGCTGCTGTTCCACAGCAATGTGTTACTGCCTTGGTGATTGAGGCTACTGCATTGATCTGTGCTCTTCAGTCACTCAGTGTGAAATCCAGCAGCTTAAGCCACATTTCCGTAACAGGAAAAGAAGAAAAAAAAAAGGCAAAGCCAAAACAAACAAACAAACAAAAAAACACACACAAAACCCTAAACTACTTAACTTTGCAGTGGCTGAGGAGCAGGTATTTGGTAGGTTGTTCTTAAGCTTTTGCAGCTGATTGCCTTGTGACATTCACTTAAGACTTTAATTGTAAAAAGCTACGAACTAAATACGAGCTTACAATTTGTACCCCTAATTTGCTCCTTCAGAAGCCAGACGGCTACCTAGAGTACTTTTTGGTCTAGTTAGCAAGTAGGACTGCTCACAAGTCTAGAATTCGTGCTTCAGACCAATTAATAACACAGCCCAAAATTAATACACAGATTCATATCTCTCAATGAGAAAAAAAGTTATTGTGTTTTTTTTTTTTTTTTTAATACAGTCAGGGCATGGATTTCATTACTCAGTCTCTTCCTGCTACACACTCTAGAGAAGCTAATTTAAACAAAGAAACTTAATAGTTATGGTTTGCCCTGAGGCAAAAGCCCTAAGGAGATATTGGTTGCAAAAGTAAAGCTGTGACAATCTGTACAACTTACGTAACTGTAAAAAAAATGATGGAGTGACATCATCGAACATCTGAAAAGCAAATATAAAACTCCATTCTCTACATCAGAAGTTACCAGTACAGCACTACCAGTATACGAAGCTTAGACGGTTGAATTGGGCACATATCAGATTCAGACTGATGGAAATGAAGATGCTTGTAACCATGTTCTGTGTTGTCTGAACAGGAGCTTGGGACACAGTTTTCTAATAGTCAGAGTGGAGGAATGTGCTAGTGGCAGAGGACCTGAGGAAAAAAACCCATTTTCACTTATTTATTTGGTCAGCTCCTACACTACACAGCATAATCACTTCTATAAATTATGAAAACTTTACTCTTGTTGTAATGACTTGGTAATAGGTCCAAATGCATTGGAGCATGATATAATATTCAAACCATCACACAAAGTGTAAAAGATCATTGCCTGGTTCAGAAATTATTATTGTAAACAACATCTTGTGCAAACAATTAACAACCTCCATTGCATCTGTAAAACAACGTCACTTTCAGGCAGCCTATGCATTGTTTCTCTAACAGTTGTATATTATTGTGAATCAAAGACATCTTTATAGTTAGAGCCAAAACTCTTGAAAATTTGGAATGTATGTGTTCAAGGAAGATAGAACATGGATGTCTTTGCTGGATGTCATCTGTTTGGAGTATGTGTTGAACTCCAGGATGTGATAACCTCAGACATTCACTAAACGGGATATACATTTGATAATATTCTGCTTAGCAGTCTAGACATAGGTCCTAGCTATCATATGTTATCCATATGCTTCTTTTCTATAATCAAAACATAACAAACTTGCCTCATCATAAAATAAACTTGTGGAATTTGGGGAAGAGCTTTTAGATCAGTGCATAAAGAAAGCTGCCTTCTCTGCCTTCTTCCTTAGTGGCACGGGACAACGTCAGTTTCGAATACCACACAGCTGGGAAGTTTCTTTTAAGTTTTCTGAGGGCACAAAATCTGTTTCTATTTTGATACTTCATGGTTTTGGATCCTAAACCATCAATGTAACTGTTTATAGTGAAAAGGTATGATTACAATGACAGTGTCCAACTGATGGCAGTGTGGTTCTCTATTTCCGAAAGAGACTTTCCTCTTTTTTTAAGATCATTTATGAAGTGAGACATTAAAAATCTTCCAGTTTGCAATCCTTTTTTGTTGACCCCTTTACCATCATAAAGTAACCAAACTGACAGTTTCAACTTCCTATGCTTCACCAGAGAACCTCATTAATAAGAAATAAGAAAGGATTTTCTCCAACTGGAGAAAAATCTACAGCAAGTTCTCCTGTCTGTGCCCTAAATCCAGGAATGTACTGCCCAGGGGATACTGCATAGGTGCTCATTACACTATTACAGCATTTTAACAAGTTTCAGTAGTCTCTTGGTTTACATTACTTACTTTTCTACTCCTTCCTTTCAGATATCTCTCCATATTCACTCTCAGTCTATAGAAAACACAGTAAATACACTTACTCTTCAGTTTTTGTTCTGTGTTTCAAGATTTGGGCACATGTCTGTTTCTGAAACAGAATCTTGGTATGCTAATTATAGCCACAGCCAGTGAATATTACTTTATTTCTTTAAATAAAATTCATTCACTTTGCCATATTTTGTAAGTCAGACACAAAATGCAGATCTGGCTTCCTAAAGAAAAATAAGGTGTTTATATACCTGTATGTGTTTATGAAAAGTCTAACCCATTGCTCTTTAGATCCTCATAATACATAACATCCAGAAATAATGTTAAATTTGAAGAGCAGCAAAACCGGTCTTGACAACAGAAACTATGTTTTCTCTCCATTGCCTGTTTATCCAAAACCCAAATCACAGTCAAATTGAACATTTTTTGAACTTCAAAAAATTTAGCTAGTTTTTTTCTCAATAGATTTTTTTTTTTCTATGATCTCCAGATCACAGGAACACCAGACAAAATGCAGATCTTGCAGTCAGGTTGATGAGAAGCAGAGAAGGTTTTTCAGTTGTTCTGGACTGGTTTGTGGCATCAATACGTTCAGCGACTGAATGATCCTCTAGATTACAGCAAACATATTCAAATTATTTGAGATTCTTCCAGAAGCAATACAAAAGGCATCACTTGCATTCTAGCAAGTGTCACTTGTATTAGCGAACAGCTCCGAACAAAAACTACGAACAAGAAGATGTGTTTTATACAAATCCACAGCCCAAACCATTATCCACTTTTCTTATAATAAAGCAGAGACTTAAATAGCCTGTTTAATATGAAACATGACTGTTACCAAGACTGGTTCAAAGCTTTCTTAGTGTCTTTAAGGTATTTTTGACCTGCTAGCTCCTACCATTATTGAGTAAATACTGCAGTACGGCTGAACAGTTCCAGGAGTTGCAATCTGGGAAGCTGTTCATTTATGGCCATAGTCTTAAAATCCCTCTGACAGGGCCACACGGGGTGTGTATGGGATTCCAGACACCTTCAATGTGTTTTAGGCAGTGACATTTCATGAGAAAGTATGTGACTGAACTACATCCAAAATCAGAGGCTGGCTAAAGAAAAGTTGTGAAGCTTTGGTGTAAAGCTGATATGTACAATGAAGTCAGTTAACTTTCCAGATTCTCCTTTCAGAGTGGCTGCTGAAACCTTGTGAATGCCATCTTCAGTGAAAGCAAACAGGGAAATACTCCAAGATCACAGTGTTCCTGTGTACAGATAAGCTGGATAACACAACACCTCATACACGATCATTATTCTTCTACTCTGTGGATCTAAAATTGTAGATACCTTCTATATCGCATACCATGGTTGCAATTTAAATGACTAACTGTTCACACCACACAGCTCATTAGCAAAAAAGCAAAACTGAACTCTCTCCAACTTACTTGATTTCCTTAATTAACGAAAAAACTACTCTCTTTCACTGCTATAATATGTATTAATGAGATATATTTCATTCATCCACTAATTTATTATAAGGTTTTTATTTCAAAAATTGGATTCTGAAAGGAAGATTCATGGTTACTGTTGTTTTCACAGTTTAGTTTTTTGATCATCTGATAGTTAGGAAACACAGTAGGAGATGGTTTGTACCAGGGAGGTAACGAGGGACCTTACCAAATCAGAGGATTTTTCTGTAGTTAGTTGTGCTATCAATAAAACAACAGAGCTCCTGCTAAGGAAGCAGTTTGTTGGGGGCATGTAGCACAGTAGGAACACCATGTCTGTCTTTAAAGGTGACCTGAAAAAAATTATGTGATACTGCTGAGCTATTTATTATAGGGCCTGTTCATTTTACAGCAGAAAACCTGTCACACTCAAAAATGACTCCAAAATATTACTCAAAAAATCCTTCTTTCAGAAAACCTGCAGGAAGTGCATTCCATAACACAGTGAGGGTCAGTAGACATGCACAGTAACGATGTAAGCCAGACACAATACAAGTTACACACTGATAGATGGCAAACATTTACCAGTGAACAATACCCCTAATCTGCTATATCTTTCATTGCTTCAGTAGTGACATATATTAACAGGGCCTGTTGCAACAGGACAAGGGATAGTGGTTCTAAACTAAAGGAAGGGAGATTCAGACTAGATACAAGGAAGTAATTTTTTACAATCAGGATGGTGAACACTGGCACAGGTTCCCAGAGAGGTGGTAGATACTCCATCCCTGGAAACATTCAAGACCAGGCTGGATGGGGCTCTGAGCCACCTGATCTAGTTGAAGATGTCCCTGCTCATTGCAGAGGGGGTGGACTAGATGAGCTTTGACGGTCCCTTCCAACCCAAACTATTCTATGATTCTAATTTTATTTCCTGTTCAGAAGATAATCCAACCAGCTCAGGCTGCTGAATGACTATATGTGGTTCAGGTACTGGAGCTGGGCTCAGCTGCTATAGGTTCAATTCCACAGTGTGCATCACTTTACCTTTACTCTCTCTTGTCTTTACACCATATGCCCTTTACACCCTTTACCCTGCTCTTTGGCGGGGAGATCGTATTTTTCCAAACATATGCACACTATACAGGCATTGCAGTGCCATTCTCAGTGCATCTTAGGAATGTGAACAGATGAACAGGACTTGTAGGCCAATGGCAGTTACCTCAATTACATAAATTGTATCAACTATGTAAGTTATCTCAGCTGTATTAATTCACAAATATCTCCCTCATCTTTTTTAACTATGCTAGTTGCCTCCCACTGACATAACAGGTGACATGACAGTAGCTCTTGTAAATAAAGAATACAGTAAACTATGTAAATAGCTACAATTCATCTATCTTAATTTGCTATCCAGTTCTTCATTAGTTTAAATTCACACTAATCTCTTCTTAGGCTGAAGACAAATATCTTCATAATTTCAGCCTTTAGTTGCTCAATACTCTACTTTTTTCCCTTCAATTGGAAAAAAAAAAAAAGCTATTACTATTTTTAATATAAATATGTATGCAAAAATAAATCCTCTCTTGGTGGTATAGGCAGATTACCTAAACAGCAGGTAAACTGTGTTACATCCCAAACTGATGTTTGTGCAGCCTGTGTTCCATATTTTACATTTTTGCCTTTGGAGTTTTAGTTTGTTTGTTTTTTACTTCATCCTGTTCAGCCTAAGTACTCATGACCCTAACAATCATACAGTTACCAGCACATTGGTCTTTACATCTATGTTAAACCTACATCGACCTTTAATTTGTGCTGGCCTCAGTGACATTGCAAATGACCATAAGGTATCTATTAACAGAGAGAGAGATACTCTTAACACACTTGCTAAAAAATGTCAGATAAATAGAACATAATTTTGCTAGGAGCTAAGATCCATGTCTTTAACTTTGTATTTTGGCAAAAATATCAGCTGTCTTTGAAATGGAAAAACAAAAACGCCTAACGAGAGCATACTTCCCAGAATGTGGCCCTCCGCACCACGTTATGAAGATGTTTTTCCTCCATTAAAGCACTGTGCCGCTATGATTTATGACTGCAAAAACCCTTTCAAATTAAGATTTGTTTGATTGTCTGTTTCTATTAAGGGTATCATAACAATATTTTTCCCTTTTCCAAACAAATGTGCTACCCAGCCTAGCATCCACAAGACATGCAGAAGGATGTGACAGTGATTAATTTCTGTTGCTGAGTTCTGTATTTCCAATAACTACATTAAGACAGTCACCACTTTTTAATAACTACAAAATAGAAATTCTGCAGGGTATTTTTGCTTAGGTAATTGATAAAGCATCTTCATATTAATGACTGTAAATTATGACTGAATTATATAAATCTGTCTCTTCAGAAGTCTCCTGTAGAACAGAGCAGTATAGGCAGCTGCTGTGCACTGAGGTAGAAAATTTATACTATGAAAAAGAACACATCACCACAATACCAGAATTTGCCTGAATATATCTAAATATTTTTTCTTCTTGATTCTAATCTAGATGATGAAGTTCTGATGTCATAATGTATAATTGAAATAAATTGTATATATGGTTGTTGAGACTTAATGAATATCATCTTCCCATAGGAAATGGTAAAAGCAATATTAGTTTGGGTTTTAAAAGCAAATTAGACAAACCACTGGAAAATTGCTTATAGAGAACAACGGTGCAGTGGTAGACACAAAGATGGGTAGCTTAACAGAGCTTTCCTAATATCTAAGAATTTCTCCATCTCTGGTCCTTCCTTAGGTAAAACTATAATCAAACAGAGACAAATTTGAATGCAATTGTGAAAATAGATGGTAAACTAACCCTCCATTCTTAAAGCAAGCTAATAAAAAAATACCTTAGCTTCCACAGGATCCTTTCCTAAAGCTGAGGCCCACATTAGAAGATTAGGATTTTTTTGTTGTTGTTGTGTAGCACCATACAGTATACATGCTTAAAAACAACTCAATGTTTAGAAAATATGGTCCTATGACTTCTGTAGGTATGCCCAACTATTTTTGAAGAAGCTATATGAAGTTTTTCCAGGCAGTGAACTCCAGTCACAGTACAGATGGATAATCAGACTTCTTTTGAGAGAAGCTAACAGTTTAGTGCCGTCATTTCATTCATCTGTAAACCAATAAATACTCCAGAAATTATTTGGCAGCAGTCAAAACGTGCTGATGTTTCATCCAATATTAATATCCATAGGTTCAAATTCAATTTTTTGTACCTTACAGAAAAGTGTAGTCCACATTTTTTGGTTAATAAAGATCAAGATTATTTCCTACAGGAAACATAAGCCTGAGAAAAAGACATGTTGAACAGAAACCCACTCTTCTGTAATATTTTGTCAAATATTCTCTGCTGAGAGCAACGTCTCTTTGGGCATTAGACCAGACCACAGAAAGGAGTAAAGAAAAGTTCTTCAGATACTCAACAGCTCTTACTTGTTGTGTATTTTACTGGGATTCAAAGATGGCAATATTTCAGTAACATATACAATCACAAATATTGTATCTATACAGAGTGAAGGCAGGGTCATACTATACGATTTTCGGTTATATTGCAGCTATCCTTTAGACTTGCACAGAAACAACAGGAGCTATGGAACATACAAGGACACTAACACAGCCACTTCGTCATACCACACTTGGATATCTATATGGTGATTCAAATATCTCTGTACTTTTATCCAAGAAACCTTACACCACTTCTATTCATGCTATTACCTGCCATATTTTGTGTGTATAGGATTTTATGGTTTATCCAAAAAACTCACAAAGAAGTTCCTGCCAAACAGCTCCTCCTGGACAATACACAGGACACTAGAGACCTTGTGTGTGAATACACAGCTGAATTTTAACAGCCCTGGAAAAGGCATCAGTGAAAGTGTTGCAAAGGAAGAGGACACTTAATCTATAGGCTGGTATACAAAAATATTATCTTCCAAACATGTAAGTGCTTCTCAGACGTGCTCTCAATGGCATTATTTTGTTAGTCAAACTTAACAATAAGAAAGATAATTCAGCTGACACTGTAAGGACAGACAAGTTACTATTTTTTAGCATTCTGTCATTTTAGCAATATCATGGGATTTATTCAGTGCCAGTCAGTCATGTCTTTCAGAGACCGAAAGTCTTCCTGGAAGGGACAAAGGCATTGTGTTACATTATTTTTGTACTGTAAAGCAATTCACTAGGCATGGAGCAGCATAGTAAAAGAAAATTATAGTAATTCTCAAAATGGGATGAACGTGCTCCTACTCTAAGCACACACTGAGTATCACTGAAAGGAGAGCTCTGAACTCCAAACAAACCTTGACATGACTCAGCCTGCAGCTGAATGCACCCTCCTTCCTCTGCACTCTTACTCAAAGGCGCTATGCTGGGGTTACCCCAGGCAAGACGCTTCACTGGGGTCAATTTTGTCTTATTTCAACAAGGCTATTATGTAGGAAAATTTTAGTTTTCAAATTGCTGCAAGTATAAACACCACACTGTTTTTGCAAACAATAATGTAATTAGAGGCTATTACAAAATAATCAACTGTGAACCATAATTTTGCCATGCTTTCACTAAAAATGCACAGACTGTCATTTTTAAGTACTGTAGCTCTATCTTTTATCATTCAATTAATGTTTCATGGAAAAGCTTCACTAGAAGCAGATTCTGAAAGATCTGATACCTTGAACACTTGCAAAGTCACAAATGAACTAACAGTTCGCGCCTGTACCTCAAGTTTTTATGAAAGACATGCTAAAAGCCTTGAAAAAGACACAGATGGTGTTTCATATCAATATGTCTCAGAAGAAAACGAAAAAGAAAAAAAAAAGAAAATCCCCATAGGATAAGAAGCCATTTTAGGGGAGTAGCAAGGCCACTTACACTGGTAATAGACATCTTTAAACAGCTTCTCTCAAGCAAAACCTTTGGGTTGACAGCAGGCAAAACTGTCTTATATCATATCACACAAAGGATCCAAATTAGTGAAAACTTTCTCATAGACCTATCTTTAAAATATGTAAATGTATATTAATGTATGCCATATTTTTCTTTTGTTTGTAAGAATTTATTTGAGAACGGACTTCCATCCCAACACTTTCTTTTATTGCTCAATCTAATACTGAAAATACAATGTGCCTATTCCAAATCCAAGGATATCAGCCCTGATGGGTCCCTACAGCTGAGGAATGAAAAAGTTACACAATATATGAGATAGAAGGAAATACTATCTAAATACGAAGTTTCATAAAATCACCAGAAACCATCGAATTCTGAATCCTTCACTTTCTAGGAAAGCCTAACAAAGATACTCAAGTATGCTCAAATTTCCACATAAATTTAGTCTACATTTATCTTAAAGATAAAAAGCCTTGCCAAAAGATAAGTTCTCAAAACAAGCAGGCACTTGGTTGCCAACACTATCCAGTCTATGGCCACATGGAAAAGACCAACTGTGGAGTAAACAACATATCCTCACTTGCTTCCTTCTGAAAATGACATTACAGCATGAGACATGGTGCATGCACACAGTGGCATACTGCAGCTGCAATTACCCTGTTCCTCTTGCCTGCTAAGCCCTTTCTCTGCCTTGACTTTTTCTAGTCAATAGGGCAAGCTATGAAGGGACTTCCTACCAAAGCATTTACTATGAAGCTTTGGATAAGAAGACTGCACTGATTCCACATTTGGTTTGACCATGTTAAATGCAACTTCATTAAGGAGAAACTTGATCACCAGGCACACAGAAGGATTTGTTGAGAATAGAAATTAAAATTGGACAGTGCAGAACAGTCACTCCACATATCCTACAAATATTGCCATTGCTCTTATTGTCTTTCTGTGTATCCAAGTCAACTCACCACAGTATTTTTTCCTTTTTTTTTTTTTTCTAAGAACCGTTATAGTTGAGCTGTTCATTAAACTATTTTTACACAAAAGGTGGGGGAAAAGTTTTTAATTTCCTGCACATTCCATTTACTTTTCTCTTTTTCATGTCTATCTTATTAGAAATCTTTCTCCATTCTAACCATATTATGTCCTTTTCTTCCTATTTTTCTTTGTTACACAATCCTTACCCCCAAATACCATTAGTTCCCTGTGTTACAATTGCTGTGTTTATCCTTTAAGCTATCTCAGCCTACCTCTGTGTCTTTCCTGAACATACCTTTTCTCTTATCAAGCATCTGCATGCTCCAAGTCCTTCCTTTCTTCCATTACTATTTCTTCCCAATATTCTGAAAACACGATCTCACCTTCAAGTTATCATCTATTTTTCCTGTTTTTTGGTTCTGCCAAATCTAAACCAAACACCTCTAGCAAACTTCAAAAAATCCCTGAATTTCTTGCTTGTCCTTACCACGTGCTAGAATTTAACTCCCTTATATGACTCACATGGTGGCTACACCACCAAAGAAGAAAGGCACCACAGAAATCCCTCAGAAAAAGTACAGATCTCCTAGTATAGTCAAGAAGAAGAGAAAGGCTGAATGAGCCCTTCTCTTACCATGCTATGCTGGAGCACATTCTGCAATATCCCATGGGAGCATAGATAACTAAAGCAACAGACAATTCAGTAGGACACAACAGGGAGCAAATAAAGTAGCATGCATATCACTCAGCGGGCATTACTGGGTGAGCCACAGAGAAAGTATTTTGGGATACAGAAAGACAACAAAAAGGGGACACCTTCTGGTGTACACAGAGAAAGAATGTATTTGAATGTGAAGGTATCTTCTTCCAGTTCTGGAACATCACATGATACTAGTGGGCAAGAGTATAGCCTGTCCTTCTCAGGTTTCCAAACTAAAGGAAGAAAATGAGCTTTCACTTTTGTTACTGCTTTTATTGCATTGACCATCACAGATGTAATTTGGAAAAAGACAACTCTGCGAGGGCAGAGTCCTGCTGTATTTTAACTGCTGCTCTCATGTGGCTGATGATAATAATTTACTAGAGACACAACCGAAGATATTTTCATAATGAACTGAGTAAGATGCTGCTGCCCACACAATTCTCACTCCAAATCCAGACTGTGAACAAAGTTCTTTGAGATCAGCTCAGGGAAAACACAACATTCCCAGAGTTCACCTTGTGGTCTGGCAGAGAGTTAAAACTGGCTACACTTACTGTAAGAAGTTTACAACTGCCATTTAATAGTTTCCATGTTTCAGTTTCTACTATACAAAGCAAAAACATCAAAATGAAGGATAAACTGGGATTTTTTTTACAGGCTTTTCAGATCATGAACTGTTTCCAGCGTTTCTAGAAATAAACACTTATCTATGGCAAATATCCATCTTTCCTCTCGTCTCCCTTCTTACATATAATTGAAGAAGAATATATGTTTCTGCTGCTAAATCTTTCAAGTACATATGAAAAAAATCCTTTCAAATGTTATAACATAGTACATGGCTACAAGGCACTGTAGCTTTAAAATACATGACAAGCCAAGCAGAAGGAAATTTTGGGTTGGGTTTTGCTCTGATTTGTTTTCTTTTTTTCAAAGGACATGCATTGGACTATTTACAGTTTGGGCCATTTGACTTCATTTCTTGTTGGCTAGACAGAGCACATTGCTCTATTTCATTTAATTTTCAGCAGCCTAGTATTTAATTCAGAAGATCATAGAACAGCTGCAGCACATTTAAAGATAAGCCTTCAGCTTCTTAACTGAGGTCTAAAAATGTCATGAGTATTTCCTTGTAATGAGTTTATACTATCATTCCTGAGTAACTGGCACCACCACAAGAGACTATATAATACATAGCTGCATCAGAAAAGCATCAGGATTATTTCCTTTCGTAACTTAATTCAGGTAAATATTAATAGACACATGTAAAGAAATAAGTTTAATATGTTGGTTCAAAATAGAGCTGATCTGTGATACACTCTGTACGTGCGTGACTGGGAAAAAACAAGCATGCACACGTACAAAGTGTAAGATGTTTGTTATATAAAAATGTGTTGCATGGTAAACAGTTCGTTGTGTTGGGTTTTTGTTTGCTTGTTTTATTTATGTGTCATGTTATTTGCATGCAATATTAATAACGTTTATTTTAAAAATTCAACTTTTTAAAAGGGCCCCCAGGAGAAAGTCAGATTTAAAGTCTGAGACCCTGGAAAATGGCTACCTCACTTTTGGATATTAGCCTTTGGACAGATTTTACAGACAAAACAATTAAATTTCTCTAAGTTCTTTTGTCACGGATTCTTGTCTCTCTGCCTTGTGTCATATTTTGTGAATTATGCAACTACATGGTAAGTTAGTTCAGTTGGCTCATCCTGTGGAAACTAACTCTACCAGCACAGAAAAATAGAAGGAAAGTTTTCTGATGCATCAACAAGATCATCAACTCACTTTCCAGTGATAAAATCACTTGACCCAATGTAAAGTAGAGAAGTGGGAACATGGTGTTGGGATAGGACAGCAAACAGACTGTTTTAGTAGCACCTGCCACAGGGTCAGCTGAACCATAACACCCTTCATGTGTCCCCACCATACGGTCATTCCTTAAATTTTACCATCCAAGATTTCTTTCTTGTTTGTGACCTAGCATTAATTTCTACTCCTTTTTCTGAGAAAGGTAAGACTGTGCCTTATGACTTCAGTGTGCTTACAGCACTCCTTGTCAGCGGATGAGTTTTTCTAATGCTGTTGTACATTACTAAAAAATTGTGATGCCTCCCCCAAGTTGTCTATTATCACCTGTCTTTGACACTCATTGTTTGATGAGTTCTTAAACCATCTCTTAGGAGGCATACTAAGCATAGAAAGCACCTTATGAGGACTGCCTCATAAATCTGGAGGGCACCATTATCAGAGTAGGTCCTACTGAAGTACAAAGTCAACCATGTACTTCAGTTCCTCTGAGAAAGACCTTGGAACAATAAGGAACATTTAAAAGAACTTTGTTTGAAAGAAATTCACAATCCCAGTGAGAGTTAGGCTTCCAAGGCCTATAGAGCTCCTGAAGAACACAGGACACTGAGAACAGATGATGTGCTGTTGTAAGGAAAACGTGTCCTTTTTCATCCTCTGAAAACGGTTCTATGTATTGGTTCCTTCTATGAGCTCTGTGATGGAAGAGTGACTAGAGAGAGCACCCTGACTTCTTCTCAAAGAGACAGATAAAACAGAGACAAAATTGTTCACCGAGGGCCTGGATCTGCAGAGTGCCAATTTTACCTCATGCTGTTTTAAGTGGAATTGGAGCTGGCAACTAGATGACTATCATATCTTTCACATAGTAGTGCAGATTTCAACACTGAATTAACTCATAAGCTTGGCCAACATCATAAGCAGCTACAGTAATGAGATGTTCAGTGCTGAGCTATGTGGCTGAGATCAGTGGTGCTAACACCAAACCTGTGGAAATCAGAGGTTTCTGAGATGCTGCAGAGGAGAAAACACCAGAAGCATCATAATTCTTTGAGACAAAGAAAACATTCATGCTCACAGGCACAGGTCTTGGAATAATGAGTCTGGGATCAAGAACAACTGCTCTTGACTGTAGCAACCTTGAAGTTTTTCCTGGCTTCTCAGAAACAGTTGGTTTGGAGCCTCTGGCAGCAATAGCTTAATTGTTCAACTGTCTCCAGAGCTGATGAAGCCACAAGACTGTTTCTGTGCTAAAGAACATGGCAGACAGGCCTATAAACCAGGGCACTAGGCATCAGCCACAATTACTAAAGTAGCCTCTTGAAAAGCGCAGTCAGCAGGCAGGTGCTAGGTATAGACATAAATGCAAAGTTACTTTTTTTTTCCTTCCAAAGACCAAACTTATAGAAGTTCAAAGAACAGGAGAAATACAATCCAATCATTGAATGAGAACACAACTGACCTTCACGTAAACAAGCTAAGTCATAGAAGAGACAGAGCGTGTGGCCAGCATTTAGTCTCACACTAAACTTGACTTGTTGGTCTTTTGTTGTGGTCAAAAACCATTTCTTTACTGTGATGTGCTCTCACAGTCTCTGTGAACGTTCATGTGAGAACAGACATTTGAGCAACAAACAGTTATAAGTCAACTAAGCAAATTAACACAACTGAAAGGTGGTGACTAATTCTCTTTTAAGTTCTGGTCTCTACTGAATGCATGCTTCACCACAAACACTGTGGTAGTGTCATAATTAATTTGCTTTCTCAGCTCAAAGCCTCTGGTTACTACATGCTGAGACTGATTTAACAGGTTTAGTTCAGGGGAGCATTTTAGGATCTTCTTAAAATATTTTGTAGTCTCCCCTGTAGGATGACTTTTAAATATGCTGTCCTTGCATAACTTCCTCTCCTGAGCTGAACGAATACCTCCAGCTCCTCTTGTTTCTTAGGTATCTAGCACCGTAAGTCCCATTTGAGACTCATAGACTTCCTTCTGTGTGTGCTCAGTGCAATGCAAATGAAACCAGAGATCACATCCAGTACTGAAGAACATTTCATGACAGTTAAACTCCAGATTCCAGAACAGGTTTTGCTACTCCAGCAGCTCAAGGCGTTGAATATGGCGACTGTACAGAATCTAGAACTCAGGGAGAAATGCAAAACATATGTTATCATTGTACTTCATGCAAAGTGAAAGGATCCATATTTTTCCCCACAACTAAAAGATAAATTCTCTTTGAAAGTGAGAAGATGGATTTCATTGTTGTTTTCTACTGATGTGAGTGCAACCAACATAGATTAAACTGGTGACCTCTTTTATTCTTTTTCTGTAAACTAGTGTTGGGACAGCTGACCTGCCCACAGCTTCTCTGACCATGAGAGTGAAGTAATTGGACAGTGCTGGTAAGTGTCAAAGATATGCTGCACATTTTCTGTGGAGTGTGTAGCAATTCCACAATCTCCAGCAACTAAATCCATTTCTGGATTTAGATTTGTCTTCTCAAATTGGATGTTCACTGCCACAACAGCAGAGGTTCCTTTTCACAGGCTGAGAAGGCTGAGGGCAGCATCACAAAGAAGGGAAGAGGGAAAGGAACAGAGGATTTGCCCTCTGGATTTGACTATGCAATTATAAGAATATCTGCAGTCACTGAGGTAGCAGATGAGATTAAAGGATAGTACAGATGAGGACAGACCAGTTTTGTGAGGATCTTTCCAAGACACTATACCTCCTGTCAAAACCCTTAACTAGGGCTGCCTTATCAACAATTCTGCAGCCAGCACATAACTGCATTTGCTCTGAGGAAATACTTTGTCAACAGAAAGCAAGTTTTTAGATAAGCAAGAGTAATCTCATGCCAGGAATTTTCAACAACAGTAGCATCCACGGCCACAATATGTACAGCAGTGTTCAAAATAAATCTAGTCTCATGTACATGAACCAAATATAGAATCTTTGTAGACATCAATTCAAAGAAGAAACAATACAGGAATTGGGTTGCCCATATAAATGGAGGACCAGAAACATCAGTCATTGGTTCTTAATGCTAAGAAAATAATTTATACTTTCTCAAAAACAACAATCACCTAAAAATAGCTGAAAAACATAGAGTTGCAACAACAAAATCTACAAGTTTGAAATACAAGGCTATAAAAAAATGGATTGAATAGTCAAGAATAATTTTGCATTCAGAAATACCACAGAGTTTCCACAATACTGCCATAGACATTTGCATTAATGCATGGATATACTGCATATTCAGAGTTTTAAATTTAAAATTACCTAAATCATTGCTGATTGCATAGTGTCTATAAGATACTCCTTTTTCCCATCCTACTGCTTTCCTGAAAATTAAATTAAAGAAATCTAAAAAAAAAAGAGAGCAGGATTTAGAGTTCATAATTTTGTTTGCTACTGGTCTTTTCCATGCTTCATTCCATGCTCACTTTTCTAGTATTTGCATTTAGGATATTTTAGATATGCAGTCTCAGCACACCTCCTGAATGCAGGGGAAAGAATTATGGAAAGGATAGCAAATCATAAAAAAGCAGAGTTATACACAACAGTTAAGGAAATAATAAAAATTGTAACCATACTACATATTATTGGGAAACTATATAGAAAAAAAGTCACCAATTAATTGTCCATTATATCAAAGAAAGCATCTAATTTCCATACAATAATTCTGGTTTTTATTCAGAACTCTCCTAAAAAACCCCAACTTTTAAACAAATCATAAACAATTTGCACAGGAAACAGAAATCTATGGTTTTGAGCAGGTATAAAATTAGGTAATCAATCTTGCCCTGGAAACAGAGCAGAGACCACCTTTATCTCCAACACTTTGAGAGGCTACTGCTGTCATTCCCCTTATGTCTCATATTGGAAATATCAGTTGAATGCTGCAGGTAACACTGTTGGATAAAACACAGGATGGTTTTCCTGTTGCAGTCAAGGTATTATGGTGCTGAAGTTCTGGTTTTTAGGTGGCAATGTCCTAATATGAAGGAGGTAAGGGTAAAGGAATAATATGACTAAATAACATAGATGTTGTGGTTTGTTTGTTTGTTTTTAAAGCCCACAATATTCAGCAGAGGAACAACACACTTATGGAGAGAAAATTCTGTTCATAAGAAATGTCAATATACCTTATTACAGTGACAGCGCAATAGCATGACTTAGATATTATTAAATTCACAGCTTTGATAAACAGCCTACAAATTACCTCTTGAAGGGAGCTGCATAATAATACCTGAAGCGTAAAGAGAGGAAATGGAGTTTAATTAAGTGTTGCCCAGCTAGATCACACCAAGAAAACCCCAGGGAGGTTGGAAGAATAGTGAGGACTTCAGCTCTGCATGGAGGTAGTAAGACTGAGTGGTCACGCAAAAGGATTTATCTGAAAATATGCTGAAGATAGAGTGGGTTACACATCTGTGGTTTCTGGTGAGCAAAAGCATCCATTCTCACTCCTTTCTACATAGTACCTTTTAACACACAACATTCATTTTCTCCCCCTTGTATGCAAAGGGAGAAAAGCAGTCTCATAAAACACGAAAAAATGAGTAAGGCTGAACTGTATGTGTTCTAATTTATATTTAATACTTAAAAAAATATAAAACTGTAGTGCAACGTGCATTTAGTAGCCCAGCAGGAAAGTCCGGGGGGGGAGCAGGGGCGTGGCAGGGAAAAAATAAGAAAAGCAGATGGAACCGTTGTGGAGAAAAGCCACCAATGTTATACTGGGGTTGAAAAGTGATGGTATTCAAAACAGTTTCTGCAGAATTGCTGGGTGTTTTAAAATAAATGGTCAGGATTGACATGACGCTAAGTAACTGTATCATTCACTGTTTTCCTTAGATATCACAACTAATATTCCGAGAGTACCACCAACCATCTAGAACTACCTAGCCATCCACTAAAATCAAAAGCAATGTCCCTTAATACGTTTGTAAAGTGTACATTATTATCTCTATTTTTTCAGTAGTGCAGCTTCCGTAGGAATAGGTAGATTCACCAAAAGCAGCTGCTGCAGTGCCCCAGTATTTACTGACATCTATCTCACAGATTAAAATAAGCTTGCATTCAACTTTCTCTCTCTAATAATAATCCTTGACTCAGACCATTTCATTTTGTGTTAATGTTCTATTGCCCTAAATAAATGAACTTTCAGAAGCAGACAACAGATTAAACGTCCTAAATTTAATGGCATTTAAAAAAATTACTTTTGTAAGCAGCAATTCAGCCATTTGATAGTACATAAATTTATAGCCTTTTATGACTGTGAGAAATAATTCCAGCTCTACTTTTTCCACTCTCTGATCTCTAAATTGAAATGTGCCTTCAATATATGTGAGGGTATGTACAACGCCTAACAGTTTGAAAGTGGAGGTCAGACATGAACTTAATGTGTAGCTAGCTTCATGGAAAGACCATCCCAATTGCAATGCACACTGATAATCCAAGCGAGCTTTCACTGAAGTCAAGGAACATTTTGCAGCTGGCTCCAAAGCAATGTGCTTGCCCCTTAAAAACAAGCACAGGCATATATGGTAACATCTCTTGTAGTTCTTCTTTTGCTTAATTAACAAATAAAAGCTCTTCAGAGTGTTTTATGCAAATTAATCCCACTGAAATATTTCTTCACAGAAATTTCACGTTTCTTGAGAATGCCGATGAGTCAAACACGGACCTACAGCTCTAAGAAGGGAAGCGTTATACTACTTCTGCTGTGATACTGGCTCTTAACTGGAGACTGAACAGCCAAAACAGAAAAGTAGTTCAGGAGCAAATTGCCTGTGCTAATAATAGAGACAAGTCATCATCTACTAATTAACACACCAATAATTGAATATTGATTAGAGTTTGTCACTTTTAAAATTATTGAACCCATCTTGCTTCTAACAGCCAAGAGACTCTTAAAGATTTATGATAAATGAAGGATCTTAATTCAGGATTGCTTTGTCAGCTTTCCTATTGTGTTCTGTAGTCTGAAAGATGCATTTGAAATATTTCCTCCTATTTGATATTTTTTCCTGGCTATCAGTTCCCAAAGAGAAAACACTTGGGATATCCTGAGTGCATAAAACTCATGCATACCAACTTGTTCCCATGTATAAAATTAGATCCAAGTACAAAAGATTTAAGAGAAGTAACACCTGGTGATACTGCTAAATGTTCCATCATTTACTGGAAACTTAGGATAAAATTGTAAAGGTTGCACAGCAGCTATTAAAGGTTAGTAATGCAAAACAGAAGGCTTTTTTTCTCTTTGCACACCCCCCCCCCCAATTATTTTTTTGGAGGTTGAATTTTTAGAGATGGCTAAAGTATAAATTGTGCATCTACAAAAAGCTTTTATATCGTTCCAAGCAGCCACAAATTCCAAGAAATGGCAACATTTGTGATAAACTCGAAAAATAATGTCCAGGACGGTATCTGCATGGTTAACAACAGCAATGAGTTAAGGATATAATCCTGTTCCCTGCATGGGAACAAAAAAGCCATTAATCTTCAAAAGTTTTCTTCTTGAGAGTGAGAAGAATATAAGTATATGAGACCGAAAATAAAGGCCAAACAGGAGACGTGACAGTAAATGGAGTACTGTTCAGAAATACCTCCTTTGAGTGTCTAACTCTTCATGAGTTGCCTCACTTTTAGGTGTCTGTAGTCCTTAACATTAAGGCCCCACAAAACCTAAGACTGGTTATCAAATGGCTGCTTTTAAAATAATAACAATGATATTATCTTCCATCTGGTTTTCACCATAAGATTTCACGTTTTCAAGAGAGGTTGCTGTCGTTGTAAGATAATAATTCGTGTGCATGAAAAAAGATATATAAACACAAACATGTGATTTGCCAAGATAATTTTAAAAGGGATAGATATTAATTTAATTTAACATTAATTTAACTTATTTTAAAAATGAGTTTTCTACAACAGGGAATCAAGAAAAACGCATTTATTAAAAAAAAAGTCATGTCATCCTGATTCCACCATTTTGTACTGAACTGAACAATTTGTTGTGATATTTGTTTCTCATACACAAGGAGCCTGAAAACTGAAACTGCCTATTTACACAAGTGACTTCTCAGATCTGTATTTTCCAACCTGAAATAAGTACCAGGGCTTAAACAAACCATAAAGCATGACAAGAAATTTCTATGATTAAACAGTATTTCAAGTGTAACAAAATGAGGTGCTACCGGTTAAATAAATAAATAAATAAATTTTACTATGTTTAACTAATGGGTCAGACCACAGGTATTCTTTTGCTCTTCCACGTTTTTAACAATATGGAAGCAAGGGCCCATCTGCAACTTATGCAGCAGCTGGAGGGAAATGGTGACACATATCCTACAGAATACCGCTTTGATCCCCTCACAGAAGGTTTCTTCTGTGCATGGAATTTGGGGAGAGTATTCTGGATGAATAAGTCAATTTTTCATTAAAAGTCACTGAAGCTCATCTTTAAATTGGTGTCAAAAATGGCTCTTGCATTGCGACCTTTTGTGTCCAGATTCATCACACGGGGAATTTTTACAGCAAATTCTACACCTCCTGCAAAGTGTGGTTTGAAACGGAAGCTCCGACAAAACATTAGCAATGGCCATGCTATGATAAGAGAGAATACAATAATCGTTATAGTTTGCTAAGCTCCACCTGGAGGACCTGGTGGCTAAATGGATTACTCACTGACTTTTCACCTTCGGGATTCCAGCCCTGACTGAAGTGACTGAAAATCATTCTGATCAGTCAAGTGAAAAAAGACCAAAGTGAAATTAGACTGGTGGTTTCAGCTCAGTTCCCTCAGTGCTGTACTTTCAAATCACAAACACACAGCACGTTGAACACCGCTAGCAGGGGAGAAAGTGAGAGGCTTTGAGGCTTAATGAGCATGAATCCAGCTGGCACTCCAGCTCGCAAGCACCTTCACATTGACTATAACCACCCCATATGAACAGGCGCAAAATAAAATAAATGACTGTGGATTACCATACAAATTAATCAGAAGCAATCCCTTGCAAAAATGTATTGAAATCTCTGCATTGTATATCACAACAATATAATTGTTAATCATATTAGATTAACTCTGACAGCCAGATAATACGTTGGTAAATGTTTAAAGAGGTCTCTAACAGTCTTAGAGTATTTCTGTTAAAAAAAATATGCCTTTCTACTTTCATTGCACTCACAAACAAAACATAATCCTAACATATTCCATGATTTATGTGTGCAAGAATTATTTCAACTTAAAAATGGAGACACTGGGGAATAGAGAGGTTGGAGTGTTTTATCCATAGATTTTTAAGGCCAGAAAAGAACATTATCATTATCTAATCTGACATTACACTTCCCACTGTCTCTGTACAAGGCTAGACAGTGAGAATCAATAAAAAGAACCACTGTTAGGATGCAGGACTTCAAGATTTCAAACCCTCAACTCAATTCCCTTTTAATTTATAGAACTAGGTAGAGAAAACTGCCTTGAAGCCAGTGTTTTACTGCAAATAAAAGAGTCTTGCCCTCTGATATTGTCGTAGCTGTAGCTCAGCCAGCAAAGACAGACAAAACCCCTTTTCCTTCAGCGAGACAATTTAAATGGGAAGGAGACCTGGCATCTATTAAACATGTAAGGAAAACACCTCATTAAATTGCTGCTTGGAACCAATCAGGAGAAAGATCTGTCATAGTTTGAATAAGTCAGGGCTAGGTTTTTTGGCTGGTTGTGTTTTTCCTTGTTTTAAATAATTTTATAAGACTACTTCTTTGAGGCAGAACCTGCAGAAAATACTCATTTGCTGCGTGAACATGCATGACATTTTAGGTATGGAAGAAGCTAGGATTCTGTAGGCTGGAGCTAAGATGTTTCGAAAATAATACTGCCCATAAAAATGAACATTTTTATTTATGAGATTATTATTTGGGGGCACCTAGCACATTGTCATGTTTTTCATTAAATGAAAAATCAATTGAGGAAAAAAACAGAGTCTGTGAATTTCCCTAGGGGGTCAGGCATTGTTCCTCACTCTAAAGCAATGTTGGTTTTGCACCTCAGAGCTTTCTCAATTCTCACATCAGAGCAACAAACAGAACAGGAGTTCTTACAAAGCAGCTGCAGCAGCTCAACTTCTGCTCACAGAAGTTTCTGACATTATTGTCCGCCCCTACCAACCATCCATCTTCCATTCTCTGCTTAATGAGATTAGGGAATATTAGCAAATATGCAACATTGGACTGTTGTGAAAATGTGTGAGAAAAATGTAGAAGTCTATTGAAACATCCTGTGTACGTGGAGAATTTTCAAATATGGCTCACTGCAGAATCCTTGATTAGCTAGATATGATTGCAATCACTAATGCTCTTCTTTAGGGTCATATGACTGCTCAGATGCCCAGGAAATTTCAATTACAAAGCAAATAGGCTGTGTGTGCTCCATGACTGTTTCATTAACCTAATACTGAAAAAGCCTTCTTAAGTACTCTTTTTGCCCATAACTCATACAAGGATTTTCATGCTTTAGAACTATTTGTCTTTATTTAATAATAGTTACTTTATAGGATTTTTTTTTTAAATTTTAAAATAAAGTATACAGTATAAAACTGCTTGTACAACTTACTTTTCATGAAGCAGTATGCCAAAAGACCTTCTAAAAACCTGAAAACAATTTAAACACCTGATAGCTACTTGGTTATCAACAAAACATTCATGTCTCCAAATTAATTTATTTCATGTATTACACACACCTTATACCACAAGCCCTCTACATGTCTACCCTTCAGCTTGCTGCCTTCTATGCTGTTGAAAGGAAACTGTATCCATAAACTGGACTTTCTTTTCTTGGATCAGTCTTTGACACCTGGGATTTTGATTACTTGTTATACTATAGTTTATTGAGTTAGGCTGCTACTGGAAAGCATATCACATTATTTTTCTCTGGCAAGTCATATGCATTATAATAAAAAATGGTTCAGTGAGAACCTCAGTAAAACCTAGTCTGAAATTAATTGGTCTCCATACAGCCACAAATATGAGACAAAGGACCTGATATATTCTGTGATAAAAGAAAGATCAGATTTGCTAATGGCATTTACTGCTATGCAAAATTAGGGAGTCAGATGCAAGTTAATTGCATCAGATGGTTCATCTATTTCATCACAGAAAGTCTTCATGTGTTCTGCCTTAGAAGACTACCACTATAGAAAATGAGGTTATCTTTCTTTTGATGCATCACCAGAAATCGAAAATGGCTTTTTAGAGAGTCTGTTGAGGAACCAACATATTTTCCACAATTTTTTTATCCTTTTTTTCCCCAAAATGGATTTTTGTATTGTTTCTGGAGCTATCACACAGTAGCCTGGCACACTGAAATGTTGCTGGGCACATCTATTTATTTTGCTCTCTGCTATTTAGATTTTTGCATTATATAGTCATTTGTCTCCTAGTGTGCAAGCCTGCCTCATTTCCATCTGCAAAATCTATTAATTCTCAGCTTTACTTTCACATCAATCCTTTCTCTTACCAAGTTTGATAAATCTTAATTAAAACTAAAAATCTAAAAATCAGTTCAGCATTGGTTTAAGTAAGCTTATAACATTTTGTTTCATGTCAAGAGGAACATACTAATTTAATTTCTGTTTTCATATTTTGCACTTGCAAGGAATCTCTAGCAAATTACCACTGCTCTAACAAAAAACAGCTAATAGAAAAAAAGCGGTCTTTCAAAATATTTCTTCCAAACACATTCTCGCTTCAGAACGGCTATCTTAAGTCTATTTTCGTTTAAGAGCTAGTCATGAGTCAGAGGCATTTTTTTCCTTCAAATGCAGGCTTGCGTAAAAAAACACCATTATCTGTCTACATTTGTACAGAAAATGTAGCTCTCAGAGTATGAATTATCTGAGTCGAGAGCCACTGCCTGTGAACCAGGTAGATGGGTTTACTTTAGAACGGGATAAGACTGATGCAAGACATCGCTAAAATGCTGAAAGCTGGTTACACATTCTTCTCCCTGCCTGGATGTAAGGTTACCACCTGATACCACTTTCAGGTTTGTATTTCTAGAAGTTAGGCACTGCATTCAATAGTCCTTCAGGGATATTGCTAAGGCACTGTGAATTACTCTCTTCCTCTTCCACAGAGGAGCAATGGAAAGAAAACAGCATTCTCAGCATCCTGGACAGGTTTGGGCAGATAGAACCTGCATCTTAAATCAGGGCTCTACCCAGTGAAAAAAGCCCTGGAGAAAGAGTCCATAATAACACTGGATCCCAGCTGTGATGTGGTGAAAGTGTCCCGACAACTCGCAACAAGATTTATCAGAGAAAAGCATTTTGATGTTAACCAAAATAATAAGAAGATATGAGCTTGATTTTTCTTGTATGGTCTAAGTATTAACATCTTAACTTTATGTGAACATCAATCTTTCATTAATGGTGTCTTTTTATTCAATCCTTCAGTACCTGTAGCTGTGGTTAGTGGAGAACTCAACAGCTCTTTTGGTACCCAACACCAAAATACAGCAGCCAAAAACAGGAGGCAGGGCGGGAGGGCTCCTGTGCAGAGCTGCCCCACCTGATGTAGCAATAGATGATAACTCAGGGCATCCTTCAGAACAGAATGCCTTCCAACAACCAGCCTTAGCAAGCAAGGACAGCAGTAGAATGTCTAAACCCCTAGTTGCTGTAACAATACCATAACGTTTTTCCTAAGGGAGGCTTTCAGGTTATTGACATTTCTTTGCAATATATTAGTTTTTCTCCAGCTTCTTCACACAGTGGGGGCTGTACCCAAGCAACGGTTAGAAGTTGCCATTCTGCAAATCTCTCACCGCTCTGATGAGGTACTCCAAACAGAGTCATACAAGTTAGCCCCATTACACAGCAGTGCCACTCCCACTGGGTTTCTGAGAGGCATAATTCTCCTCTCTCACAAAAAGAACCCCAATAAAACACATTTAATATGTCAAGAGGAGACCATCTTCGTACCAGCTATCTTTGCTAGAAGGGCCCTTGAGCACCCTCGAGTTCATTTATGCTGCTGATATTGGTAAGGCTTTGTTTTCTTCTTACTGGTGATTGTTGCTATTTTAGGGGAAATGCTGTTTGAAACAAAAGCACCTGTAATCACTGACACTTCATAAAGTGCCCTCAGGCACAAAAGCAGCCAAGCAATGGATGCTTCCTTGTACATTTGCATATATTCAGTCTCTTATTCAGAGGAAAAGCTATTAAACATACATGTTTGAGAATGCCAATATATAAAGATAATTGCATGATATATTTAAATTAGCTTTCCCCCCAGTAATACTGCTCAGAATGGACATTTTCAATATAGTACAAACAAAAATTTCAACAAAACTAGGCTGTTGTGTTAAAAAATATGGGCATATGAACACCTAAGATTGTAACGGCATATCCTACAAATAACAGCTGAGGCTGGTAGATGTCTAGACATGGCCCATAATGAATCTACTTTCCCACCACTGGTAATGTTGGACATAAAGCCCCAGATCCCAGCTGCTACTCTGAAAACTCTTAAGTCTCTCTCACAAAAATAACAAACTTATTCGTAAATAAGAGCAACTTTGTTTTTCCCCTGAGGAACAACACATTTTTACTCTAATGCTAACCTTCTCCCTTCTAGCATTTGCCCAGCTATCATCTGATCATTGTACAGGAAGAGGAAACCACAAATTATCTAAGAGCAACTGTTCCTAAATTCTCCTCTTCCCCAAATAAAATCTGCAAGAGCTGCAAAAGGTAGCACTCAAAATTAGACTGCCAAATTAATTGTGGTGTTGAGTATTATCGCACTACTAAAACTTGGGAAATACTTTTTTGTGGCAAACTTTGGCTAACCTAATAATATTCTTTTTATACCTGGATGAACTTAAGGAATCACAATCACCAGAGCTACTGTAAGATTAAACAAAAAGGTGAGGGGGAAATACAGCTTTAAATATTCTTATGTACCAAATACGTTCTCTTAAAAGAACAACCCGTTTACAAATACATAAAATATTAACCAACTTTAAAAAAAAAAAAACATGGAAAATCGTAGCTAATATATATCACAGATCTCATACAGCCTATGAAAGCATTACCATTTTGCAGCTGTAATTAAGAGCACACGGGATTTATGCAATGATATTTCACACAATGAATTCGTATTTTTCTTTAGGAATATAAGCTCATTCTATATCCAAGTTAAAATGAAAGAAACACAAATCCCTGGGGATACTACTGGTTTCTCGTGATATGGAAACAAATAAGCCTAGATTTATTTCAAAACTACATTTCGTTATTGAAAAAGGCCAGCAATAAGTGGGAAAACACTGGCATTTTATAGAAGGTACTTTGTGACACTCAAACTTGACTTTTAAATCACAAAGATTTAATTAATAAGTAAAATATTAGAAAGGTTCTTTGCATTGTTTTCACATAATTTGTTCAACCTGAAGTACACAGTTTTTATTCTTTAGTACTGAAGGATCACTGAGTGTGTGCAGCTTCTTCCCAGTACAGCTTAACCTAAAAAAACTATGGAAGACTACTGTTGGTCTTGTCCTGAATGTGTTTGATGTTCAAGCTTATTTTTCTTTGAATGGCCAAATAGTATAGTTTTGCTCATCCTGCTAGACAAAAAATAGGATAAACCTAAAAGGAACAGCCTAGGGAATGCAATCAATTCCATCTTTTAAACTTTTAGGTTGACAACTGTTCCTTTCACAAATTGCCACCAATCCTTCGAAAATCAAGCAGGTTATTTCTTCCCTCTGCTGCTCTTGGCAGGTTGCTCCAGAACCCTGTCTGTCTCACGGTGAGAAACCTCCTAAGCCAAACATATTCAGAGACCATTACATTAATTTTGTTCTGGTGCTGCCACTGCCCTTTAGCTGAAACCCCTATTTCACTTTCTCCTCTGGTGCCTGCCCCTGAAGGAGTAATCACATTCCTCAGCCTCAATTGTACTACATTCAACAAGCCAAGCTCTTTTTGTCCCCTCTGCATGGCAAGCTTTCCATTTCCTTAATTACCCTAGCTCCAGCTGTCCCAGTTCAAATTATTTTCCATGAACATGGGTAAACAAAACTCGGGTGAGGTCTCTCTACTGTCCTATACGAGGTCATGAATGCTCTCCTATTACTACCAAAATGCACTTTCCCACTGGCTAATACCACAGCCTGATTTCTGGTCTCAGCATGCAAGCACCTCCGGTACCTGGGATCCCAGCAGGACTTTTTTCTTGCTTGTTAATTTGTGATTGAAGGGGGCACCTCAGTGCAGAAACCGATAGTCTGTAAGGCTAAAGAAAACAAGTCCCAGGACTTCTCTATCCCTAAAGCCACGTACACACTACACAGCACTAGTGTCTAAGACTGGGTGTATTTTGTACCTCTTTGGCCCATGGACATGATGGTGATGATTACTACAATGACTATGACTGTTAGTATTATTACTATTGTGTGGTTTTTTTCCAGTTCAAGGCACCTGAAATAATGAGAATCCCCTGTTGTAGCCAACCACTGTAGTATTTTTATGCCACAGAATGAGTGTTATGTATCATGTGCAGCACAAGGGTGCAGTACGAAAGCGTATTGGAACGTTTGAAACTGCAGAGCCTGTTAGGTGGTGCTAACATTCATAGTGTCTTGTCCATCCAATCTGGCTGTAAAGAATGGTGTTTGGAGCACACTATTCCCAGAGACACACCTGACCATTCTCTTGAAGAGGGCCAGCTGACATAGCCTAAAACCACATAAGGGAGCATGCTAAAAATTAGGATCCATGCTAAAACTTAAGCAGTACAATCTGCAGCCACTGCCTGCTCTCATGACCTAGCCTCATTTTGCAGTAGATTACAGTCTACATGTAATCTACAGGAATGATCCTGCGTTTTCTAAAACCTCATTACGTTACATTCCTGTTACTATAAACTTCCAAGTTCATCTGGTTCTTCTCATCCCACTATCTCAATCCTCTTTCTCTGTTGACAGTCCCTCCTAAATTTGTGTCAAATGCAGCAGCAGAGCACTACGACATGCTACAATATTATTAATGAAAATATTACTAACTCCATTAACTTCTTAATCTTTCGCAAATTTTACTGCTTTTTACCCCTCAATCCAGTATTTTCTTTTTCAATACAATCCACTGTCATGTCCTGTTAGCCAGCCCTTCTGCTTCCTAATATTTCACATACTAAGTTCCATCTTCCCCAGTTTTGTAAATAGTTTTTGTCATTCCTCCGTAAAAATAATTTGCTGTGTTTCAGTATTATTCCTGCCATTTTAGATTCCTTAAAAAATATTAATTCCAAACGGGCAGTCTTATTTGCAAATTTCCTCAGACATAAGAAGTATAAACTATGCAGTTCTGCAGTACTGAGCTCATTAAGTTCTGGAAGTTCATATGCAGTAATTCCCTTTCTCACACAGTCCACAGCTCCTTGTGCTTAATCTCAGTGAAGCCTTGCAGTGTACAAAATCTGATTCTTCATTACTCCTCTATGCACAGAGTTTAAGGATTTTAAAGTAGCATAAAATTGCCAAAATATGAGTCTTTTATAGTACTACAACTTCATTTTTATTACATCTTCATGCAAGAGTGTCTTCAATGTTGTCTTAATACTTTTCAATTAAACAGTTATTTAAATGTGTGATTTACTTCAGAACCCCACAATAATAATAATGTAGTTTCACAGCAATTAACAGATGAAACTTGAGCTTTTCAAATCCTGACCCTACTGCTTTGTTGCTAGTGAGTCCAAATTGTACTGTTAAAATAATTACAAAATTGAACTTTATTTTAACTTTACATTTATATTGGTATAACTTTAAGCATGTTTTAATGAAACAGCTGTAATACCTAATAGCAATGAAGTATTTATGTTTATGAATTTTTGATTTGATGATAAGTGTTCTCTCCCTTAAAATTAAACAGTATGAAACATCATGCTATCAATTCCTTATGGCCTGTTGCTGCAAGGCATAATATTTTCTTTCCATCATGTAGGTTCTGAACAATTAGATGGTTATAGTATTCCTTTTCAATAAACATTCTACTTCAGAACAAACTTCTCAGCTATTCTGCCCAGCTACTTCCAAGAGCTCCTAAATTTGACACAAGTAATTGAAGAAATGGAAGATGAAATACAGTGTCTATCAGAGGGAGGGAGCAGATAAGGTCATATACTGATAGAGGTGTTTTACTATTTTACATCTGTGAGTGTGCCAAAGATCACTGACCACAGTGAAGCAGTGAGGTCCTGATTCATTTGGGGATGTACACCACTTTCTGGCAGTTCAAAAAGTCTGGTGGGGCTTTTTTTGTGGTGGTGTTGGTTGGTTTTGTTTTTTTCAGTTATTTGCTTGGGGGTGGGGGTGGAAATCTATTCCATTTTCCCTGAGAAGAGTGGGTTCAACAGTGGCATGACAAGAAGTGCTCCTCTCCTCCAGCAACTCTCAAACTGGGACACCAGGTTCAGTGAAACTTTCTAACTATCCTAAAATGCATTTGTGCCTGACACATTCTGAAAGAGACTATACTAAAGTTAGTTTAAAGAGTTTTGTGCCTCTAATTATGTGTTGGCATTTGTTGTTGTTGTTGTATTTTATTTATTTTCTTTTGCTCTCCTAACAGGAGAAAAGGATTTGCTTTTTCTTCATTGAGATGTATGAAGATCCCTCTAAGAATATTTATTCTCTTTTCTTCACCTCTTGTTCTCTCTATTGAGAGACACAGTATAATAAAAAGCGTATTCTGATTAGTATTCCACAAAATAACCAACCCGCTGGGCTTATTCTCCTCTCAACAGCTGAAAAAAAAAGATAGGAGCTACAGCCTTTTTATCATAAAAAGCTATCTTTCTGTACAGTCTAAGGGGCAGTTTGCTTATTGTTTGTACACTCTTCCATTCATTCCAACAGCCCATTTGACTGTAAGAATTACTTACAGCTGCAAGACAACACGAAAGCTGACTTTTAAAAGTTGTTCTTGGTCCCACCTTTGCCAGCCTGTCTTGACCAAGCTTCCTCTGTCTCTCTGTAACTAACTAAATTCCAAAGTTAGCAACTTTATGACTTGCACTGACTGAACAATGCTTAGAGGGAAAAAAAGCTACTGCAGCATCATCTTTTCAGAAGCACTGCACACAGTCTGACCTATCGCTAATATGTAGAAGCACAGAAAAATATCTCTTGGAGACAAACCTACCAAATCATCTGATCGATGCTCTTCCTCCTCTCCCAAAGACAGCTAACTGTAGAATTCTTCTGAAGAAAAAAAATATTCCCACATTTATATAGAAAGAGGTTGAAACACAGTCTATTTATGGTCTGACTGAGAATGCCCATGTAGACAGAAACACACACCGCACTTTGCCACATTTATTTTCTGATGTCAGATGCAAAGCAATGTGTGAGCAGGCAGTTTGCACAGGGCGAACACTTTAACAGAAAAGAACAACCAACAAATGCCTTTGTGTGCTCCATTTCAGCAATACAGTCCAACAGTACAATTATTTCTCGGAAGTATAAATGCATTCTCAGACAAAAGGACTGAGGAAACTGATCCTTTCATATCAGAAAACTCTGGCCAAACTGAAATCCCCCACTTTCTAGATGGATTCAATCATAAATAAACTCCTAAAAAGAAGTCGTACAAGAGTGAGTTGTGGCTTATGCAAATTTTTTTCCTACTTTAGCAGACATCCATTTCAGGTCTGCTCTGTATATCACAAAAATAAATTCCACTTTAAAAAGCACCATACTATAGAAAATGGAACGTAAACTCCTATCAACTACATGAACACATTCTTTTACAGTGCACTTCAAAAATAGTGAAGATTTGCATATAATCTCCACTTCTACTAGAGGTGGAGATAATGCTCGTGATACCCTCAGAAGTTTCGTTGTCTTCATTGATTGTTAAAGAACATTAACAACTTCCATGTTACGGTCACTCCAACAAGTAAGCAGATTAAAAATAAATAAGTAAATAAATAAATAAAAATAACCAAAACCAAAAAAACCCTATTTTTTTTGCTCAAAGATACAAATAAAGAAAATGAGAGCTTCCTTATATAGATTGGTGTTAATTAATTTGCATAAGTATCTGTCATTATCACCTACAATTCTTCCTCTGTGGTTCACTGTATTTTAGCTACATTTCCCAGCCTGCTGAGAATGGATGCAGGTTCACTTCCCCAGAAGGTGATCAAAACATGTAATTTTCTTTCAGTGGGAGATTTTCTCACAAATGACTTTTTGCCTGGATGCCCTTCTCTAAAATCTCAATAAAGCTTTTCACAGGCAAAATTATCTTTTACCATTTACAGTTTCTTTTCTTTTAATTAATAACCCAGGATATAATTGCAATACGACATTTCAGAGAGTGCAATTATAGTTTAATAAACCACGCAGGGCATTTAAAGGCAAAGTGCCGTTGGTTTTCAAGTACTCTGCATTATTTGCATACTCTTTGACATGCTTTGTGGCTTAGCCTGATGTGGCTTTTCTAATTAGAAATAAACAGAAGTTAATCATTCAGGAGGCAACGGGATAGGGAGAGTCAGAATAATATACCTGTTTTGCAGTTACATCTTAATTCCATACAGTAATTTAGACATAATTTATCCTNTATCTTTTTTTTTCTTTTTTTTTTTTTTTTTTCTTTTTTTTTTTTTTTCGTTTTGACACAGGGAAAGGGAAAACAAACAAACAAAGAAACAAAACCAACCACCACACACACATGGTTTACAAACGTTAAGAAAGAAGTTCTGTTATTATTTATTTAAGGGTGTATATATCACCTCTGTCCACGCTGGGTTTTCTGAGCAATACCTTGTAGCATTTTTCCATAGGGAACAACAAACACGATTAGTTAACTGGATGATTCAGAAATGAAGAATTTGATAAGGATAACACCCAAGTTGTAAATGGAATCTGCACGGCTCATTTATCACTGTCTATCATCACTCCATTACTCATTTCCTAATATTTTGAGACTGTCTAGCTTCAGTGGGGATAATTACTTGGGAAAAAAAGTACAATCAAAGTATCTAGGAACAAGGTCAAACATCCATTCAACCCAAAGACTTTACTAAATAAAACAACTGTTCAGCTGCTCTCTTGCAGAAGGTCAGAAAAGATAAGGAAGCTGTGTGCATGCAAACATTTTGACACACTTCATAGTACTGAGAGGGAAATGCTTAAAATAGTCACCCTACTGAATAAGTTCTGGTTTAGGGCATGTAATCTAGCCTCCACTTTCAAACTGTAATATTTTCCAAAACAAGTCATGACCAGAACTGTCAAGGTTTTGGGTGCTCACTGCTACTGACAGGTATCTCAGGACCTTCTCAAAATGACTTACTTTGATAGCATGTCCTCTTGAAAATATGATCTCTTCCTACTTCAAACTATTTCTGAAGTCAACTGTTTTTACAACAAATATTTGTTGTGATGAGTCAAGCTCTGAATGAGGACAGAATTAAGAAACAAGATCAACTTGCTAAGGAAAACCATCAGGAATCTGATAAGAAAAAGAAAAAATGTTCTTTTTATTATTATAGTAATGACAGGATAAGAAACTGTATATTATCTATTTTTTTTGCAGTTCTCTACTTACCCTTCCTCTAAAAGTTTACCTTCAAATACTGATTTTCAACTATTATCCAAATAAATTAATAATTTTTCTTACTAAATGTATGTAAATTTGCAAGCTAAAAGCTCTATGAAGCGTGTAGTATGTCTTCATTCTTACTGTACACATAGTCCAGGTGCATTAAATTCTATCTGACTACTTCTTTCTTTTCTTTTTGTGTATTTGGTATTGTGCATGCTTAAGTGTTTTGCAGGAATGGGCCCTCAAGGAATACTAGTTATTCATTTGGGCCCTCAATATTCTCACCACTATTTTAGTAATCTCAAAACAGAGAGCTGCAAGGTACGATTAGTTATGTTCAGCACTATGTACACTATTCAGTCCAAAGAAACCTCATATTAAATACCAGAGGCTTGAAAGAGCTTTGTTTCACTTTTTTTTTCTTTGTTTTGTTACTTTCATTTAATAAAGAATGTTTCAAATGCAGAAACTTCAAATCCACAGCTGCCAGAAAGACTGTAGAAAAGCCCCCATCCACCAGGTGCCTGCCTTATGCTTGAACTGTAAGACTTTCTTTTGCTAAATTCCTATGGAGCTCACAATGAAGCATTTGGTTCAGAAGGTGGTCGAAAGCAGTTGGCATTTTTATAATGAGAGAACTCCCAGTTCCAGTAAATGGAAACTGCTCACTCTATGTGCTCGTCTTTCCAGCACCTGTGGGAGCTGCTACCAAAGCAGGTGGCCAAGAGGATGAAAAGACGGATGAAGGAAAGAAGGAACCAGATGGACAAGCCAAGGTGGTATTCATCTAATTCTTCCTGGTTCTTTTTCCTGTTTCCTCTTTTCTGTCTCTCTGAGTATCCTGGTCTGAAAATCTGTTGCCCTTCTTCAGAACATTCTACAATTTGACAAGCAAACTAAATTAACATATTAATTCTGCTTTTACAGGGCTCCAAGTAGTGAGCAAAATAAATGTTCATTTATAATAGCAAAAATGCTAAACATATGCTTATGTCTGCAATAAAAGTGGCTTTCTGATTATGTGATTCTCCCATCCCATAAGCACAAAATTGTTTTGCAACAATTTAAAGACATTTCTGAATTTATCTTCCTCAGTTCCTGATTTCCCCAGCATTTTATGTCTTTCTGAGCCACCTCACTCCATTCCTGAAATCTGTTCTAATATACGTGTAAACCATTACTAAAAAGCATATAATTAGACTTAAATCAATAGCTGGATATCTGGATTGCGCAGTGGCAAAAGTCAGGCAATTCCATAGAAATAGCCCCTGAGGAATATCCTCTGCTGCTCTATGAGGTTTTAGCTTTTCCTCTCTGAATTTTGACTGATTAATACCAAATGTACCCTGGCATTTTTGCTGCTTATAATGCAAAATGTTTGCAACATTCAGCAAGATACACTTACGTTTTCCCAATATTTCTAATACAAACACTGCCTTAAATTTTCAGAATTGCAGCAGCAGAGTTTTATTAGGCTTTCTTCCCACCTCTGTTGGTAAAAGCTGTAGCTATTTAATGTTTTTTAATGAGAGTTAAAAATCTGTTTATTTGATTTAATCAGCTCATTGAGCATTCTCTTTGTACCTCTATTCCCTTGAACAGGGATGTCAAGGCATGTGACAGCACATCACCGTGACAATAATCTCAGGAGGTTTTCCATCGCTGCCATTTATAATAAGAAATGCATTTTAGTGCTAAAGAGACAGCTATACTCATTACAGGGGAAATCTACGCTTCCCCATGCATAAAAGCAGCAGCAGCTGGCTTTGGCCAAGCAATTATGGAGGTCTTCAAGCTACAGAATTCATTGACAAAGTGGGAGCTGGCTCTGTAGTCCTCCACAAAACCCCTTCCACTCCGTCACCTTTTTTTTTTTTTTTTTTCCCAGCCTCTAGACTAAGAAGCAAGTATAGTTACCTCTTACTCATTTTACCTCCAGAGCTTCCTTCTGTTATACTATGTTCAGAGGCTGCCATTAACCCACCACTCTACTCTTCCACTAAGTATGAGCACTACAGGACGCACCAGGAAAAAGAGCCTTCCATGTGCAATTATGGATAGACTTTCAGCATGTAAATGCATGTGGTATACATAGCATTAGACTCTGAATTAATTTTTGTGTGTATAAAAAAAACACATCTATTTTTACCTTAGAACTGAGCACCTTCAATTAGCTATCCCTGCAAAAGAAACTCTTTTGAGAGGTATTGAGTAATTGCTCTAGCAAAGACTGCTGGAACCTCAATCAGGACAAATCTATTTTAGTTGTTTCAATATAATTTCAGTTTCTTGCACTCAAAATCGAATGTTGTTGGCCACAATTTGTAGATAGACATATCTATTAGCTAGGTGAACAAAAATTATGCTGCAAGAGCAAAGCAAATTTTTCATCTGGGAATGAAAACATAGGCTGTCCCACCTATTTCATTATGTATAAAATGTCTTTTTGATCACAAAGTCAGTTTTCTCCCACTCCAGCCTCCAATTCACCCCAATAATTTTTCCTGATAGTCACACTGCTTCTCTTTACAAACTCATCAGTGTCTGAAGTTGCACTTCATGACTAAAAAAAAAAAAAAAAATCAGCAACATGCTGCAAAGAATTGTGCAATGCTTTTTAGCATTCATTTGAATGACATGGCCACTCAATAAGGCAAGTAAAATAAGTCAATAAGGTTATCATGACTGCTCAGTCATTCTGTCTCTGGAGAACTATACAATCATTTTGAGTAAGGCAATTTTTGCCTCTTACTGAGACAGGAAAAGTTGAGTCATTACCCCTTCTACCTCAAAGAGAGATGATTTCAATCTCCCACTCAATTGCAGCTCCAAACTTACAAAGACCAACAGAAAAACAGACTGCTAGTGTTGGTTTAGGAGGACCATAAAGTCTCTCATGGTTTATCATTGTCGGGCCCGAAGTGCATTTTGTTATTTTTTCAAGTGAAACAGTTACTTTCATTTGTAACACTTATGTTCTTTTACACTTTGTCTTACGTAGGACGGGTGGTTGCCCTTAACTACACAACTGAAAACGCTTCTGGGGTTTCTACTGAAGTTTAAGTCTGCTGCTGCTATTTGAACATGCATACATATGTCTAAGCTTTAGTCTGCAGAAACATTGTGGATATCAATCACAAAATTCCCATCTCAAAGAAGCAGCACAATATAACCTCTGTGAAGGTACTAGATCCCTACTAATTGTCAGCTCAAGGTAGCAGGACAAGTTTTGTTCAGCTACGTGTAAAGGAATAATAAATTCCTTAAATGCAGCAGAGTTACCTGAGAATCTTGCCAAGTGACACTGAGAGCAGAACACAACCATAAATAGCAGCAGATGAGACAGCACAGTATATGCAGCGATGCTTATTTGTTTGTGCTACAGTTGACTCTGATTTAAAAGATTTATTAATACAGAACTGAAGAACTGAATCTAGAGAACCACGGTAACCACATTCCCAATGACTTCTTCTAGAAACAAATCTCAAAGGCTGCACAATCAGATTCACATTTTTTAAAGCAATAAATCAATGTTTTTAGGCCTCAATTTGCTAACTACATGATCATATAGCCCAAAGCAGCAACCAATGATGCTACAAAGTATTTCACAAAGAAAGGATAATTTTCATACCACATTTTTTGAGTGAAATTTAAAGACTGCTCAGTCAAAATGAAACTTGACTTTGATCTGATGCCCACTCCAGGGAAAGCATCTTTGAAGAGTGCATCCCCTTCGCTCTGCACAGCTAATTGCACTGACTAGAAAAAACTTGTGGCTCCCCAGAAGAGCTGGTTCAGGAATTCATTCACCGTATTGAGAAGTAGGTTTTGAAATGAGCTTGGGATCCTGACTTTACTCCACTAAAGACACCTGGTAAAATATTCAGGGCTTCTCGAGCAACAGAGAAAAATTACAAAAGCAGTTGAAGACAACTTACGTGTCAGTTTAACCATTATGTATTCTAATAAGAATGAAGGATCTCACAGATACCTTTTGTACCACCTCAAAAGTACCCACATGCATAAGAAAGTTTAAGGTAACAAACTCAGGTCGGTAGAAGTGATAGACACCAGAGCTGCCCTGTGCAGTGAAGCATGCAGAAAGGAGGAGCTTTTTCCACCTGCTGTAATGAATCCTGTGTTAGCACATTAACAAGCCACTTGCTTCTATTCTGATTTATCTTTGCCATCAATTAGATAACTTTTACTTACGCCTTAGGGCTATGCTGTGTTGACACTTGCTATGCACTGTTCCCCTAGTGAATCTATTAGCCAAAGATGTAATTTAATCAGTTATTTCAATTTACCACCAGCAAATCACATTTACCATTGTTTCCAATCGTATTGTTTTTAAACAACGTGGTACTTTGTTGTGTCTCACTTTTAAATAATGTCTTTAGTATTGTCAATCTGCTCACATTAAGCCTCGACCTGCACAAAAGAATGTGCCAGGTCCCCAGAGGAGCAATTCTCTATTCTTCCATAGCACACCACGCATGTCAAAAATATAATCAAAATTTAAATGAATGCCTCAGGACAGCTGCTTGTCTGCCTTTTCCTGCCCTGTTTCCATATATTCTAAAAAGCACTCAGATACAAAACACTGAATCAGAGCATCATATGTGCATTGATTACTAAATTACTTTCATACCTGAGTTACAGTTCTGTTACTTTCTATATACTGATTCCAATGGTCTCAATAAAATGACATAAGAGAAACCAAGCCACCAGATCAACTAAATCTGTGTGAGTAGGGTAAGAGTGATGGAAATAGAGGAGCCGCTACTCTGAGCTTTTCCTCAGTCATCTTTTATCATTACTTTGTGATATTAACATTCCCTGTGAATCATGGTTACATCTAGGACAGGAGATGAAGCAGCCAACGAACAGTTATCGTAATAAATAATATACCATAATAATAAAAATACCATCTGATTTCCATGGATATCTGAGTTGATTATGCCGAGAGCCCCTCAAGTGGCTTACACCTTGTAGTAGCTGCAGCAGGAAAGACTTCGTGAGGTTCCCAGCTACCAATGCTGCTCAACAGCCTCCCACAGAGAATAGACTGCAAAAGAAAGGTGATAGAGGCCCTAAAGTCACAACAAAAGAAGTCCCTACTAGGGATCCTACATGCTCAGCAAAAATTGAAACAGACTTCCTCAGATGTTTTCTTGGCCTATAATGCTGAAGACCTGTGTTTGCAGCCTAAGGGTAATTCCTTACCACCCTTAAGGCCTTAATTCTGTTGTTACCTGCTTTTCAGTGGAGTGGGGAAATAAGGATTGTTATGATGTTTTTTTTTTAATGCATAGCTAAGTAAAACAAAAACAAGGGAATACTGAAGACCTTCCTCCAAATAAGTATGACATATAATTTTTTAAAATACAGGCCAGTTTAAATATCTACTAGTTTTGCATACAAGCTCAAGGCACTGAGCAAAAAGGTGCTGCAACAATGGACTTCAAAAGGAAAGAAAAAAGAGGAGATGAATGATGAAAGATTAGCAAGTAATGAATTTATTAGCACTTAAAAGATATATTCACTTCTTAAAAAATAGGTTCTCTCATTCCAGGATTAATTATTATCTTTAGTTGACATTAAAATGAAACCATTAATTACAGATTATTATTTCTAGATAATTTGGTATGTATATAAACTCTTTAACTGTAACTTTAACTGATGTTGAACATCAGGCTGTTACTGAACAGTATTTTGTAATTTATTGGTTGTGTTGTTTAAACAATTTTTACTGTGTTTTTATATATTCTGCTTAGGGTTAAAAGTTAACATTTTTCGTTCAATACTAGGGAATGTGGACTTCCTTAAAATTACTAGTTGATATGGTTAGTGGGTCTCAAAAATCTCATATGAGGAATAAACCTCTGTGAACAACAGTATTTTATACCCATTTTTAATGAGTAAAAACCGATCATAGCAACAATGAACTCAATGAGAAAAGTATTTGTAAGTATTAGTCTCTGTTCTACAATTTAGTTCCTTGCATGCACAGTTACAATTAGCAAGAATTACAAAAAGCAAAGAAAAGCTAACATCTTAGGTATGATTAAACTGGAATATGCTTTTCCTGAGGTTCAAAAGGCTTCTTAATGCAGTACAGACAGGTGAGGATGGAGACTCCCAGTTTTTCAAACTGAAGAGGCAGATGTGTAAATTCATTTGAGGAACATGCATGTTTTCTGAAACTGAAATTTGAAATGTGAAACAAAGTTCCCCCAGCTGTAGGAGACTGTAGGTCTCCAGCCTTTCAAGTATATGCACTCAGTTCTCAGTAGCTTTGCAAGGCTCAGTCATATTACTTTAAATAATGCAGGTCAAATCCTCAGGTGCAATGACTTGCCTTTTTGGAAGGACAATAGGGACAGATTGCAGGCAGATTTTCCCAGCTGGCATATCTAACCTTCACCTCTTTATCAGCCAGTATAACAAATATATTAAAGGAAATAAGATTATATGGTCAGGACTCTGTTTTACTAAGTATTGTAGTTGGTTTGTATATTACATAACAGACTCAAAAAATGACTGTGCTAGACCCACATTGGCACAGGCTTTCATCAGAATCAGGAGCTGCAGCCAAGCATTTTTGAGCACCTAGAAATCCAGGCAACTGTATTTCCTTTTTTTTGTAAGTGGTTTTGGTTACCTGCCTGCTGTTGTCACCAACCTACAGCATATTCACAAAATGAATTAAGGTCCAGGTAATCATTTTGTGCAACTGTAGAGTAAAATCAGCTTTCAATTGCATGGATACAATCCTGTGGAATATGCTTTAAAGTGAACTAAAACAAGTGGGGTAAGAACAAAAAAAGCCCTACAAGCCCTCAGAGGACAAACCATGATAACTTCTGAGGCTCACTCCTTAATTCACAACATAGAAAACGTACTGGACTTGTGCCTGATTTGCTACAAATTTTATTCCTTACTTGGCCTTTTCCTTCTTCTGTAACACAAGAAGAATAAAGTTCTTTATAGTGCATTTAATTTGTGCTAGCACTCATCTTCCTATTGAAAAACAAAATAATTTGCTTCTAAGGGAACCTAAGGTTGAGCCTCATCGTGTTTAAAGAAGGAACACTGAATTTAAAAGCAAACAAACCAAAGAACAAGAACAAACTCCAGTCTCAGAGCTTTCCAGATATCCAGATGGGACTATCAGTTGGGCAGTGAAATTTTCCTGCATTATGTGTCTTCAAAGGTCAGAAGTCAGAGGCGTACTACCACACAGTGTAGCCTGAATCATCTCGGTGCTAACAAATAATAAAGATAGGGCATTAGAGATTTCAGAGGTATTGTCACAAAAACAAAAAAACCCTAACAACAACAACAACAACAACACAAACACCACAACAAAAACAACCAAACAAAACCAAAATAAAATACCAAACCCTTTGTGCTTCATCACTGCACTGAAAATAATATCCAAAGAGACAATTTAGGTTTGCAGCTTTCAAAGGAGCCAAAATCAATTACATTCCATTCTCAGGAAAATTTGACCAAGAGAGTCCACTGTTGATTGAAGGTCCTGTGGATTTAGGTTTGCCTATACATTATGAGTTATCTGAGGGAGCTGTGTACAATGCTAGTTAGGCCAATAAAGCGTGGACTTATATAAGGTTACCCACTTTGATAGTTAAAAACCAAAAATGATTTAATCAAAGTTATCAAAATGCAAAGCTCACACAATGACTCAGCAGCTACATAGTTCATGACTTCCACCTATATGCTGCCTTTTAACTTATCAATTTTTAGAATTTAGAATTTTAGAATTTTTTATCAATTATTAGAACAATAATACAATGCAAGACAGCATAAACCTTTCAAGTGCATGAAGAGCTGTTACCTCCCACTGAAGACACAGTGCTTGGCACTTTGCAGGATCACACCTGGAAGTTTCACTACAGCTAATGGGAACTGGACTGGCCTAAGAGAATACTCCTTGGATGGTTAAAAACAAAGGCATCTTTGGATAAGGACGTGGTCAAAAAGCTCAGATCCTTTTTTCGATGAGAGGAATTAAGGGGAATGAATGGAAGCATCTGTTCTGATGAAGAGCAAACAGACTCAAAATACATAGTCTCAGTCTGCCAGACACAGGATATATGAAGACAGCATGCTGGCTTTTACATTACTTTGTGAATATGTTACTGCAAAACGAAAAACTAAGTAAATTAACTTCCTTGAAAGGTGTCCAAAAAGTTGGGCTCCCGAAGGGTGAGATCTACAAAACAATAAATGTTTTTCGGAAAAAGTTCTTTGTAAAGTTGTATGAAAAAGAAGCTCAGTCTAATTCACCATTTAGGTCGTTAAAGAGTGCTTCTTCCAGCACTCCTCTGTGGCCTGTGTCAACCTCATTATTCTTAATAAGATAAGAATGCCTTGATACATGTTTCATTTTCTGTAATAGTCCAAATTGGTGATGTTGGAAAAGCTGTTCAGACATGTGAATTTCCTCTTCACAACTGCAGTCAGCTCTTGTTTACAAGCGCTAATATTTTGTTATGCTGGTATCATTTTCTATCTTTCTATATTATCTGCACCATAAATTGCATTCTAGAACTCGTTTTATAATGATTTATTTTTTGGATGAAAATAATATTTGTATGATACTGCAAAAAACTCTTTAGGCAAAACTATATTGGCAGGGTTTTTTTGTTTTCCAACCTATTATTACTAGTAGTACTTTATATTTCTGCCTCAAGTCATTTACTGATACCCAAGTGCTATATAAACAGTAATTAATTAGGTTTCTCAACCTGCTGTTGAGGTACCACGGCTATTATTCCCATTGTACGAAGAGATTAAATGACTTGTTCAAGGACGCAGAAACAAATCAGAGATTCAGATAGAAGGTTTGAATCCTAGGTGCCTGCTTTTAATGGTGACCAGCACTTCGTCTCCTTTTGCTGGAGAGAAGCCATTATAAAAAATTCAATGAGTAATCAGTTAAACATCTAATAGTACATTACACAGACTATCAGTATCAGCGCACATAAATTTATGGTCTCCAAGCGTTTCATCTTCACTCCAAGACAAACAACTTCAACAATAATGAAAAAGGAGATGTATCAGAAAAAGAGATCAGAGGTTAATTGTTACCACATTAAACTCTAAAAATATGCTTCCCTTTAACACCTCATGACAGATGTCAGAAAAACAGACAGAATCTGTCACAAGGGAACAAAAGATGCTAATTTGCAGATAAGACAACTATAGTCTACAGTAATAAAGTCAGTTCTTGTTGTTTCTTAATAATGAGCTGTCAGATGGCAGGATTATAGCGTGGTTTGACACAAAACTACTTCTCACAGAGAGCCACAGTATTGTGACGACACTCACCTCCTTCACTCCACTAGGATATTTCAATTCCATTTCTTATTAAATGGAACCCAATTTCCTACATAGTACAAACCAACTTTGAAACCCTTAGTACAATTCTGTGGGGCGGGTGGGCAGGCATGAGGGAAACCACTTAATGGGCAAAGAAAATCATATTACTAGATTATAATTTCTCACAAATAGACTCCCTGCTCTGCCTGATACCCCTTGTCTTTTCCCCCTTGCCCAGGGGCACAACACAGTACCATGCAGCATATTGCCTTATGAATCTTCTTCAAGTACCCAATTATCCTGGTGCACCAGACTTGTCATTACCATGACAGCTGTGTGCAGAATGCAGTACATGCTGTCAGAGGTGAAAGATTGTACACAGGCATCCTGCATTTCCATTACAATGTGGAAAGTGAAGGGAAAGGAAGAGACAGACACAAACACACACACCCCCTCAACAAACAACTTTGCTAAAGATGCTGATTAAAAGCAGAGGTTAAGATCATTTTTTTAAGTCATAATATAGTTGCCAGATTCTGGTGCTGTCTCTGCCTCCAGCAACATACCTCCTGTGTATTTTTTGTCATGATAATCAATGAGGTAGTGTAAGTACATTTTGAGCACTTTTAACAGAGTTAAATAACAGTCCATCAGCCTGCAGTTCCTCCAGAAGGAGAATTAAACTTTGTATTTTCTTCCTCTGACCAGTTTTCTTCTTACAAAGTAAACACCCCCAAACCACTCACACACAGAGACCCACCCACTCACAAACCCCTGAGAGCTGTCACTGCAGTAGGTGAGTTGTGCTGGCTCAAAATAGGCTCCCAGGTATAGGAAGGGGTACAGAAATGATGTAGGACACTTACCCTCTAGGAGAGCAACACTGGCTGAGCACAGAGACTTGACCCAAGCCACATCTGGGAAACAGCATTGTGATGGATCAAAGCTGGCACTTGCGTGGCAGGAGGTAATTGACGTTACCCCTCTGAGCATGTGTTCATGCAAGGTGACACATGCCCTCAGTTCCCACTAATATCAATGAGAACCATACCCTGCAAGCATCATGGTCACTATCTCACAGGATCAGGCCTTTAAGGACAAATATGCAGCGCAGATGAGTGGTCACAGTTCATAAGAATGGGCCGCAGATTTTCTAATTACACACAGTGTTCGACACTTACGTTCTGCATCTCACTTCCTCCTTCCTGAACTATCCCCAGTAGGTCCCTACCAATTTCTCATGCGATCATGCAGTTCATTACAGTTGTAAATATAAACATCCTTTATTCACAACCTATCATTATTAGGAAACCAGATGGGAAAAATTATCCAGATTAACAGTAGACATACTGAGATTTCTTCTTCCCTTAGTAATGGATTTTCTATTTTAAACCAATGAATAATATGCCTGTAGAAAACAATAATTATAGTATGTATAGCTAGGACATCTAAGGATTCTTTCTAAATACAAGCAGGCAGAAAAGGCTGTGTAACTGAAATAACTCATTATTCAAAATTAATTTTCTGTACATCGACAGAGAAAAATAGAAGCAACCTGAAACTTCTGGTCAAGTATTCTAATATTAGCAATTGAGAAGATGTATCTTCACAGTCTGAATTAGAGGAGAAGGGACCCGCTGCACAGAGGGAGAAGGGAAGAAAACAGAGAACTCCCACCAGTCCTTTGAAAAGTGGGAATGAGGTGTTTATTACTCGTCATCAGCTGCTTGCTTTTCGTAGGATGACATAACACGCAAAGCTCCTCAACAAGACCTAGAGTTATTACCCTGTGCAGACACTCATTACCTTTGTCTAGCTAGAGGACCCGGGAGCTTGAGGTTATGGGGAGTCAGTGTAGCCCAGTGAGACGTCTTTCACTCAGCTCTGTGTATAACTAAAGGACAAAATGGTTCTTTCAAAGAGCTAAATGGAAGACTGCTCTTTGAAATAAGAATTCTGTCATGAATCATGATAGTGTTGTTCTCGTATTTGGAAAACACCACTGCTTACAATAAGTGATTGTGTCACTTACAATAAGTGACGATAAGTGATCAGATAAGCAATCTCACTCTTATTTCAGAGTTAATAACACAGAAGGCATAAAAAATGGGTAGACAGGGCATAAGCACTAAAAGGTAAGGATTCGGAGAATTTTATTCAGAAAGTAAAACATTCTTCAATATCAAAACCTTAGTCTTTCTTAACTTTGCTCCACTGCAAAGGCTCAGGAGCATCACTATCATCATCTTAATGGTGTACTCACACCAATTTTGACAACAGACTTAGGCCTGTTCGAAAAAAGAAAGATCTTTAGAGGTGGGGTGGGAATGACTACAGTGAGATAAGGAGTGGAAAGGGGGGAAAAAAAAAGAAAAGAATAATAATAGTAGCAGTAATAGAATGAGCTCTAGAAAGATGAACTTAGTACTTCTGTCTTATCTTGCAACAGCAGCTCTGACAAAAACCAAACACAGCAGTTAAACTGACAAATTTTAAAAAGGCAGATTTTTAACTAGTTATGAGAAGGGCAGCTGTTTTATAGCAGAAGGTTAGGAATTTCCATATGGTTTAGATTATTACAATTTCTTTAAAAACCTACTACTAACAACCAAGGGTAATTATCTCTTTAATAACTTTTCTATGTAAAGTTAATTGCTTTCATTTTAAATGATGCACTCTTTTTTTTTTTTNTTTTTTTTTTTTTTTGCAAAACCTAATACTTATAAAAATTTGCAAATATGTGGTTTATCACACGTTTCTAAAGTAAACATCCTCTTATGAAGCTGCAAGGTCAGAGGCCTAAAATCCACAGATGACCATGTTAATGGTAAGAAGGCGCTAAACATCTCTTAATAAATTTTATTCCTAATCTTTCTCCCAAGCTGCCTTCAACTTATTAGTTAGTAAATCATCTTCATGTTGCTGAAGCTTTGTAAATGGGAGTACTACATGGCTGGAGGAAGAGACAACTTTTCAGTCATAGGATATGCTTCCTAATACCTGAACACCAGGTATGTGAAGGTTGAAGGAAGGCAAAGAGACATAGTCTTCAGCTTAGTGTGACTAAGTCCTGGATTATCTTAGTTATAGAAAATTACTCTCATACTTAAGATTTCTTTTGGATTTTGTTTAGTTTGGTTGGTTTTGTTTGTTTGTGGTGGGTTTTTTGGTGGTGGTGGTATTCCCCATCCCACCTTTCAATCTATTTTGCCTCTTGACATTTTGATACTCCCAAATGTTAAATCATCTGCAATTCTGGCTGTCAAAAATAATTTTGATAGCCTGGGATTAATAGTCTTGAACAATATTGTGCATTTTGTTAAACACCTACAGATCTCTTCCTAATGTGCCGTGTGGGAAGCCAGAGGTGCTACAGGCAACTTCCATTCTGAAAAACAACACTGCCAAGCTAGGGTATACGTGTCTCAGTCTTTCTGAAAGTAAAAAATTATGTACTATTCTTGATTAAATGAGTGGGAAATGCAGAAATATCTTGGTGATAAAAAGATCGGTTTCTTTGAAACGAAAAGGAAATTGCTCATTGAATATTTAGTCCCTTGCCTCTCTACACGTATTATATCCGCAACAACAGAAATTAAAGATACTACTCTGGGAAATTAAGACCTCAAGTTACCAGAACTCATGGGACCATCCACAGTCCATGAGCCGCTGATATCAGCAGGTTCTCCACATGTACAGCAATAAAGACATACCACAGCTCCCTTTCAGGAAATCTTCTTATTTTAATTCTAATTAAAATTGATGCTTTGATTTTAAAGGCAAGCATATTATCCCAAACCTGCACTTCTATTACTATTGCAATAATTCAAATTACTAATGAAATGTTCTAAAGTTCATCTAAAGATCTAAAGTTATTCTTAAAGTATATTTTAAAACTATTTAATAAAACAAAAGCAATTCAACAATGGAAATTATTATCTTTTGATTTGAGGAAGAATATCTGCTCATATGATTCAATGTAAAAATATCTAAAATAGCATTTTCCTATTATCTCAGTACACCTATAGGACTATGTTGTATTCGTATCTTAAGTTAGCTGTAATTATTATTGCTGTCAATATTAAAATTACAAAAAAAAACCTAGTAGATTTTAGTAAAAGAGGACAAAAAATTGTAACCAAGATGTTCTACCTCAGTAGAACTTATAGTGAATGCTTCCATAAAGAATTGGTTTGAGCCTTTCAAAGTCCTTCTGTAGAACATGTAATGGTGCTACTCAGTGCAAGATGTCAGCTGTTCCTGACTTTTCACTTCAACAACAAAAATGGATACCTTTTGCTGACTTCCAATTTCCTTTTCTTTAATCTGCTGTTATGTTTTATTTCAATATTAGGCCTCCCCTACATAAACTCACCCCACTGATACCTGTAGGTCAGACTCAGGAGACTGGGAAACAGACTGAGGAGTGTTTGTAGAGCCAAATATTCTAATAAACTATGTATGCACAAGTGTTAAATTCTGGCTGATTTATCAAACTGTCAAAAAATGCCTCACTGTGCCTGGAATTCATCATCTGTTGTCTAAGTATTAAAATTCATCTCTCACAGCAAGCACAACAGAGAATCACTAACTTCAGAAGATTATGTCTGCACACCTAGAATGTCTTCAAGGAACCAGCAATAAGACCTAGCAAGGCCAAATCGCAGAAGTGCCTACTGCCACAGAGGACTAATAGGCAGAAATCCTTCACCACCATCATGTGCCACTGAGCCCAAACAAAGCAATAACAATGCAGACTACTTGTATTAAGGGACCATGAGGGAAGGTTCAAAACATGGAGCTCAATGGGTTCGGACTCAGCCAGAGCTGCTGTCTGAGCATTCAGTAGAAGGACCTCTATCCTGTGACAGTATGTGTCTTCAAATTGATGTTGCCATCTTGTACTAGAGAAATAGGAAGGTTTTTTTCACTGAACCTATGGTGAAACCTGAGAAAAATTTTGTATACCTGTAGGGGAAACACTGCTGCTACCTGCTGCTTGGGCTAATATCAGGCAATGAAACAGTCTTCATTTTTTCTTCACAATGTCGTAATAACTTGAATCGACAGAAGTTTTAGAAAAATACCAAATGCAGCCTCATATTAGAAAGATTTGAATGTATTAGCAACGTAAGTCTTCTGGAAAATTGCCTTCACGCATAGACAATCTTGTAATTTTCAGCTTCTCTTTCTTCTCTTACGTGTCTTTTAATAATGTGGCATATTTAAACTGCCATGGGACAAAAACATTTATTAGCAGAAATACTTTATAGTAATAGCACTAGGATGAAAATTGTCTTCCTTAACTGTGTTGCAGAGCAACAGCCCCTTGGTCTCCCCCATGCCTAGACTTTCTGTAGAATGGTGGCTGAATCTGTGTAGGAGTGGACCTAGCAGTTTTCCTGATGTTCTCCAGCTCATCACGACCTCAATGTCAAACCCTGCTCTATGGGATTGCACAGTCAGGTGTGAAAAGATGGTCTGCTCCTTGCAGGGACAATCTGCATAAGCTTCCCAAAATATTTTAATGCAGGAGCATAACATAGACCCTTATCAACATGATATAATCAGAGGTATGGAAGAAAAAGAAGAATTGTTCGATCTGCAATAGAATTCACTCTCCAGACTACATCTTTTCAAAGCGTTTCAGTACAGTCTCCTGAGCAAAGATATTCTGCATTTTTTTTCTATCAGTTTGATGTTTAAGCACACTTAGAGAGGCAAAAAAATGCAACTGTTTTGTGCAGCTGACAAGCAATAAAAGTAAAGATCATTTATGAATTTTGAATCTAATCACAGTAAATTGTCAAGATGACTGGTATAAACTAGGACGTAGTTTGTTCGTTTTTTTAAATAATTTTTTCCACTGTATTTACAGTAAACAGCAGAAATGTCTTCAGCATTTAAGGAGTGCTAAGGTTGTCTAAGAAACTGTTCTCAACTGAAATCATATTGCCATTTTAAAAAGGAGAGGTGGGGGTAGAAGAAGAATTCTCCATATCAGAGGAATTACAGTCAACAAACGGCAAAACGAATTGTGACATGTAGTACGCATTGCGCAATTGCTTTTCAGTCACGGCTTGGGGCCAAGCATCGCTTGTCTATTTGTTTCGCGCTAACAGCTGGACACACTTGTCCATGGTAAACTGCCTTCCTAATGAATTATATTTAACAACATAATTTATAGATCTTCTTCAAAACCATAATGGAGACACTACAGAAACTCGAGATGCATTACAGGCAAGACCAACTTTCTCTTCTTACAAGGGCCCACATGATGGAGGTTTGCACAGTGAGTACTTCTGGCCACAGAAGCATGGGGCTACACTAGGAAGCACGGACAGCTGCAGCACAGTGCAGCAGTCTCCAAGATAAGAAGCAAGCGTACAAGCTTCTCTCTCTTGTATGTGGGATCACAGACTGAAGAAAGGCCAGTGCCACACTTCAAACCTGCAAGATATCATCCTAGATTGAGAGAAGCTGGACACAGAAGCACATCTCACATGTACTAGGTTGGGCAGGACTGAGATGAAGCCATGTCTTTAAAACAGTTTTCAGCTGATGTAGAAATGGTGCTGCAGAGGTCTAATCACAGTGCCCATGCAGACACCACACGTGTCCTGGCTACAGCTCTGAGTGATGCTGCTTCTGGCATGTGGTTCCCCTTGGGGGTCTAATACCCTCTCACCACATGTCCATGCATACTCCTGCTTCACTGCAGTCTGTAACTTAAAAATATACTTTAGGACATAATATCTAAGTGTAGAAGAATATTGCAACTGTTCAGCTTTCTCGAATACATTCTTTGCATTTCAGAAATTAACCTCAGTTATATACTGGGAGCTGGGATATAGCTTTTACTCTTTTGCAAGAAAGAAACTGTACTAATCTGCAATAGTAATTTTTATGGGTTTTTTAGATAATAATTTTAAGGGCATTATAGAAAGACATCATAAAAATGGAGTCTCTTATTGCCAAAAGAACTTGAAGTTGTCAAGGAATCTCTATTGGTTGCTGCTGAGTACTCAATTCTGAGTCGTTTAAAAAAAATGCAACACAATTCATTACCACCTACTAGATAGCAATGTTGGAAAGTTCTCATAGCTTGAAATTTCCAAATAGGATGACTTTTTTTTTTTTTTTAGCAATGTGCACAGTGATTTGTGAGTTCTAGTCTGTGTGTGTGCTCTGAAAAGGGAGGAGGTCTCTTTTGTCTCTTTTTCCAAGCAATATTCCCTAAAAATAACTCAGAGTAGAGAGACAGCAGCATCCTAGGAGAAGACTTATTAGAAGTACTCCTTGGTTATACCCACAGTAGTAAATTTTACTGTGGCAAGCAATGTTCCCATGTAACAAACCTTAGCTGTCTCTACTACTGAATCGCTGGAACATGCTTTTGGGTTGTGATGACCAGTGTATTCCCTAACAATTTCCTGCCATGGTCCAGGGATCAGTATACACCAGACAGCATGCCTAATAGGCACATGTACAGCAAAAGATAAATGTTTTAACTTTTTGGAATACATGTTTACCTTTGCACAGCTGGTGTGTCTACATGGCTGCAATAAATTGAAACAAGAGACGAAGCATTACTAAAGAAGTAAAAATTACCAAAAATTTGCATAACATTTAGAGAAACAGTAAGAGCATTAAACTATGTTTCTTGGCTCAGCCAGTGAAGTTTTATTTGCAAATGTAGTTAAGTGTCTGCAGTGGGAAAACTTCATTTCAGGGTGAAGATCTTTGTTAAGAGAAAGGAGGCCCCTATAATAGCAATCCCTGTATATTGTAGATACACCACTTGAGAAAAAAAAGTGTTGCGCTCATGTGGTATAAACCAACTAGTGTAATACAGCGATTGCCATGAACTTTTTAAGGTCACTACTTTCTGAGCACTGACAATAGCCAGTATAAAACCAGAGAAGAGTCAAGCAGCATGCAACACTTTGCTACAACTAGATGTATACTGTCTTTTACTCATTTAAGATATAAAGGAACTTTTGTTCTTCAGAAGAGAATTGGCAACACTCCACCAAACGTCCTTATGTGCTGCACCTCAGGGGTCCGGCCATTAACTTTATTTTGGTTTTGTTTTGTCTTTCCATAAGGGTCTCCATATGCTTTACCAACATATCCATATGCCTTTTCTTTGTTCCTCCAAATGAAGAATTTGGGGTTTTCTTTTTTTTAACTAACAAAGATTTTTTTAACATTTATCTGATGAGAAATGAAAGCGTGAAATGGAAATTTAAAAAAAACAACACACACATACAAACTTAACCAGCTTTCTTTTCCCCTCTGGAAGCCCACAAATGACAGATCTTTTGCTACCGTTCTCGATACTCAGCAGTCAGTTCTAATACTTGGAGTATAGCACATGATCATGTATCTTAGAGAATTTGGGACAGAGCCTTATAAACAGTATCTGCTTTTCCAATAACATACAAAACAATTTGAAAAAGACATATACGTTAAAAAAAAATTACATACAATTTTGCTTTAATGTCTGTCTTTACGTATACTGGTTTTGCTAAAATGTTAAAAGGAACAGCATTAAAAAGTTACCATTAACTACTATATTGTGATTCATTACATGTAAATATATTTTTTCCCAGGTCATGCGTCTGCTATTCCTCTTTTTTTTTTTGGTAGATTTGTGGAATGTTACTACATAAGATGGAACAGAATAATCATAAGAAAACTCCTTTATCTTTAAAGGTTTCTCTTTACTACAGTCTCTTACTTAAGTCCATCCAAATAATACTAGTTTGGACACAGAGGAGGAACTGTCAAGTGTTTACCAAAATATACAAATAATTGGAGAATTTAGAATTTAACATAGAGAATAAAGACACAAGTCTGGGGAGACAGGCCTTCTTGTATATAATAGCTTCTCAATTTATAATTTGAGTTTCTACTATCCACATCTCTAAAGTCCTTTCTAATATATCATCTCCTGTTGTCTATCCTTTGTGGTTTTGTTTGGAGGTTTTTTGCCTTTCTTTGTTTGCTTGGGTTTTTTTTTGTTTGTCTATCAATTCTTATACATACAACCTTTAGCCATCTTATTATCCAGTGACATTCTATATACTTATGTATATATGTGTATAGCCACCAAAAGAGATAATATGTAAAAAAAACATTGCCCTACTCACATGTGGTGGACATCTGCAGCTGGTCACCCACGCAGTTAACAACAGTAACTCTTGTAGGCAAAGAAGTTAAAATACCAAGGGTTTTTCTCTTGAATCGTAATATCTGATCTTTGCTATTGTAGAAGAGCCTTTAACTTATCTATCACTTTCAGTCTGTCTGCATTTTAAATGTTTTCTTTTCAAAGGTTAAAACCCCTGTATATTATATTTACATTATAGAAAAATGTAAATAATATGTAAGTACACAGAATATGACTTAGCATGACAGATAGATTCTTATTTTATTCTGAACATACAGCCTTGTCCGTCTGAGTTTTCTCTTCTGATGTTGTCCTCTCCAAGATACATAAACCCCACAAAGACATCATCACTGAATAACATGACTTTGGAAACAAGCTGGATTATGTAATCAGGTAGCTACACTGAGAGATAAGAAAAAAACAAGCAAGTTGATAATACTTCTTAATCTTCACAGTGCAAGTTTGCAAAGAAAGAAATCACCATCACAAAGAAGCACCTGCAAAACTACACTGCTCTTCAAATGAAAACACACAGCTTATCTGTGTAAATGCTTCAAGCTCCATTTCCCCTTCAAACATAGTTGAAGGATGCTGGCAAAATCTCTGCAACCTTTTCAATATAAAAATGCAACCAAACATGTTCATGTTCAGACCAGCCATAAGTCAATACAGCTCCTGCCCACTGATTTTATTTGCAGTAACTGCCAGTGTCTCCCAGGAAGCTTGTGATTTCTATCACAACAATGATGATACTTGCTTTCCTTCCTCTGCCTTTATCAATCAGTTACTCTGTCTTAAAGTAAGTTTTCTGTTAGTCCTGTCCCACCGGCCACTAATTCTTGTAAAAAAACCTAGTACTTTCTAGTCACCACAAGCAAACACAACATGAAATGTAACACTGCTTGTGCCATTACAGTAGCAAAGGGGCTATCTTGCCTCTTCCATTAGCCTACCTTAAGGGTGATGTTTGTGAAGTGATGCGGGCTTTTCTACTTCTTAAAGCAGCAATCCATAAACACGTAGGACAGCCAGAGAGAACTGCAGCACACTTCACTATGAGACCTCAGATGAGATATTCTGCAATAACAGGGGGAATTAAAAGCCTGTGTGAAAGCCCACAGTAGAGGACAGCACGTTTCACTCTAGTCTGACGATCAGCCACAATGTTATTCAGATGGTCATATAAAATAAAATTAAAATAAATGTGTTTCATAAAGCTCAAGGCCAAGAAAAGCATCATGAAGAAGACAGGCTGGCAGATCATGATTTTTTGTTATTCAGTGAGACTGGTTAAAATAATCTCTGCCTGCCTTTCCATATATTCTTACGTTGGCATTAATTTTAAAGTATCTTTAAGTGCTATCTGATAGTTAATTTGATTTTTGTGGACCCCCCTTTTTTTCCTAATATCATGCACAATCATAACCTGCAACAAAATAATTTTTCCCACAGACCTCATACCCTGGAAATTAAGCAAGCAAGAAAAAAGTATATGGAGAAACTTAAAGAACACAAACACTTCATAATTTTCTCTCAAACTTCAGAGAAGCTAAGCAGTGAGACACAGACTGATGAAACACATCTTACTCATAGGTACTGCCTCATTATTAGATGCTCACAAAAAGACAACCCTTCTGAAGCCATTTGGCTAGAAAACTTCCCTGATAAGAGAGAGTTGTGGCTTTCAATCGCAGTAGTCTTTTAGGCTGCTTCCAAAAAAAAATCCCCTTAAGCCTTCATCCTCCACAAACAACCAAAAAAAACTCCTCTAAAAATAATAATCAGTTACAACCAACAAGAAAAAATAACTTACTATGCTGTTGTGATTTGTGTTAGCTCTTTTAGTTTGGTTAGTCCTTTGCTCCTCAGACTAAGGTGCTTCTGGCTGCACATGGAAGACAGCCAAAATACTTTAAAAGTTGAGGTGCTAAAGTAGTTTTGCTTGATTTTGAGTTTTCTATATCCCTTCCTTCAGCCAAATAATATAGATTTCACCTAAACATAGCTTCTCTGTGTATCTGAATTCTAAGACTTTTTCCCATCAGTAAAATTCATGTGGCTTTCCTCTGAGAAGCTTTTTAATCCAGTTCACAGTGAATTAAAATTTCTTTCTCTAACTCCTCCTGTGTTTTCCACAGTTGCACTCTGCACTGTTGATAACTTGCACACAGTGGAAGATTTACCTTGTGCCTTTGTCCTATAGCCTGGAAAACAGAACTGAAAGAATTGCAGTTCCAATTTTATTTTTCAATATCCAGAACATGGATATTATATAGCACTGCCACGACAGTATCCACATCTTTCCTTATAAATGTTTTGTTTCAGCTTTTCCACTTCTTTATAAATATGACAACTCAATTGACTTTACACTTATAATTTCAGTTAATTTTCTCTTTGCTCTTTCCTCTACCAAGCAGTTGAGTCACACTCGGTTTCTACTGCTACTTCATTCTTAATATCTCCAAGATCCTGCTGCTGTTTGCTATAGACAAGTCTCTTATTCAGAGCCTCATTACATCCCACCTTGAACACCGGTAAATCCTGTTTCTTGACTTGCAACCACTCCCTTTATTCCATGCAAACACAGCTGTAACAGCCATATTCCTCACCTGTCAATTTGATCATGTCAAGTCACTCCCTCTTTGAAGCCTTCCACTTCCATCACATCAAATTTAAGCTTCTTGTCATTACCCTCAAAGCTTTAAATTGCCTGTCACTGTCCCCCCATTCCCTTCACTGATTTTCCTTATGCTGCAATTTCCCTAGAGCAAAGAACATTCTCCTTGAACACTTATAAAGTGATTAGTTGTATGACAGAGGCTATTACCACAAATAAATCACAAACAATAAAGATTGCACCAAACCTCATTTTTTATTTCACTGTTAACCTTGCAAGCTAATTTCTATAGCTCAGAAAATAGCGAGATAAATTTCACTTTCTTGATGACATCTGCAAAATTTCCAAATTATTGGTCTCAAAAACTCTCTCCCCTAGAGTAACAGAGAAAATTTCAGTGTTCAGAAAGAAACAGAGGTATGTGCAGAATGCAGAGATTTTTTTTTTCCACTGGCAGAACTGAGAACAAAAGAACTGCTATAAATTCTCCTCAAAGGAGACTCACACAACAAACAATAAATGCTCTTTTACTTCTAAATAAAACCCTACACACGAGTTTTATGAGTCTCTTTGCACATCACATCACATAATGAACTAATTGCTTTCCTACATGCTACTCTGCAGAGTAGCCCTGTTTCTCAGGTGTGTCAAACACGGAAGAAAATTTCACTCCTGCTTCCACTGCTTTACATGATTATTCTGCAAATCAGTATAGCTACTTTATGTGCTTTTTCATCTACTTTAATATAAAATTAATATCTGAGTAGTCCATACATGGTAATAGTGCACTTGTGTGGTGCTTGCCTGACTGGAACTACTTCAAAACTGGAAAAGCTGTGAATTTCCTTGCTGTTTCTTCAACAATTTTGATTCCCACAGTTTCCTACAGATAGTAGGCAAAATGATTTTTTTACATATGGGCTTTTTGTGGATAACCAGATTCCTTAACCTTAAATGCTGAAAAAGAGACAATTGTGTTTCATCATCCAATTTTTCTGTCTAAAGGTATATCATTCTGAATTTGAGATGAGAGCAATGTGGCTAACTAGCTGAAAGGTCCCATATCTGCTCTGAAGAACTTTCCTCTTCATATGCATTCCAGCTTTCTGTGTGCTAATTAAGACAAGTTAGATTTCCCCTAGAGCTAACTGCAATATGTCAACATCTGTAACAGTTTTTAATCCCTATTTCTGTAGCCACCATTACGTCAAATGCATGCTATATTTTTATCAATTCCCTGCTTGCTCATGACATGTTTAAGCACCCATGACACTTCAGCACAAAGGGAGGATTCAAACTTTTGAGAATTCCAGCCAGCACCACTGTGAAACTGCCTTAAGCCACCACACTGTCCAACAGCCTTCATATTTCCTCTGTGTCAGTGAAAGTACCTGTCGCTTTTACCACTATGCACTTCATACCTTTTATTAAATATTTCATTTACACACTAAAATCAGACTGTAATATTTCTAATGCATATTAAAAAAAAAAAAATAATCTCATCAGTATCTGTTACGTCCCCGTAAACATTTCAGGGAAGGCAAAGGGATTCAAATGGGAAAACTTCCAATAAAATCTATTGCACTTTTTTCAGCAGCTGTCATTTTCAAAACACTGCCATAAGTTCACAAAGACCATAAAAAAGCACGATGACAGCACAGCCTGGTGGGTGCAGGTTCCTGCACTAATTCCTATCTCTCTGCTGCTACTGGCTTCTCTGCTTCTCTGTTTCCCTGCCTCAGCTTTACCTGCTCTTCCTGTTAAGGTGCTGTGGAGAAGTGGCACACTATGACCCCAGCTGATCTGAAGTACGCTGTGGCTGATGTAGCTTCCACTATTGCCAACTTTTCACCTGTTTCCTTCATTGATCCCAGTCATTTCATCTGCGCTTCATCTTCGTTTGCACCACATCAACTGCTTTTCCAATTTTGCTCATGGCAGAGTCATTCATCAGAAACAAAGCCTCAGAAATTGAACTGAAGAACTTTATGCTGAATTAGCAAGTTGAACAAATTAAATGAAACCTTGGTGAGAGCCAAAACTGTGGCAAAGGAGGTGGGTAGAACTGTGTAGTTAACAGCAGACAGAAGGAGCAAGGGAGGACTCCTCTTTGCAGCTCTCGGTGAGCTCAGCTGTAAATGTAACTGCCCCTCCAGGCTGAGGCTCCGCATCAGGCTAAACAACCAGTTACCGGCTACTTGGACCAGTGTTTTACTGGCTTGGTGGGGTGAAATGCAGCTTTGATGAATAACAGAGCTGTCACAAGCGAGTGGAATGAGACTGTGCACCAAGGAAAGGAGGAGAGCAGGACTATGCATTAAATTCCTGTGAGGTGCTTACAAGAACTTCAGTTACTTTTCTGAGACAGGAACTTGACTCATCTGCATCCATACAACTTCAAACTCCCTGAGGCCATTAAGTGCAACCATACTGGAAAAATACAACTAAATAGGTAAAATAAGATGACATCAAAGTGAACATGCCGCTTGCAATGTTTGCTGAACTTACCTTATTCTTAGTAAGTGATAGCATCACATGCATCAGAGATTTTGCTTGGAAAATACCTCAGTAAATCTGACAGACCTCCTACAGACATTCAATATCACAGAGTCCAACACAAAGTGCTTTCATTTTGGAAGATCTACAGGCATCAGAAAGAGAGCCATAAATTCTCTGGTTTTTGTTTCCAGACTATTTTTATAAGTAGGAAAGATGTATCAGCCTAAATATACTGCACTAATTTAGCCATGTGTGGGACCTTGTTTAGCAAACTGATGCTTTTTCTGTGACAATTTCTAACCCTATTTAAAGGCTCTTCAAAGCTTAAATAAAATCTGTCAGTTTTCTTCCTACCATATGTAGAGGTAATAAATATACCAAGTCTCTTGAGGCAGCAAGCAATTATCTCTGACATTAGATACAACACACTTGCATTTACCCACACAAGTATAATTTTAACTATGGACAGAAATAATTTAAACTTTGGAAGCTACTACAAAGTAAGGACAGAACAGCTGGTGAAATGAAAGAGCACTGCAAATAGATTCAAAATCTGCAATGTGCTGAATTTCTCCTGATTGTATTTGTGACCATTAAGGACGTCCATCAAAAGATGCTCAATGTGACAGTTTGGCCCAGTCCCCCACGGAACAGTTAAAGCATCTGCAAACTCACTAGCACTTAGCAGATACAACTCTCTCCAGTCCCTGTGAATATTTTGCTGCGCTTCAAACTCTTCCTCTGTCCTTCCCCTGATTGCAAGCTCCTCTTGTTCTTAGTTTTACCAATTCCAGCTAAATAAAGGAATTATTTAATCACACCCACTATACTCTAAAGGGTTCAGAAATTCTGGTACAAATCATAATACTAAAGGTACTGGGCTTGCCCACTATTGTCCAATCTCACTGTTTCCCATGTATGAAAATTTCTAGTGTTCTGGGGCATGCAGAATGTCTCTTGTTTTCCTGTCATCTTTGCACAGGGATATTCAACAAATCCTCGAACGTACTGTTTCTCTGTGCCATGTAGGAAGGCTGAGAAATGTCAGATGTTATTAGTTTTTCAGTAATGCTTCCACAGAAATTCACTATTCCTGCTAGCTGGGTCAACTTTTGAGACACAAGCCAAATTGATGGCCAGGATCACCTTGCGATGACTCTTGGTACAAATGTCAGGTGCCCCCTTCAGCAGGTAAACTGCTGTACACTGTCTTGAGCAAGGCTAGATGTGTTCTTGCTGTACCACAAGATGGAGATCCTAATTAAAAATGGGATGACAGTTTGACACAGATTTATCTCACTGTCATTCTTGGCAATTGGTAGTTTTCAGGCCTATGTGAGTTACAGCTAGACAGTGATTTCCACTATGCAAACCAGTGAGAAGCCTAAAGTCTCTTCCTTTTCATCTCTATCTGGGCTATCAGGTCCTCAAGCCTACATCACAGGAGAAACTTGGACTGCTTTCTTCTCCTTCCTCTCAGAGTAGATGATTACTGCAGATAAGCAGAACTTTTTTCCAGACAGCTGCATATACTAGCCAGACTTGCTCAGTGAACAGCATATATGCTGTTTGTATAGGTCAGCAACCACCTGTGAGCGAAAAAAGCTAAGAATAAAAACGCAGCTATCGATGTGCCTGTTCTTGCTCACATCACAACTGGTGTCCTTCAGCAGTGGTAGAAGTCAAGCACTAGACCTCTCTTCTGCAGCAGTGCTCAATCCTGCAGTGAAGTGCTGTGTATGCATGTTGGACAATAAAGTCCATTTTCACTGTAGTGCCCTCATCTCTGTATAAAACATCACAGCGTTGGATATACAGGGTCTGTCGTATAGGACAGACACAGATCAGAAGTCTGTCATTGCAAACGGGGAGTGAAGGGAAAAAATGAAGAGGAGTAACACAGTGACTATTTTCATGAGACAACATGTCTACACTACAGCTGAGAAACACGGCTCTATTTTTAAATTACTTTTAATTTCTTTCACCCACTCTCTGGAACTCATGAATACTAGAGACCCCTGAAGTCAGAGTTTCCTGGCACTGAACATCAAGCCTGCTTGGGTAATGCTTACTTTGGAAAATCCCCGTTGTCAGCACCATGGGAGTTTCTCAGGCTTGCTTGAAAAATGTTGCTTTTAGTCTCAGATCTATGAGACAGAACTCGCCTCCCCACAACCGTTACACAATTATAATTATAAACCCACCATATGTTTTAAATAGACATGTAAATTAACATTTGCCTCATAAGCTTGTCTAAGCCTTCAGAATGGCTATAGTTAAAATTTATTTTGATCACCTCTACAGCTTTCTATTGTGAGAGCATGATGAAAATTAATGGATTTGATGTTGACTACGGAGGTGCATGTTACCTTTTGTGCCTACCTGCCACAGCAACTGGAGAGAGAAGCAGAATGGTAATTAACAAACTATCTGGATGTTGTTGCAGTGTTAATTAGATACTGCAAAAGCTGATTTAGTTCCACAACAGTTTTCACTGAGGTAGTCATATCAAGCACTTCTTAAGGGGTCTTTCTGTCAATCATATGAAAAGATTCCTGTTTCGTTCCTTTTTTTTTTTTCCCCAAACTGTCATAATGTACTTAAAACCTGGCACACAAAAGAATAAAGATTGAACTACACCTCATCTCCTTTTCTGTGCAATTAAAACAAACTCAATACTTGACAAGTCAGGCTTATTTAATTTGTACAGAATATATCCCAGTGTAGTGTATTTAATTGTGGAATGACTTAGCATACTTGGCCACAGGGCAAAACAAGAGTTCAGTCACTTCTACTCTATTCCTCAGAGATTATATATGTTAAAAAAAAAGAAAAAAAAGTTTAAGAAATCTACATAGTTTCCACTGGAAGAAAAGAGGAGGCAGAAAGCAAGACAGATTTCTGCAGGAGAATGAAATTGTCAGGCTTGTAGTCCTAACGCACTAGGCATGCAAGATACGTCATGTCCACAAATTGCTGCACTTGTAGTCGGCATTTTAGAATGAATTAGGTGGGTAGATGGTTAAATGACAACAAGTACTGTATATCTTTACCCCTCAAGGAAGAGAGTACTTCAGATCCCCTTATATGTCTCTTTTTTCTTCTTTTAGGTAATAAATTTTTCCAGGGAAAAGTCAGGCCAGCATGATAGAAAATCATTCTGATTTGAAGGCTATTAGGAGTCATGAAAGCAACATATCCTGCTATATTCAGCCTGGCTAGATGTGTGTAGAAACCTGCACAGCACAAAAACATAGGGGGAAGCAGCTGGGGCAGGGGGGTGGGGGAAATCCCCACAAATAAAGTTTTATCAAAAATGCAACAACAAACAGAGGAAAGAAAGACAACAGTTCTTGGTCTTGAATACAAAGCCTCCTATATCTCCTCTAGCCCCATTTTTTCCACATGAAAATATAGCTATTTCTTTAGAGTATTTTAGAACAAGTTGAACTAAATACATTTTTGAATGTCAGTAAAGCTTTCAATAAACATGGAGGGCCCAGCTGTGAGGTGACTTGAATCTCTTCCCTTAAAATGTGTTGACCAGAAGAGGTGAGCTAACACAGAGGGGAGAAAAGAAGTGGCAGGTTTAAAGCTTGTGATAACACAGTGATCTAGATCCAAGACACATACAACAAAGCTTCTTCGAAGACTTATTTCACTGCATTCTCTACCAAACAAGGAAATCTCCTCTAATCTGCAAGTAAAGGAAATGACAAATGTGAACAAAAAAATGAGCTGGTTACAGACTATTCAACCTCAGATTATATTACTCTGAACTGTTAATTAAACTCTTTTCATAACTCTCTCCTGAGTCTGCCTGAGGCTATACCTTTAAATTACCTTTTAATGGAAAATTGATGTGAACAGCATGCAGCCACAAGACCAGGGAAATGTGTCCCCATTCTTAGGATGTCTGCTCTACACATCAATGGACATGAGGGGTCCATGCAGAACTGCTACCTCTATTCTCAGCTGCGTGAAGAGGTAGCCAATTAATTGACTGTCAGGAAAGGCGTACAGCACCGTAACACCTGGAGGGAAAATGAGAAAGAGCATACAAATCAAAGAAAAGAATACAAGATAAGCAGGTCAACTACCACAAAAGCATGGAAAGGAAAAATAGCTACTGGAAATACATGAACACAGTGGCTCATACTTGCAATTCACTAGAGTTATACTGAGGTAAGCTTGACCAACATGTTTATACAATGATATATATCATACTGTGATATATTCTGGAATATTTCCAAAAGCTTGATTTACACTTAAAAGATAACCCCTGGTAGCACATGTCAGATGAATGGTGTAAACAAGATTATTGATATGATAAACTGTTACAAAAGAAAACTGAGTGAAATAGCAATGTCTTTCTTTTTTATAGTTTTAAGTTTTAGGAATGTAGGGTAATGCTAAAGGTTTGATGGGGTTTTATTTCATTATTATGTCTACCTCATTTTGCAGAAAATATACATCTGATACAGACAGGAGCTTTAAAATCTTAAAGCTCTTTTGTCAAAGACATTTTCTACTAGGTAGATCCTGAGGAAATCTAGATGAAATACAAAGATATAAGATACAAGGTATGAATTTATATATGTAAAAGGTGAACTACAGACTGTGTCAAATAGGTCACTATTAGAATGAAACAAAATGAAGTTTTGCCCTCGTATTGCATCATAGCAACATCAGTTTTCACACAGTGTATAAATGCATTCCAGGGAAGACTAACTCAGAACAACAGGACTGGCAGAAAACATTAAGGATTCTACAATTTAAAGAAACTCAACAGTCACCTTTTCTGAACAAAAGAAAAACTAGATGAAAAATATCACTGCAAGACCATTACAAGGTTGAGGTTGTGGTTGAACTTTAGCAGGGATATAAATCAGAATAGCTATGATGGAACCTGAATTGGTGACAGAATTACAGGTTAGGTCAGTGCCCCACTGCTCAGACATCCTCAGGACAATGGAAGCAAAAATAAAACAGCTCCAGGAAATTATCACTGAAACAGTCATTTTAAAATATATATTCAGCTACAAGAAATTCTCCTTACCTGATAAACTATTACAGAGTATGAAAATCAAAAGCCAATGCATTTTTTAAGAGTTGCAGGGCAGAATTTACCCTTTGCTGATAAAACAAAAACTATAAATCTAAAAACCCTGTTAGAGTTTGAATCACATAGCAGTTGATGTTTAGACAGAAATTGTAACTGCATCATTGAAGCATCATGCTGTGCACTTCTGTTCTTAGTAATTTCTAAATGATCACCACAACTTTAACTAAGAAGCACCAAGCTAATCATATGCCATAGAGCAGAAAAAAACTATGATCACAAGGCTTAAGTTGGTTCTTGGTTCTGCAACATCAATGGTTATAAGACAAAGTTAAGAATGGATTACAATAAAAAGTCTACTTCATTAAACATTTCTGAAGTAGTATCCTTATTTTTGGTTTGAATACACAAGGCCTGATCATCAGGTAAAAAAATCAGATAATTCAGCATTTCATATCCAAAAATCCTACCTCCTTTTTTTTTCTCCTCAAGCAGAGCAAGCAGGAGGGCTATTTGCTATTCCAACAGGTTATCAGCTAACTGCTATAGTCTTAGAGGGAAGAAGTAGCTAGGAGGGAACTGTAGAGATGGGCCACATCCTGCTGACTCAATGCAACTTGAAGAAAAAATTCTTTATTTGAAGCAGGAATGCAAGTACTCATGATAGATAAATTCCTCCCAATTACCTCAAAGAAAATAAATGGGATATTCATATGCAAAAGGCATCCCATTAACTTCCATACTGTATTTCAGGATATTGATATGTTACTTGATCTTAAAAATCCCTGAATATGACTCTGTTAAACCATATTTCTCTCTATTGACATTATATTGCAATCGACAAGACACAGCATTTTTCTTGAGAGACCTTCAGCAAAGGTAATTACGTAGCACACAACAAAAAGTTAGGAGCTGAGTTCCCCTCCTAGGGAAGATGTGCCCTTTTTGAAAAGGTTACTGACCATCCAAAAAAAAATCCACAATAAAATATAGACTCAGTTGGCTAAGGGTTTAGTCTACCTAGTAATTTTGAAGCAGATAAGTGGAACATTTTTTGCACAAAATCTACAATGCACAGCTAAAACCAAAAAAGTGCACAGCATTTAAACTTTCAAGTGGTTAAAGGCATACGGAGACATCAAATAGGATGTAAACATACGTCAGAATTTAAGAAAGGTAGTTTAAGAGACATCCTTTTGATGGAGGGGTTGTCTGTAATACAGTCTAATTCTTAAATGACATGATTTTGATCTTTACTGTCATGCCCACTCGTACTGATAAAATGCCACCACAAGGAGAAAAGGTATCTCTACAGCAGGGAAATGGCAAGGCTGAGAAAGTAACTTTTAATAGACAAGCAGATATAATTGTTGTTTCGGTTTGGTTTGGTTGGTTGGTTGGGTTTGGCTTTTTCTTTGTTCTCAGCTCTAGTTTCAGACTAATTTAAAATGTAATCAAACATACTTAATTACCTTCAGATACTTGTTCTTACACTGGCTATTAGTACACGTTGGAAAGAAAGATTGCTACAACACATGGACACTACTTCACTCCCCACTCGGAGAAAGGAAGATTGAAGGATCCAGGAAAGAAAAGAGAGTGCTTCTGGCCGCTATTTAAAAAAAAAAAAAAAAAAAAAAAAAAANAAAAAAAAAAAAAAAAAAAAAACAAACAAAAAAACCCCAAAACAACAACAACAACACCAACACCCAAACCAAACCAAAAAAGAAAAAAAAAACACACAAACAAAAAACCACCCACCCAACCAAACAAGTAAACAAAAACCAACAACAAACCTGTATCACTCTTCCATTCAGCTGTATAAATGCAAGCTACAGAATGAAAAGTGTTACTGATATTCCCACTGCACCCAAGCAGAACATGCATTTTACTTGCATACATTTTTCTTGGGTTTGAATGCTGATGCCCACATAACCTTTACAATAAATTTTCCATTTATTATTGTTGTGGGGAGGAAGACTGGGGGAAGGAAAAGGAGATGCAGAGACTACCCATGGAAATAACAGAAAACCCCTGAAACTAAAGCTCACCCATCAGACAGCTTTTAGTCAGGATAAATACAAAGAATATTCAGCAGGATAAATACAAAGAATATTCAGTCTCCATCATACTTGGGAGAAATTTTTTCAGTAACCCCTACCTATTCCCTCGAGCCCCCTTGAGACCCTCTGCTGTCACATCTACCAGAGCTTGATAATGGTGTAGCTAATGCATTACTGCAGTACTATTAATAACCTTGGATTTTACAATTTATCGTAGACTGTTGCTAGGAGTATACATCGATTCATACATATCTCTTCCCTACGTATACTATTTCTAACAGAATTTATTTTTAAAGCATTGTTTACAGATATACACAAAAATGTAGGATGGGTATTTTTAAAAATAACATTTAAAAGCTTTAGAACTCAAACAGTGTCGAAAGGCTGCCTTCAGAAATGACTGCGTGCTGGGCTGAATACAGCCACAGTTTCACAAGCAAGGAGGGTACGCATTCTCAGGCATCTCACAAGGCACACAAATACGCTCTAGTCTCCTTTCTCCTTCTCCCAGATGTTAGCATAGGTGCTCATAGCATACACCCTCTTACTAAACAGCATATATAGCTGTCTAGATAGTTCAGGCATTTCTTCTTACTACACAGTGATATTATGTACTGGTTTTGAACACAACATATGACTTTAGTCTGCTATCTTCAATAGACATATTAAAAACATCAGCTAAAAAAAATAGCAAAAAGGGAACAATGACCTGAATTTGAGACTAGCGTCCAGGTACTTTTTGAGTCCCTCATGTTCCATGTGCACAATGAACCCTCCTTAGGTTCAGAAATGCTCATGAGTACCATGGTTTTCCCAGGTGATGTTTAGTTTAATGGAACAGCTTACTGACCTGACCAGCTATAAAAACCTTTACATTCATTAAACCAATATTTTTATATTAACTTTCCCATATGGTTTATTCTAATGCATTATCTGACTTCCTCTGCTACACACAAGGGGAAAGATGCAGGAGGCATGCAGTACGAAAGGTTTTATCCCTGTTTCATATTACCCTTTTTAAGATTGATACCTGAGACACTCAAGCAACTGAACAGTAAAACATGGCAGAAAGCCCAACAAAGCTACAGCCATTACAAGAAAATAGTCTTAGGCACTAGAGGGAGCATCTGTCCTTAGAGTCACTGAACAAAAGTTTCTATGTGCCTACCACATATTCTGTATAATATGCAAAAACTATTTCGCATATTATATATAAGGTGCAAGACCTACTTTTCTCACAAAAATCAAACAAATAAAGAAAATGCCAATGTTACTTAACCACCATTTAAAATAAATGTGCTTTTCCATCTACTTAACTTACTCAACCATCATTTTAAATTATTTACTTGAAGTTCAGACTCCAAAAGTAAACTTTTTTGTGCAATTATCTAAATAGCCTAGTAGTGTTAGAATACCATAGCCTGTATTGTTCGGGAAATGAAAGCGATGACACAGCTTTATTTTAAGGACACAGCTTCAGACTTCTGCAACGCAGACCTCCACATCTTGGCTAGCTGCCTAGACAAATGATGAGAGAAGGGCATTTCTGGGCTCTGATTCACCTGACCAGCTCTAGACATCTGTCAGAGGATGAATGTGTGAATCACTTTCTCCAAGTGCCGCTCCTTTGAACTGCAAAGGTAGCTAAATTCACATGTGAATGTATACACCATAGATGATTAGGTCACAGGATCCCCACCCAAAAAGCAAAAATAGAACATGCTAAGGAAAAATCTATGTGACAATATTAGTGAACACAAAAGGGAAGGTGGCGAGTGGGGGGCAGGGAGGGTGAGAGAACGTATAATATTCCAGTCATTAAGACTAACTAACCTTGCTGAATTACCACCGCTAAGGTAAATCATTTAAAATGGAAATGAATTCCCTGTAGCACTGCTGCTGTGGCAGTCACAGAGCCTTAAGAAAACACAATGGGAACCCAAGTATCATTCTCAGCAGAGGATTGTATTGGCTGGTTACCCGGAGCACACTGGCACCATAAACTCACTGTACATTTTCTAATGCTGTAAAACTCTTAATTCTTGCTACAGATACAACAGATTCAGTTAAGAAAATTAAAGGAAGATACAAAGAGCAGAAATGCCCTATTACAGCCTGTAAGAAATCAGAGAATGTGAAGACCTACCAAGGTTGTGTACAGATCCTTTTGAAACATTAACAGTATTTTTTCTCCTGAAAATGATAAGGAACAAAAAGTATCTGCTGTCTATATTTCTATTTAGTGCCTCAGTCTTCGTATGAATTCCCTTGCTGCCTGGCAGGTATACATCCTCACTTCAAGATAGCCCCCAGCTCTCCACCTGTCTGGACACTGACACCTGAAACATTGCTGAGAATCCTAACTTAGTTTACCTCATGCAGTTTAGTAGCCATGGGTTTAATATCACACACTATGCTCCCAGACTGTGTGGCAAGCCCTGAGACAGTAAATTCTATTTTAAGATCCATCAAATTGGTACTGCTGCAGTCAAGGATATTAAATTATGTAGGCTTGAGTTTGTTGTGTGGTTTCTTACTTTGGTCTACAATCATCAGCCACATAAGACAGGCTGTAAATTTTGTGAAGGAATATTATCTCCACTTACGTCCTCTGAAAAAAGTATAGTGACTGTGGTTCTCTGGAATTTTCATTAGTAAGGTCCTTTCTTCTTCCCTTCAGCATGAAGGTCCTTGCTTATCTTGAGACAACAAAAACTATGCAGCCCAAAGGCAAAGCTGTAATGGTATCTTGAGTTATCCTCCCAAATTAGCAAAGTGGTCTCCACGTATGACTTTTACTGAAACAGTGTAAGATACCAGCAGCCTTGAAAATCTTAACTTTCTAATACTGCTTAGAATGTTAGAGCTGGGAGATCTTGCAAACCCACTAGTTTGGACCCCAACAAAACTGAATAGAAGTTATTTTATTGAAAGGATTCCAAGTACTTGTAAGTTTCAGATCTCTTTTAAAACATTTCTTTTTTACTTCAAACATTTTTGCAGTAGTGTAGCAAAGCCTTCACAAAAGCAATATTAGCACTTATCATTAAAGTAATGATAAAAAGAACATAGAAAACTCAAAAAAAATTGAGTTTAAAAGGTAAAATTTTCAAGATACAGCAGATATACAGAGTTTCAGAATATAAAAATGTCTCTCTATATAAGAAAACTTGCCTCGAAGTCCTACGACTAGCTCCTTTGGTGCTGCAGTAACAAGGCACCTGGAGATTCCCATCAGCACTGAGGCTTATTAGTCACAAAGTCTGTGTCTGAACTGCAGAGCACTCAACCTGAGTGTGTGGGTGCAGGGAAAAGGGCAATAGGAATAGAAGGAATTACTGTGTGGTCTAAACTTGTCCCGACATGAAGCTGGGACATTACAAGACTCATAATTTAGGGATGAACAAAGGTGAAGAAATAGGCTTTCATCTTTCTCACTTTCACCATTCACATAACGTAAGCTTCAGCACAAGCAGAAGTGCCCAGTTCCCTCAAGTTACTTATGCAATATGTTCCTTATCCTGCAAGAGGAAAAGCTGTTTTTAAAGCACTATGTGAACTTTAATTCACTTGACAGATGTGTATTCTGAGAAACTAAGATCCACAGTAATCCAAATCTTTGATTTACTTCTGTGTATGCCAGGAGACATGCTATTTGCCACTGAACTGAGCCCTGAGGCAGAGATGATCACGCAACAAGTATCAATCAACTGGGGAATCAGAAAACCTCAGTTTTTTCTTTGTGGAAGTGAAACACAAAAATTACAGCGATTATTAATATTATGCTATGAAGGCAGAACATTTTAAGTCTAGGAAACGACTCCTTCCCATTACTATCTGCTTTTAAAAAGCAGGCACAAATACTTCCTGTAACAACTTCCTAGGGACTTACATGTTTTGTTTTCCAGTAATTTTTTGTCCAACTCTTTCTAAAATACACTAATTTTAAGAAAGCAACCACAAAAACATGTCTGAAAAGAGATTGGTTCTGATTCACAGGCATAATTCTGTTTAAATCGGACCACAAAAAAACGAACAGCTGTATCCTGTGCTCTACATTTTTTTAAATTTAACAGTAAGATCTGCTAAGGCTGTATCTCTTCAAAAGAAAGTTACAGATACTGTTATTTTTCCACAAGTTCTGAAAATTACAGGGTAGAGCCCTGTGAACCGTGTTCTATACATACTGTGGAATACTTGCTGTCTTAGAAAAAATTGATAAATAAGTATTACTAGTTTATAACTATGTATTGTATTACAAAAGAAGAAAGCAACTGAACAGAAGACCTCATAATTGGTATGATGCCTTATTTAAAAATGAAATATGTGTGTGTATATATATATATATAAAAATACATATAGTTCCGCAGAATTACTTTTCATGTAAGCATGGAAAGACAGTATAGCAAAATAGTTTCTAGTTTTTTCTACTGGAATGTAACATCTGTGGGTTTGCTTTTTTTCTTGGTTTGGTGTTTGTTTTGGTGGGTGTTTTGTTTGTTTGTTTTTACTTCTGTGATTTGTAAACTGAGGCACTAGTGTAACTAAAAAGAGGCAGAATGAGCTTTCTGGGCTGTTATGAGGAGGAAGAAAGATCCACCCCACATGCCTACCATGCTCTTGCAAGCCCACAGCAACTCACATCTTGATTATTTTATTATCTTTCTTTCTAAGGCTGGTAAATGCAACAGTGCACAGTTATGATCATTTCCTCAAGTTATTGCTTTGAGTATGCTTTCACATACTGCATGTCTTATTTTCTATTGCACTGAAAGAAACAAGTGCAGAATCATGACTGTAATGTTATGCAAGTTCTTCCTATCAAGCAATCTGACCAGCTACCTGAAGTCTGGCCATATACTCCGAAATTCATAAATACAAGAGAAAAGGCTAGTTGGCTGAACTTCCCTTAGAGAAGTATGTATTTTGTCAAATCTATTCTGTCCATCTAAAATGTTCCTGATGTAAACACCAGGCTGAGTCACTTGTGAAAGTATCCCCAGTAGCTCAGCGCTCAGCTGACTGGGTATTGACAGGAGTTGTCAGAAGATGCACACACAGGACCATTAGTTTAGGCTGTTGAAAACTGGATCTTTAGTGAAAACACCAGGAACCTGAATCAACAAGAGATGAAGAAAAAGCCTGAAGCCAAAGGCTAGCCATCTAGAAAACTAAGCTTACTAACATTCTGCTTCAGTGCAGAATTAGAAGTCATAAGAATGGACTGTGTATAAATTTTTAAATAAAATTAAACAGTCATAATACCAGTAAATATGGCAATTTTTCCCCACTTTTAGAGAGAAAGAACAAATAAGGATTATAACGAATGAACGAGACTCATTCACTGTGACTGTAACCTGTCCCTCAGTTTGTCTATTAGACATTATCCAACTGTATGGAGCCGTATCAAAAGCGTGCTTTATAGATATTGAAAATCCCTAACCAATTGTTACTAGGTGTCTTGCAGGATGGTTTTCCAAAGGTCAGAGTGTACGACGAAGATTAAAAATGTGAGCATGGTAGAGACGGGGATTTAATTAAAATCACCTCTGTACCCAAGGACACGATCTTCAGACTCTTCATCCTTTTGTCTTTGATGCCATTTGTAAAGGTAATTCTACCTCCATTCCCAGGGTTAAGCCTGAAGAATTTCAAACCCACAAGGCAAGTTTTGGCTAAATGAGACGCCACAGCCTGATGACCTAGCTCAAAATGAGCTGCTCTACTCCAGAAACAGAACCGGAAAAAAGGCAATCATTTGAGTTGCAGGAGAAGCTTTTGGGCACAAGGATGTTAGGATAACTCACATCATCACACTTTCATGTACTTTTATATACAAAAGGTGAAATTTTAGAGATAGAAGTCACTAATAATTACATAGCATCCATCGCTCTTTCATTATTTGTCCACATTTTTCCACATTATTAATCCCCTAGGTTAGGGAGCTCTTCAGAAAAGTATGCCAAAGACCGGGTAGGGTATGGAGAAGAGCCATCCCCTAGACGATTAGAAAAAGTGACAGAGTCACAGACTGTGACTGTGTTTTCCACGTAAGACAACACGAGAGTGTAAAGGAAGCAGGTGGCCAGGGCTGAGCAGGACCGTCTTTCTATGGGACCATCTATTCTTTAGTTGCAGAGCAAGATCTGGGTCTTGTGCTGTGTGTCTTCTATTTTCAGAAGAAAAATGGCACTGCCATCTGAGTATAACATATCACTGTTGTTTAATGTTCTGCAGTTTAAAGGAAAACAAAAGCAGACTTGGCAATTCAGTAACTTGAGGTTCTGAATTAACGAAAGTGAGATGATGAGAGGAGAATATAAATTAAAGGACTCAGTACTAGAATTCCCAAAAATAAAGATCAGAGATTTGTGAGAAACAATTTCCAAAAACATCTGATTATTTCACTATTATCCTTCAGTAAGAACTAGAAATATAGAGCCATTTTCTGGAAATCCACTAATGTATATCTCTATTGAAACTGTTTTATTACAAGATGAAAAGATAATTTACTGGGAGTTTATGAGTAAGAAATTATTTTACACTTTCTAATCTCCCTCCCACCCAAATACCATAAATGGCTCATTGTTCTCCCGAGAGCACATCTCTGGTGGATTATAAACATGGTGCTTACAGCAGCATTTCAAGACAGTTAGTAGTTAATCATACGTAAAACTGTTAAAAACTAGGGGACCAAATAATTTCTAAACCTCCCTCATGCATTCTGTAATCGTACTGTGGGAGTCTGATGGCCTGATGAATACTGGGTCAAGATTTTGCAGAATACACTGTGTTTAGGTGACTGAGTAGGTAACAGAGTAATAATAGCATGGAAGTTACAAGGCAAAAGAGGCTTCCAGAAACCTGACTACAGGAAATGCAGACACATTTAAGCATGTTCCTCTCAAAATTCAGGTCTTGGGTTGGCAAGCAGAATCAAGGATGCTAAAAATCAAATATCAGGTCAGACTCACAAACCACAAAAAGGGCAAACACGATATGTTGTGTTTAATATACCTCCTTGCTGTTATATTGAAATGGGTTGCAAGAGTTGTCTCCAACATACAACGAGATTTAAGCCTTTACTCCATTTCCCCTCCTGTTCATGTATTGGGACTGATTGTCACTTCATTTTTGGATTCTTTGGATTCCTATTTGAGTCTTGTTTTGCACTGATGTTCCTATCACTTCAATATATGTATTGCAGCCTGCAGTTTTTACGTATTAAGGCCCTATTAGAAAACTAAACTAAGCGAGCAGAAGGGGAGACATTCTCTCATAGAAGTATATGTACTATGGTTACCAGAGGACTCATGTTAATCGACATTAAAGATAACCTCTATATGTTCTGGATAAAGTCTCTGGGAAGTATTTTGTCCCACATCTAGTCTACTAAGAAAAGTTTTTCTCATTTCTTTCTTTTAAGCAATAGGTTTAGGGACTTACAGATTCCCAGCCTCAACAGAAAGGCAGGAAACAGGCAAGATGGCATTAGCCCTATCGTCATGTCATGAAAGCTTTTGCTCCTCAAAGTCTGCTGTAGGAGAGGGAACTCCCTCAACAGATGATCCTCCATTAAAACAAAAACAAACCTCATCTTTCTGAAATAGGATAACAATCTTCAAAAAGATTTTTAAAATGGGGCCCAAGTCCAATTATGTGAGCTTCATAGGTTGTGAAAACCATGGGGGTGCCACAGAAGAGGATCCATGTTGCCCTTCCTCTGCAAAACAAATTGCTGTAAAGCCCCACACTTTAGACTCAATGCCCATTTCCACTGGGAGAAGCCACCACACATTGGGTTTTGTTGGTTTGTTTCCAACACACCACAGTTAGCAGGGCACCTCCATCAGCTCACTGTGAGCAACCTTTGACTTTTGGCTGCCTGCTCCTTTCAGACATGTAATGAATTGTATGATTTCAACAACCAAAAAAGCCTTTCAAAGCCACATTGATTCCCCTTCTCCATCAGGCAATTAAACGCGACACCTCAACCTGTTCTTGAAATCACTTATATTTGAGCATGATTTGTTTCTAACTTGTTTTCTATGACTAACTTGTTGAAATCACAATTCCAGCATTTTAGTATGTTTCCTACAGAGATTGTGAATCTCATTCACTGACTTGCCTAAGAATGGACAAGGATCAAGAAAAAGGCTAAAATCAAAACTTGTTCACTTGGAGTGTTGGAAGTCCTGTCAACGTTACAATGAGAGGTTTTGCAATTGAATGGCATGGCTATACACATAAAGCAATACAACTGTGTTTTTTTTCTTTTTTCCATATTATATAATAATAATTTAAAATGTTTCACCAATAAACATCAAATTATTCTTCCTGGACATTCAGTACATCTGATCATCTTTGCACAGTACCTGGCTATTCAGTGTGAAAACTCCTTTTTCATGTTGCACAGCACCGAAAAAAAAAAAAGTTAATACCATTTATTCTTTACTTCTCACATTTTTGGACTAAAAAGAAGAATATTAATAATAATGTTCAGAACAGTATATTCAGTACTTCGGAAATGCAAAAGAGAACAGCTCTAAAACCTGACCATGTCATACAGAAGTGAAAAACGTGTATATACTTACTAATCAGCTGGCAAAGAAGCTGCTTGTGTGCATGCCAAAGAAAATTAAATAATATTCATTTGGAAGCCATTCAGGGTTTTGTTTCACATGATTATAATGAATTAAATGCAGGCAGGACTCACAGCATCAAAATACTCAATCAAAATAAAACAATGAGAAAATAGACAAGTGAGCTTGATGATTTAAATATGAAAAATTATACCACAGAGCAAATAATTTTCAGTGACACAGCCAGGGGAAAATAGGTAAACCCCCTACATTATGCATTTTGCCTTTTGGAATTTTTACATCTACTGTAGAATGAACATCATTTGTTTGAAAATACATAATATTACATTAAAAAGTGAAATTAACTTGATTGACAGAGAGGGACAGATATTAAAATCCCCAAGGTTTAGTAGCCTAAAGGCAGCCATGACAAACTGCTGCCAGTTGCCCAAAGCCTGCACAGCTCCTTGAGCACACAATCCTCAAAATAGTCATATGTGGCTGAGGACAATCCCTGCTGTGCAGAGCTGAATTTCAAACTGGGCTCAAGAGAAGGGAAAACATCAACACAATCACAGACCAGTCACTCACATCTTACATTCATTATCAGGTTTTTCAAAGGAATCCCCAAGGCAGCTATATTTCACAGAATTGAAGATTTAAAATAAAAGAAAACCAGAGACACTCCCTCTACTCAAAACTGTATTTATGCTAGTTTATAAACCCACAATAAAACATATGAAATATAAAATTGCTGAAGTAGATTTTATGACAAAACCAGTTTTTGGAAAGTGAAAAATAAATACTAAGAGTGTAGGTAACAGGAATAATACTGCTACCAGGCAATTGAATGCCATCCAATATAGAGCTTTTTAGCCAAATACCGTATACTTACAAGAACCTCACTTTCCAGGAAAACCTGTAAAGAGGTTTTTATTTGCTCCACAAAAAGCATAGCTACCGATGTTGCCCTTTCCTCTCTGCGAATTCTATGTATCACTGCAAGTAAATATAATGTATCAGCAGTAGCATGTGATGGTAATGTGCTCTAATTTCCATTACTTAGCAGAACTGATGTGTGAAGAAATTTAAAGCCTGTGCAATAGACAGATTAATAGAGTTTAGGAATGAATAAAATACACAATTAGAAAATTCTGTTTAAATTAAGATGAGAATTTGCAGAGAGCAAGGCACATTACATTCATGTAAATGGTAATCTGATGATTCTTTTTGTGCTTTCTGGTGTCAGACTGAAATTTTCTTTACTAGGGCATCCTGAAAAGAAAAGGATGGGAAAAGATTAGTAAAGACTTGAGAAGGATTTATGAATATTTTACTGATGTGGGCTTAACATACTTCTTCAAGAAAGCCGGTAGTAGTAAAAAATAAGGTAACATGTACCAGTAGGTCCTGCAGATAGTAAGTATTTCAAATAAACACTCATCTCTTATTGATACATTATGTGTATCAATGAGAATATTAAGTACAACCTTGGAGTTGCTGGTTGGTTTTCTCTTTGTTTTACTGCAGGACATCCCCAGCCCACGTACACCACTGCACTATCGTAGTGCAAACCCTTCTTTCACATTGCCCTTTTTCACTAGTGGGAAGTATTTCACAAAAAAACCCCTGAGATTAAACAGATCAGAGCAGTTAGTGAGACTGTCTGCAGCCAGCAAAGTCATTGTCACTACCCCACTCTACGAATTGTGCATCACTCTCACAAAAGAAATGTGGCAAACGGCAAACCCTGGTTATGTCAGGCACAGATGGGAGAGCTTGCTCCCTCTGCTAATTGACTGGGAAGAAAACTCATTAAATAGCATTTTTCACCTGTCACAGTCCAACAGCAAACTCAGCAGCCCTCTCGACTGCCCACCTGTTGGGGAAGGCGTAGCTGATGCTACGCTGGATGCTCTCCTGCTACTGAACAAATGCCCCATTGCTTGACAAGAAAGAGCAACAGATCTTCCGCCTGACAATTAAGCTCCTGTAAACCACAGTGTCATATGCACTACTAAGTTCTATCTCCACCACAAAAAAATATCCTAATCCCCAATTTTCATAGGCCGTAAATAACGAATAAGCTAGAGGATGAGTTCTGAATTTAATTAGGGCTTTTTCCATTCTCTCTTAAAGCACTGTCAGCACAATGGAGCTTTATGAAAAGACATTTTGATTAAAACAAAAAATATAAGAAAATGCATGAATTGTTTTTGTGTGACTTCCTTTTTTCAGAAACAGGCTCATCACTATTATTTGTAGTTATTAGAGAAAAATATAAAAAATATAATGCTGAGAGATCTTTTTCTGTTTTGTGCTCTATTAATATACTTCATTTAATAGCAGCATAATTTTACAAAGTCCAAAGAACCAAAGCCATCTATGACATTACTGTAAGCCAATGCTAGACCAGCATATCCGTAACTTCTGTTGTTACACTGGTATAAAACAGAACTGGATTTGGCTTGTGGCATTTGCTGGGATAGTTAAAGTAGTTCCTAGACATTTGTGCTGTTTCACTGGGTTGTGAAATTTGACAGTGGACTTGAAGAGCAACAAGCTTAAATACTGCACCTAAAAATTATTATATTATTTTAATATGTCAGTTTCAAATAGAGTGGATATTGACACCCTACAAAGGAAGAACCCACTACCATAATGATGTATACTCGTATATAGACACCAGCTGAAGGAAAAGACAAACAAAAAAAAAAAAAAAAAAAAAAAGAAAGAAAACCCAAACAAAACAGAGCTATAAACTTCACAAGAAATAATACCTGTGGGTATTTCAGAGTACAACAGAAATCTGCAAGAGTGTGTAGTTCTCATAAAAGGACACAGTGAGGGAAAGGACAGTAAAGGGCTTTGTGTAACCTTAGAAGAACACAGGGTGCTCTCTTGCCAAAATACAGTTTTAAGGGGAATTCAACAGTTTCCTGTCAAACAGATCAGCAAAGTAGGAGAGTGGGCATGAATTGAATCTATAATAAAAATTTCTCCTACTGCTTTTCTTCCCCTACTTCTCCCACCCCAAAGAAAAACCCACTAATGCTTATCTGTACTGCTGTATATCATGACTGGTCTCTCCTGAACACAAATCTGGCCTTGTAAAATGAACAGGGCTGAAGGAAGAACAGAATCTTACTTCAAAGGAGTGCTGCTTTCAAGAGCTGCTTAACTACCAGTCTGTTCTCATTTTAAATTTGCATGCCAACTCTAAACTAAAAAATAATTTTCTCTCACAAGCGTGGAAGATAGATGTTTCAGGACATTGACACTGAAACTGAATGAACAATTAGCAGCCCTGAAATAGAACCTGTTACAAGGAATGGTGCAATGTTGCATCAGTTCTAAAAGGACTGGTCCTGATACTTCAGTGACTTTACTAATTTAGCACTTTTTCTGAGTGTTGCTTTTCTCATTTGTAGAAAACAGAATGAAGAACAAAAGGGTAGTTCATCCCCTTAGTAAACTAGAGGTGGATTTGGGGAGATGGAAGTCCAATAAAACAAAAAGTGGGAGCAGTGCTGGTCAGCACAACAGCCACCTACAAGGCATGTTTTCCACGGGCCTCCTGATGAAGGACAGTTTAGAGGAGGGCAATGAAGCAGTTCTGCAGATATTCACAACGAGCTCCAGCCAAGCATGGAAAGCTGCATGTGAGAAACAGCAATAGGCGCTCATTTGAGAATCTCTTTCACAGGCAATGGAGACGGAGATCACAGACCAATGAAAGGGAGAAGACAATGTCCCCAAGAGCAGTTTCATGTTACACCTATCCAGTGCAAGAGCAGACTGCTGCCAAATGGAACGGATCACGAATAACAACCAAAGACAAGTATAGATAGTTACTATATGGTAGAAAAGAAGGAGCAAGTGCACAGACTCTAAGAGCAGCAGAATCAATGCAACAGGCCAGGAAAAGGACATACCATGCAGCAACCTGAAATGAGGTAGTACAAGCAAACTTCACTTACAGAGGCAAAGAGAAGGATGAGTGCCTACAGAAGAGATAGGATGAAAATTAAGTTTGTTATCCTTCTTTCTGCCAGCTCCAAGAACTGTTGAAGAAATGATGAATAGAAAACAAATAAGTAAATTATGAAGAGATATTCCCCAAAATGTTATTTTCAGATTCACAATTCACATTTTATTGTTTGCCCACACGGCAGACTCCAGGACTAAGATGTTTTCCCTCTTCTTATATTTATTTCCATATGACATGATGGTAACAATCATCAGGTTAGATCAAATTTGCTGCATAGACTAAATTTGCCTATTTTTCTACTTTGTGTCCTACTTTAACAGACAATACTCCAAACAAAGCTATTGTGTAAGCTCTTTGGTTTGGTTAGGGTTTGTAAAGATTACCACAATGTTATAAAACATTTAAAAGAAGGCAAACAAAACCCTGTATTGTGAAAAGTTATTTGGTCATTGCCGTTGTATTTGAAATGTTTTTTTTTTTCTCCTTCCTTGCTTCAGATGGAATGGCTCCATTATGTTTTCAGATGTCAGACATGGTTAGTGAACACAATGCTGTCAAACTATAATGGACAAAGATTTTTTTTTTTTTCCATAATGTGTTTTGTTTGTGTGAAGAACTGTGCCAGGGATCTGTTAAATTATATCATTTCCTTCAATGAAACTAATTTACAAGGAAAATGAATCGTGGGAAAAGCAAAGAAGATATCACCTATTCTATATCCACCCTGTTCCTTCCTGTATCTGTGCCTGGAAAAACCAAGCAACAGAAGCACGATAGATTAAAGTCAGATCTGGTGTAACGCCACTGAAGTCAATGATGTTAGAGCATGAATGAATCTGGCATAGTATCAATTTAATTTTTAGCAACATCAAAGGCGGTCCTAGCATGTAAAACTTTGCCAATTACTTGATAACATAAAGATAACTTTTGCATTAAAAGCACAATAAGCTGCATCCATTGTAACAGGGAATTTGCAGGTAAGCAGGAGGCATATCGTATACTTAGAGCTAGGTTAATGCTGCAGTGGAATAACTGCTCTAATAAGCTGCATGAAGGATTAGCAGTAACAGCAGCAATGTATGGCTACAACCAAAAAATCCAATCTTGTTTGCTACACCCAATACACAGACTTTAGGATCAAAGGGACAATATCATAACTATAATTGAGAAGTCATTGTTATCATAAATTCCTATGTCAGGCATTTTCATATATTTTCTTAGGAAGGCCATCCTTTAGGATAAAATTTCTTATGCTTCATTTTTTCCCACAATTTCTCCATGTATTTCTCATTCTTGTAAAATTGCATATTAAAAAAAAAAAAGGACGGACAAAACAAAAACAAACAAAAAACCCCACCACTACAGCCACACACACTCAAGCATAAAAATACTCTATCACCAGTATAAGGATTATACAACTGAAATTCAGCACCTATTCAATCTTCATTACAAAGATGAACAACATACCAAAAGTCTACATAATGCCTCTATGATTTTTTTTTTCCTCACAGTGTTTCAGTAGTAAAATGCATGCTGTCACTAAAATCGTGATTCTTTACAGCTTGTGAGAAGGTAGGGATAAAGAGGGTAAAAACACTGTTGCAAAAAGAAGATGAGAGGTGTGTAGGACTGGATCAAAAGTTATGCTGATGGACAAATTATGAAAGATGAAAGTCTTGTTACTTCTTTTGGAATTACTTAAAGATTTTTGAGGTACATTCTCATGATGAGCAGGAATAAGACTGGGTTTTGTTTCGTATCAGTGAAGAATACATGGTTTCTCAGTCTCTCATCCACTGTTCACACTTTCCCTTTTGCAGCACACTGAAGTAAACTCCATCCCCGTGTAGAGCATATCAAACACTTCAATTCTGTTTCAGAACATGTTGACTGCCTTCAAAGCCACGTAAATCTGAATGCCCATCTGAAGTATCTCTGAAAATCTTGTGCCAAGTGCTGGCATCATTTTAACATGTGTTCATAGGGCTGTAGTGGGGTGTATCCCTGAGAGGTGTCACATAGCAAACACCTTCTCTTTTGTCTGAGCACAAAACAAAATGTTCACCACTGATAGATAGCAGTGATAGATAGACTTAAAATCACACAATACATAGAAACTTCCACTCTGTCTTTTAAAATTAAGCTTTTATATCCTTATTGTTTTAGATTGATTTTAGATTAAATATGCATAAACATAAAGACTATTATGAAAATCCATCAACCTTTGTCAAACTGTAAAAAAGTTTTGAAATTGAACTAACAGATAAGAAAGAAATGGAGATGGATCAGGTACAGTATGAAAACGAGATTAAAAGCACAAGACAAAGACTGATTCCAGACTACGAATGCATATTTAACAGTATTAAAGAAAAATATTTTATAACATAACAGGAACAAACAGACCGTTCACACAGTGTTCTCATATATCCAAAGAGAATTTAATTCAATCATGCTTTCGTTGACAGCAGATGGGCCAAAAAGGAGTTAATGGCCTATTGTACCATGTGTTGGGCTGAGACTCAGGGGACTAAGACCTGCCACTGCCTCACTGACTCAGACATAACGCTTCACCACTTTATGCCTCAATTTCTCAGTCTTCAAAATGGAGGCAAATGATAGTAACCTTAGTGAAGTGCTTTCAAGCCTTCCTCAGGGCAAGCACTACAAACGCTAGGAGCTGAGTGTTGTTGCAATTAGCAGTACATCACATGTTTTCAATCACACAAGCTTCACTACTTAAGACTGAAATATAGCCTTGTGCAGGAGAGTTTTACAAATAAAATCACTCTGGTCCCTGTTAAGTGCCAAAATGTCATTTTTTCTAAATTTGCAGTCAGTGCAGGTCACAAGCAAATAGGACGCAGTTGTGCAGTCTCAGAAACAGCCTTCTTAGGTAGACTGACACAGTTTGTATTGCTCTCCTCCTTGTGCCCCAGAAGAGAGTATAAGTGTACCGAGTCTGTATTGTTGTAATTTATGTTCCCTAATGCTCCTCTGTTGCATTGCATCAGGGAAAGCACAGCAAAAACTCAGCTGAAAATATGTGCCACATTATCCAATTCTTTAGGTGAAGGGCTGCTTTCTTTTATAGGTCCAGATTCTATTCTTGTTTTCCTACCAGCAACTCAAGTACCCAACAGCCAGATGTAAAAGGACATCCCTATCCCTTCCCCATCAAGCCATTCACCATTTCTGAAGGTTGTTTGCACCATCTCAGGAAACAAATCAGAGCCATGCACTGAGTGTATAGCAAGAACTGCAGTCCATCACTTTGCTTACTATGATTCCATAATATTTAGTGATTATACTTCACACAAAGGACTGAATCTAAAGATTCTACATAAAAAAGAGCAAGCAAACCTCAAGGAAGAGAAATAGAAGAAAGAAAAATAATATAAAAGTGAGGAATAAACAGGAATAGTTATGGTTCCAGATGTTTTTAAAGGGCTGACAAATACTTTAAAAAAAAAAAAAAGGGAGTTTTTAACTGATTTCATAAATGTAATATGGCGAAGTATAATATAATGCTAATTAAAAAAGGCTACAGCTTAGTTAAAATAACAGCAAATATACTCCTTTCAAGTCTCTGCTAAAACAATGTTTGGATTGCAATAGCATGATTCCAAAGTACAGCACTATTTGTCCAGAAATTTATCACAGGCACAGACATAAGGAAATTAATTAAGGCAGACAGCCAACATTTACTGAAGGGAAATAAATAACAGTATCTAAAATGACTCCAAATATACAAGAAGATATAGTCATATATTTAGGAAAAAGAAGTAGCTAATTGATGCTTAAACCACCTTCAGCTACAAATCTTGGTGTTCACTGTTCACTCACATAATATTCATATATGTGCACATGCAAAATAGTTAACAGTACTGAAAATACGTTATGTTTTCTTCAACTTACACAGTAACATGCAGTACCATCTTAATCATTCCCTAGGTATGTTGGCAGCAGAGCAACACAAATGGGAGTTGCAATTTAATTTTCTTCTGTAAAGACCAAATCGGCTTTTAAAAGTTTAGAAAGGAAAAGTCCTGAAGAACCTTATTACGTATGAAACAATTTGTTCTTCAACAGAAAACAAGTTTCTTTTTATTTAGAGGCCATTAACAAACACAACTTATTAATTAAATTCATTGTTTGGAGGCCTGAATTTAATTAGAATACTCTCTTAAATATCACTTAGTGGTCATTTTTGATGCGTTATGAGCAATAAATTTACTGAAATGAAGCATACACATATGCTGAGGTGATAACAAGAGTACATATATTTTATCCCCCGACACACACTGAAGTTGTTATGTATTCCTCACTGGTTTTTTTCACCAGAGGAACACACACAGAGCAAACATTTACCTCTCTGAACTCTCTTCTATACTTTTAAACACCATTTAGGTTATCAGAATGATGTATTTTTCATATTCATTGTACTTATATTTGCTAAGTTAAGGAAATTAGCATTACTTCACACTGTATAGAATATTACCATGTAGTATATTAGGCATAAAGCCAGCATCTACCTACTTGCTGCTGACTGAAAACCACTAGCAAAAATACATTACATTTAGACTATGGTAATGATCCAGAAAAATAATTTCAACCCACATGACTCATTAATCCTAATCAGCCTTACTTGTAAGTTCTTTCACATTGGACTAAACCACAGTGTTTAAGAGAGATTTCCTAATGCCTTGCTATGTAGATTTATTGCAATTAGCTCAAAAATACAAAAGGTCTCATTGACTTCAGGTCAGGGGTAAGCATCTGCACTGCTCCGGATTCCTAATTACTCCACACCAACAGATGCAGAGCCCTACTGTAAGTTGCTGTCGACCCAGAACGACAGACTCTCACCATTGTATCTGAGCAGCATTGTCATGCAAAAAACATGCCAAAACTCCCTAAACCAAATAAGACATTCCAACAGGATTCTCTTATTTTTGTTTTCAAACAGAAAAATAGTAATAGATTTTGAAAAAGAGCCCTTCCAGACTTGCTTGGCTTTATGATGGATCATATTATTTCATTTTTACTTTTTTGTACCCGCTACTAAAGCAAAGAGGTGGTCTGTTTAAAATATAGCTGCTTAAAGTAGGCTATTGTTTCCTTCCCCTCTGAGACCACCCAGATTTTCAATACTATAACATCTTTGCACTAGACAGATTAGACTACTGCCACAACCCTCTTTGCAAAGATCTGCTACTCTGCAATGTATTTATCACTATTTACCACCCCCACTGCATAAACAGAGCATACTGTCCCAGCTAAATGCACATATGTAAGAAGAGACAGTAAAAGTTAGGAGAAAAAAAAAGAGTAGTGAAATCTTCGGCATTTGGGGAGGGTAGAGCCATGAGTAAGGCCCTCTTCAAAGCTCAGGAGCTTATGTCTAAAAATAGTCTTTCCTTTAGAGACCATATGTAAAGCCCTTTATTTGCTTTACACATTTAGAGTTTTGAGTCTTATATCTTCAAGCTGAGTGCTTAATTAAAATTTAAAAAGGAAATTGTAGTTATCATATAATAACCTAATTCCAAGCTCCAGTATTTCTAAGACAAAAAAAAATCCCTGAAGGACTAACATTATGGTTTGTCCTAGAGGTTAGGGAAATACCTTGGGAACTAGAAAAATACAGATTCTAATTATGACTTTCTTGTTATCTGCTTCCACTCTCAGCTTATGATGTTTCAGTTTCTCACCCAGTAACTGGTATATATTGCTACTGGTCTCCATTGTGTTTTGAAATCCACAAAGAAGAAGTAAGAGGTATGAAAAGAACTATGAAGTTGAGAATGACACAAGGTTTAGATTCTGCTTAAGGGTAGGGTTCATTTATCTAGTTTTGACCAGCTTAAGAAAAAAGAATTTAAAAAATCCAAGCATGTACTCTTCTATCATCACAGCAAAGGGTAGAGAGCATCTTTGGAGGCAGGTAGGGAAAATTTCAGTGTGGAGATGCTGAAGTGTGGTGCCTGTCCAGACAGCTAGATTTAGGTAACCTGAAACTCATCCTAGGCAACAAAATAAAGCAAAGTTATATACATGAAAAACATGTCAGGCATTTGAGCTTGGCTCATCAAAGCACCACACTGGCACCAGTGTTGTACTGCGTTTTATCACATTTAGCATGATCAATTTTTACTGTGGTCAGCTGTACATATTCTTTACTAATCATAAACTTACCACCCCACACTTTATGTAACTGCCAAAGAAACTATCCTGTAAATCCCAGCAGCTGCTCAGCAGTGAAGTGGGGCATGCAAAAAACTGCCCAAGAGGATTATCAAGAGAGGGAACTTCTCTTTCTGTTACGATATGTATCAAGAAGCATGTGAAGCCAAAGTTATGTTTGAACTGAAGATATGTAATTATTAAATCTAAATAGCTAGTATCAACACAGAGCTATACTGTGAATCGTAAAAAGGAGAAAAGGTATACAATAGACTCACGTCAGTAAAAACATTTAGAGTCTATCTGGATGTGGATTATATTTTAAATACCATGTTAAGATATGCATTTTTTAAACCAGGAGAAAAACTCTGTTAGAAAATTATTGCTGTGTTGCTACTGATATTTAATATGACACATAAGCAAAATGCTGCACTGTAGATGTTGGGTTTGTACTCTTAATTTCTCATTCGGAGTCCCTGCAAACCATATGAGTCAGAATGCGCGGGCCCTCTTGGAAATAAGGCTGCTTGTTCCTTTTTTCCATTACAGTCAGCATGGATATGATAACATGGCCACATAAGCTACAAAATGTGGGGGGAAGAGGGGTGTGTTTTCTCAGAAGTGCACAGGGACAGGATGAGTGACACTGACATGGGCTGTAACACAGGAAATTCCAGGGAGGTATTAGGAAACAAGTTTTCACAGTGAGACAGTAGAGCACTGGAGCAGGGGCCCTGTCAAGTTGTTCAGTGCTTCTCTTTGGAGATACTAAAAACTGGGTTGGATGGGGCCCTGGGCAACAGTTGGTCCTGTTTGGAGTGGAGGGCTGGACCTCGGTCTCCAGAGGTTCCATCCAACCTAAATTACTCTGATTCTAAAGCACCCTGAAATAACTTTGCTTTTTAAAAGGCTACTATTTCTAAACCATTTTAAATTACTACAGTTTACAATGTGGTACTATTGTCAGTGCTACCACCACATGTATTTCCCCAGCAGGTGTAATATTTCTGCTTCTCAGACAGGCAAATAACCCAGTACCAGTGACCTGGGAGGCTGCCTTGAACATCTTAAGCTAGCTCAACAAAGTGATTTCTCTCTCACAATCTTGGCATGCTTCCTTTCACCTCCATCCCTACCCCCAGCTGTGTCCTATAACTAGCTTTCTGCCTCTAAAATAATCAGCGACATTAGTTCTTTGCGATAACAACATCACGTTTTTGCCAAGTTTCAATTTTTAACGAGGTTTGCGGCTGTTCATTTCCAATCTGGGCTCTGATTCCCTCCGCATGCAGACAAGGAAAACATTGTTTGTGCTTCTGTAAGTCAACTGCCCAGAAATAAGTTACTTGTTGGAATGGTCTGTTTCCAAAAATAGAGGTCTCAAAATGTAATAGCATACAGCTAAAAAGGAGGTGCTTGACAGGCTTTCTACCACTTTGATAGCTACACTGGCTCATACTAACTCTCCAATAAAATCATATACACATCCAGAACCTATGCAAAATTTCAAGACAATGGTAGAGTTTCTGGGGTAGACAGTATTTCCTCTTCTCCACTTTAGTACCCATATAACTTCAACAAAATCAACTCAACAGTAAAAGGTCAAATGGCAACAGGTATTTCACAAAGGTTGAAAAATAATTTATGAGAGAAAATGTTCCTGCCATTTTTTGTCAACTCTCAACTTGCTCCCAAGTATGAAAAAAAGAACAACCTCACAGGCATCTGACATCAACAACTGCATCAGATTAGGCTTTGGACAGAGTAATATATTAGTCTTCATTATTATCATGATAGTTATTATGCTGTATATTCATCAGCTATTGAGCTGTGGCACACTTCAAGTCAGCAAGAATACCTGTAATTTCACAAGTACCAAACCCATCCACATGAACAAGGAAAGACAAAAGAAGCAAAAGCAAAAACAGGGAGATATTTAAACTATGACATAATGTTCAAGTGGAGCAGTGGCTGATACTTTCAAAATATTTTATGTCTAGAGCATATACAAACCCATTCACATATATACGACATCAACTTTGTCACTTGAAGGTTAGCAGTTTCTTTCATGTCATTCATGATGGTTTCTTCTTACGTCTAAGAAATAGAGCCTTACTATATTTCCTTCCTCCATTCATAATTTCCAATTTGAAAGGCTAGATTAATACAATAATAATGCTAGGCTGAGAAAGAAATTGTTTTGCCCTACACAAAATTTCTAATATTTTTTCTATGAATAAAAAGTCAAAAATCCAAACATGGCCTCAAGCCAAAAGTAATCCTAAATCAATTGAAAGGTTTTCCTTGATGGCTACAGGGTTGTGGTTTCTTTCTTTGTTTTTGTGTGTTTGTTGTTGAGGTTTTGGGTTGCTTTTTTGCTTTCTTTTTGTTTGTTTGCAGTCTTCTTAACTATAAATTATTATAGCTTTTGAAATAAACACCAAAGAGTAAAGCAGAACTATTTTGTTTAAACAGTGTGAATTTAGAATATCACAACAGTTTGGCAACTCCATCAAAAACATTTCAAAGTAGGAAATTCCTGACCACTTCCTATTAACATTGAGGCCAGGAAAATTGTGGTGTATCTTGCTACTTAGCCTGGCCTTTGTGTGCTTGACATGAAGTATTTCCACTACAAAACTGCAGTAAAGAGAGCGCATTCCAAACTCAACCATTTTAGAAATTGAAATGAACTGTGAGGTACATTTTATAAACTGTATCTACATAAGCTCTTCTAATTTGGTGACAATTCATTTAAGAAACAAAACAGAATAAACAGAAATTGCCTGCATGAAACTATGAGAAGCAATTTTATTGTATCTTATGCTTTGATTTTTAATTCATGGCTTTTATTGGTGCAAAAAGTATTTGAAAAGTGACTGAAACACTAATGAGCTTCTGTTGTGTACTCTGGGTAGTGAGTCAATCTCACACACCAAACTATCCACAGGCATCATGAAATACAATGGAAAGGGAAGTTGTACATCTGTGGCTCAGCATTGAATGAATTATTCTGTCCCTGGATCACCGTATTTAATCTTCAGATGTGTTACATCTGGTCTCAAGATTTACTGTTATTTCTTCAGATGTACAGGATTTAAAAGTATGGCTATGTTTTAAAAACTAGTTGGAAAAAAGAAAATCATTGGCTCTTCAACCACCATGTTACACGTTAACATGTTAAGCACATGCTGCTTCCTTTGTCCTGGTACAAATTTTTTGAAATTTTTGGAAGAGGAAATGGCTAATCATTAAGTTGAAGTGTTTAGGTAGGCTGGAACTCCTGATTTACAAAGGGAGTTTACAGATATTCTCTGTCCAAGAGAAAATAACTTGATAAATACTTTCTCTGGGGAGAGACACAGCCCCTGCATGGCTGAGGTACCTGCTGCCTAGATTTCATTGCCAAATTTCCAGGCACTGTTCTTACAGTCCTGAGCTGAGTACCTGTGTGCAGAACTCTGCATTCACAGGGAAAGGAGATGCCTCAGAGAACATGTTCAGAAACCAGCAAAATGGCTAAGGAGGGGTCAAAGTTAGCCAACTGGAACCATAAGTGCTAGTGGGGAACCCAATGATGCATTTTCAACCTAATTTCCCCTGTAGCATGAGTAGCAATGTGACTATTTAAACATCCTTGAATGTAGTCCAAGAGTGAGATTCATGAACATTAAAAATCTAAACTCTTTATTGTTTTTAGATAAGTCACACATCTTTTTATGTGCAAAAAGCAGTTGCAACTGAGGACTGCCCCTCAGCCCAGAGGAGTGTTATATGCAAGGCAGAAAATTTTCCTGAGTCTAGCCTAGCACATTCCCAGATGGAAGAGAGAAACCATCTTCAATCTCTCACATCCATGCTGAGCTCCCTAGAACAGACATGGGAAGGCTGCCCCACCCTTAAATTTGAGAGGGTGTGTTTGGTCCCCCCCCCCGACTTTTGCAGCCCCTTTGTAATTTTGCAGTGTAGCAAAATGTCAGGAATAATCACATGGATATGGCAGGCACTTCAATGCCTAGCTAGAAACAGAGCTTCCAGCTCTCAGAAAATTTTAATAAAGAAAATCTGAGCACTAATTGACTTGAGATGTGTGATTAGACTTGAGAACATGTTTAGGTTTCCAAATTTATTTTATTATCTAGTTTTGGGCCCACTGGGGCTTAGGTGTCAGTACTTCACTGGAATGCATGAAAATGGAAACAGAAGGAGCGAGGTAGTAGAAAACTGTTTGTCAGTGAATACTTCACACGTATGTACAGAGTGCAAGATGCTCCACAGTATCCAAGAATAACGAAGGACATTTTCTGTCACATCATGTCCCAGAGCAAAATCTTTAAATATGTAAAAGTGTTCAGCATTATGTATGCCTTAGTTGTTCCCAAACACAAATGCTCTCACTTGCAGCCTGAGACAGTCATGAAAGACTGGGAAATGTAAGTCCAGGACTGCACAACTTTCAAAAGTCCTGTAGCAGAACTGGGAGTCCTTTCACAGCTTAAACCTTCCTTAACAATCCTCAAGTGATGTCTAAGGTATTAGGTGACTTTACATAATTCACATCTTAGTTATTAAATACTTAACAGATTTATTATAACCAGAACACAAGCAAACACAGCTTTTTAAGAAACTTCACATTCTCATGGAAATAGCAGTCTTCATACTTGTCTGATCTCTGACATTGGCTTTCATTTGCTTCATTTTGTCAATGAAGTTGCTACTTTGCAGGCAGCTTTTAGCACTGATTTGAACAGCTGAGAAATTAACTTCAGCTGTCTCAAGTTACTAGCAATGAACTTCAGTCTATCCTAGTTTTACAGCAGAACAGCAGCAGCATCAATGTCTACAGGAATTTATTGCAATAAAAACACATCAACGAGGTGTTCACACACCATTCTCCTACTATTTTTCCAGAATGTTATTCCCTTATTAGAAACAAATAAATGATTTTTTTTTTTTTTTTTTTTGTAGTTCATATTTTGGGGAGCTCTTTCCTCTCATTTAACCACAAGGATGAAATAGGTAGTTTAAACTACTGAATAGCGATTTCAACAGAATTGTTGGTTCATGTAAATTACATACCCCCTGTGGCATATTTACTAACCAATCAAAATATTTTCTTCAAACAAAGCACTGCAATAAATTTAAATGAAAATAAGGACAACCACAACACACGACACATAATAAGAGATTTGTGCACAGCATGGAAAGTATCACATAAGTAAGAAAATTATGTTCATGCTTTACGGTGCAGAATTTTCAGAACAATACAGCATATTTATCATTTGTTGCAGTACAGTTATTTCCAACAACTTAATGAAAAACTCCAGTTATAAGTTACTATTGGACTCACTGGGAATAAAAAATTAATCTGAGCAAAGCAGTTAAAAAAACCATGCATATTCTATTAGAGCAGATCTTTTATCAGTCTTTAATATAAAGAACACTTACTGAAATGTACATTACAACCCTGCAAGAAAATTCAGTCCAATGATTTCTGGAGTCCATCACAAGCATAGAAGGAGTATAAAACATCTCTCATCAAAAATTATGGGACAAGGTGCAAACACCGGCTGAACAGAAAGGATTTATAAATACCCTGCAAAATAACTTCACAGACCTTCGAAAGACCAGTGTTAAAGACCCTCATTGCTAGTAAGCTCAGAAAGTCTTTCTCTTGGTTTTCTTCTGCTTTCTAAATAAATACCACACCCAGAACAGCATAAGAAATTACAACTTTGGAAAACGACATCTATCCCAACACAGGGTAGAAAGTATTGCATAAAACACCTCCGCATCTTCTTCTAAGGGACACAGTCCTTTGGTTTGTGAATTGACAGTCTCAGCATCTTTCTGTGTAAGCTTTTCCCTTTGGCTTAATGACTATTTTTTTATAGACATATATTTAGAGGAACCTGTACTGAGAATCCTGAATCAAGACACAGTAAAATTTCGTGCCTCTTCACATCTAGTTTTCCAATATATTGGCATTTGTCAGGGCTCACTGGCTGTGACAACATGAGCCTGCCTCTTTCAGACTTCCTGGTGCAGGATCCTCTGTGTACTGCGAAGTAGACAATTGGCTATAGCAGTGGAGTGCTGGGGCAGGAAAACAGTCCTGGGCGTGTTGCCTGCTTTCCCATGCTGTATGTCTGAGGAACCAGATGGTGATGCCAAGGAAGGGTGCAAGTCACGGCAGAGACTCCTGTCTTTGGTAGCAAGAGCCAGCCCTGCCCCCCCAGGCAGACGGCCTGCCTCAGCTCCCTCGTCTCTGTCTCTAGAAAAAAGGCATTTCTATGTGAAACTGTTAATGCAAAAAACTGGCTGCTGTCTGCAGGTAATGTAGGAAAGGCCTGTGACAAGTCCAGCCAGCATTCTAGCTTGATTCACCAATTTCCCTCACCAAAAAAAGTCATGCTCCCTGTTAAGCAGGCCACTTCCCTCATCTCTCTGCCACATTGCCACTTGTCCCTGTCCTGTTACTCACCACCAACAGTTTGCAGACATTTTTACAGAAGCAGTTTACTTTCTGATACCCATTTTCATTACTACTTATTTGTCCTCCAACAGGTCTCTACTAAGCTGAAGCTGCGTGTTCAAGAAGTACAAGTATTAACAATATACCAATATACTTAGTTATGCAATCCAGGCTCACAAAAGAGCAGTTTAAATTAAAGGCCAAATGTTTGAGATACTTTAAAATAGAGGGGACATCATGAAAATAGTGGGGACAAAGCAGAGGCAAATAAGAGGCATACGCAGCTGGAAGTAATGTTAAGGGGACAAGGGAGAAGCTGTACACTCATGGAAATTCACAATCATCTGTCACAGTCCATACACTAGCCTGATCTGCACCATTCTGATTTAGGGAAATGAGAAAACCTGGCAGCATGGAACTGAAGAGACTGTAATTTTAAGTCTTTTTGTATTGTTCAAGTGAATAAAAACAGCTAAGATATAAAAGTAAAATAGTAATTGGACAGAGAAGCTTGAATCAGAGACCTTTGTCCTGCAATACAAGAACAAGGAGTTATGTAATGAAACTGAATGCAGAGAAATTCAGAAATAAGAAACCTGATCAGTATTGTTTTGCAGAAAAACAAACAAACAAAACCAAAACAAACAAACAAAAAAACAAAACAAAACAAAAAAACCCACACAACCACAAAAAACCAAAATAAGAACAAGGATATATCTAAAGTTTTGACAGCCATACATAATTTGCACATATGTCAGCGATATTCAGATTTTGTCAAACCAAAATAACATTTTGAAAGGCTATTAAAGTCTCATGTTTTATCGTTTTAAACCCATCTTTAAATATCTGTAATCAGAATGAAAACAGTTGTGAAGAAGAAATTATCTATGTACTGTGTCACTTTTACAACTTCAGTTATCTGATGCTGTCAAATGCACTGTCAGAGCCAGATCATTGGCCAAGGCAGCACTGGGAACTGGTGCTCCCACAAACAAAGGGCTCATTACTCATCACTGAGGTTTCCCATAGCCATGGTTCTGCAAACTCAGTGATTCTCAAATAAACCAGGGTTCACAGACCGAAGGAGGAACTGGAAAAAAAAATCCTGAAATGCTGGAACTGGATTCACAAACTGCAGAAAATTGCAAACTATTCATCTGCATGCTACACTTCATTAAATATGTTGGATTTTTGTTAGAAGTTTGAACACGAAATTGTGGTATACAGAACATAAAAAGGATATATGAACACAGAAAGGATACATGAACATAGAAATTATATATTTCGGGAAAAAAAACCCACACCAATCAATCAAACAAGCAAAAAACACATGCACACACAAAATCACCACCACCACCACCATCACCAACCAAACCCCCATGTTTTTAATTCACTGTCTCACTGTACCATCCAGTGAAAAATCAAGCCCAGAGGTGAACTGAAAAATTCTTCCTTGGAATGGCAAGAAGAAAAACAAACTTACTGATTCCTGTCAGGTCCTGAGGTTTTTATTTTTAAAATATTATTATATTGCACGGAAACTTACAATTATCCCAAGCTGCTTTTAAAGACTGCAATTTGTTTGTGTATTATCTCCAACTACAGATACAAGAACAAACCATTTCAGCCTAGAAACTTAATGAAAAGTAAGCTCTGTCCTTTTCATATTATCAACAGTTTAATGTTTTTTTACTGAATCTTCTCTGAAACCTCCTCACCTCCACAGAGACAAAAGGTTAACTTCAATCTGGATATCCTGAATCCTGACTAGCTAGCACAGATGGCAGTGTGGCTTAGAGCCCAGAATCTAGTTTTAAATGTGTTAGCACTTGCCCATTTTGTAGAGAAAATACAAATAAAATAACACCAAGAATCCTCCAGTGTCCCTCCTGCAGTCCCCGTTTCCCCATAAGAAAAGCTAGTTTTCCACGTCTAGCTGGGATAACCTTAGGGCATCTCAGGTCTGTGGGACATACTTGCAGACGTGTTCAGTCCATACTGTTCATCAACCAGTACAACAGCTACATTTAAAGAAAAAGATAAACTAAAGCTTAAGGTTACAAACATGGACTAACAATATCAAAAATCTGCATTTCCTGGTCTCCATCACCTTGGATGAACCAGTTTGGCTATTTGTACATAAAAGTGTTTCTGATTAACTCCATGTGCAGGCACCCCTATTGCTAGGGTCTGGATGTGGAGCTGATCAGACACAGCTACTACACTCCAAATTCACACTCTGTTGTAATGAGAAACATTTGGAAGGGGAGCTAAGGCTGAATTGTCAGAAGTATTGAGGTCTCAGGCTTTTCAAAACAGGCACCGGAATTTACATACAGATTTACATATCATCTGTGGGGCTCTGTGTAGTACTTGCAGCATTCAGCTTTACTAAAGAAACAGAAGGTGGACTCAGTATCTTTTCACTCTTTACTCTCCTTTTACTGACACTGTTTGGAATTTTACATGTTCCTACTTCAAGTCCTCTTGAGGGGTAAACAGAGAAAATACCTGACCACTTACAGCACTACATTGACTTTAAGAGGGGAATGAAATCATACAAACTATAAATGTAACACAAAAATAAAGACTAAGAAACTAAATAAAATCTCAACCTTTGTATTGTTCAATATGCTTATTAAAATAAATCACTTACAGTAGCTTCTAGTTTTCATACCAGTATTTGCAAATGACTTTTCACCTTCCATTCCCTTACCATGTTTTAATCTCCAGTTAAGTGCAGCATTTCATAACCTTCAATAAACTTTTACTTCCAGATATCTGGCAGGCAAGGAAGTGCTATTCTCCCATGCTTCATAAACATGGTGCCTGGAAACTCGTTATTAAAACCATTTCTGTGAATGCTTGAGTTCTAATTCATTACTTCTTTGGAACTATTTAATGAAACCAAGATGGCCGATAATCAAGAAAGTTCTTCCAATGGGCATGAGTAACAGACCTTTCACAACCTGTTAGAAGATGTGCCAAGACTAGTTCCTTTCTTGTGGAATAGAATCCACAGGAATCAAGGTTTCTGATCAAAGTCCAACACCTTAGCACTGCCAAAATCTGACAAGCCCTTTTCCCCTCTTTCCTGAAAACAGCTCTGTAATCACACTGGATTTTAATAGGATAACTATCTCTTGGACTCAGGCTGAACTTGGTTGTATTAAACTATGATTAAACCATCAGATGGTTGCTACATATAGCATTACTTCATATATTTATTTTTAAACTGCACTCAAATTCTTATGCAACCTACTGCCACAGTTCACTGTATTTGTTTCTTTTTATACAAAGACATTTTTCTTCTGCCAGGGACACTGTATTAAGCATGAAGCGAAATATTTAAGCAGTAAAGCTGTATTCATTGAATTTGATAAAGCTATTCTGTTTTGACCAGCACATTTCTGAAGAGGTTTTACCATTTGGAAGCAAATTCTCCTGTACATTCTTTCACACTGTACTGCAGTGCAGAATAACTGCTCCTAACATTTTCACAGCCACAGTTCTCAGGAAAATGTCATGGCTACAAAATTCCCGCACCAAGATTTAGAGACTGAAATAACAAATTGACCATGCAGAAAACCAGTACAGATCTGGCAAAGTTTATTTGCTCACATTTTGCGTTGCAGCTCACAGACAATTTATTTCCAGCTCACCACTGAGGCACACCCCACTGGTAGGGGATGTAACGTGATGCCATGTGAAGTCATCTTTAAAATGTGAAAGTGGTGTAAAACTGTCCTCGAGTAAGAATCAGCCTTAACAGGGTCTCATGTAGACAAAATAAAGCAGATTTGAATATAGTATTCTGAACAGCAATTTCACACTCAAGCATCTTGGAGGAAGAAGGGCACCAAGATCTCTGCATGCAGCTTCCCACAGTTATGCTGATGTGATGCTTCCTGCAGAGTGGAGGCACAACCACACGCACAGACCGAGCAGCTCAAGCCTTCGCTGAGGAACTCGTGTGGACAAATGCCACTGCAGCCAGCCAACATCCTGCATCTGCAACACACACGGTTTTCTTAACTAATTTAATGCCACTGCAATCCTTTAAATAGTAAGACTTCTGTCAGTTGTTCTTATACAGCCTGGTCAGTTTGGGAAGTATGGCTAACCTTTAGATGTTATTTGATCGAATGAACTGGAGGAAATAGTGGTTCAATAGTAACATATGGCAGTCTGGACTTCTGAATTTCTAGTTTCTTTGTGTTACTGGTTTAGTGTACAGTCATAGCAATACGCCAGAGCTTGCTGGTGTTTCAGTTACCAGAAGAAAAAGTAAAGCACTGTCCAAAGTGTAATGTTTAATTAACATTTGCAGACTACCTTGACAGCCTTGTTGAAAGAGTCACTGGAACCGCGAATTCCAGGATAGTTAAGTTTGTGAGCCTCTGATCACTGCAAAGGAAGTGTACTGTATGTCTTGAGTTTCATTCTAGAATTTTTGCCCATAAAAATGTCCCAAAGTGAATAGTCACAAGCTTCAATTTAAGAGCTTGAGCTCAGTTCCTCGAGTGTGCCCAGCCATAGCAGTTATCCTGGCCAAGCATTGTGTCTAGTGGGAATGGGAGAAGCATGCTCTGGTACAAAAAGGTCTGACTGTCCTCTAAAGGAAGGACAGTAATCATAACATGCAGCTTACGATGAAAAGTCAGAAGGACTTCAGTACACAGAGAACTGCTCTCTTCCTCAGGGAGCAAAGAAACAGTTCCAGTTCTTCTGTTTGAGTCAAATCACTGTTAAATGTGTGTGCCAATGACCTAATTCCACTTTCTAAAGATGTATTACTTACGCAAGAGAGACCATAACAACCTCTTCACAACTATTCCCAGTCAACTGCAGAGTTACATATTTGCAATACGTACAGTGCATAGTGAAATGTAACAGTAAGAAAATACGAAGAACCCAATTTAGCAGAGGTATTATAATAAGTTAATAAAGCCTCAGTTACATCTCAATACAGTAAAACAAATTATCAGATTTCACTCCACACATTTATGGAAATTTTAGCACCTACAGAGAAATAAGTTAGCTTCTGGAGGCATTGATATGTTAAAATTTAAGATGTTATGGAAGCATGAAAATATCATCAATAAATGATAACATAAACCTCTAATTTAGCATCATTTTTCTTTTAAACCTACAAGATGGCAAGAAAATTTTTTTTCCTCTCACAGCTCTCTCCACTCAATAGTTACTTATATGCACACAGCATTCTTCAACTAAACAGCATCTAACAGCTTATAGTAGTGCAATCATCACAGTTAATATTTTGAGAGAGTTTCTATAGGAAACTTAATTGTCACTGTATGCTTCGACTTGTATTAAGAACAGTTCTTGTGACTCTAATGTTTTGCATTGATTCAGCTGCAAAATGCTGACACAAAGCCTTACAACTGGCTACATTGGCTAAATTCTCAGCTAGAACTAAATCACACTGAGGTATAACAGGTTTGGCTATGACATACCATTCCCTTGAATCATAATTTTGTGTCAGACCTGGTAAAACTGTCATTGCAACCTACTTAAAGATAATCAGACTTTCTATGTCTGCCTACAGCTACCAAGGAGTTGCTTCTTATGGGAAGGAACTATGGGAACATGCAACAGAGTCTGCATCTGGTGGTATTTAGGTCTGTTCAGAGCAGTTCCATTCAGCCCAGGGCTTCCAGTGTGGGGCTGACACATGCAACCTCCCAGCAGTCATCATGTGAGAAAATACTGTGGGCTTGGACACAAACGGAACCAGCTTGGTATCAGAACTTGGTTCATTTTTTCCTACCCATTACTGGTGTGATACTCTTCCCTGTCAAGTTTGTTTTTCCTACTGATTTCAGTGCGAGAAGAATTTTCATTCCAAAATACTCTCATTATTTTAAAAAGTCTTCTCATAAAGGTAAAACACCCAAGCATCATAAAACTGGAAATGGGGGTATTTCTCTCTCTCTAAATGCAGAAACCTTACGTTCACAGAAACAATTTGAAAACAGCCCAAAATTCTGAAAGTAACCGTTTCCTGTGAAAAAGCTAACATGCACTGCAAACCTCAATGAGTTTTACTCTATACTTTGTATCTAAAATGTAGCTGTTCACATCCTGGCACAACCCAACCAGCCAGGAAAAAGTCTGTGTTTTTCTCTTCTGCCAACAGTTACTTTATAGCTTGAGCAGGTATTTAAATTGCTCCCATTAGCTTGAGCACTAACTCAGCTGCAACAGCCAGCAGACCAAACTCTTCTTTTGGTGCAATGGTCCTTAGACCTCCCACCCCACCACCACACATAGACATAGGTGATGGCTGAAATTGCTTGAAAATCCTTCCTGGTGTAATCCTAGCATGGGAGAAGCAAAGCAGATCCTTCTGCCAGCGCTGCTGTTTGGCCAGGGTGCAGGAAACCCTTCCCTTCGAGCTGCTTAGAAGGCAGATTATCTCATGTTAGTGCCAAATGGGGAAGTTAAAGTCACAACAAGTGATCATGTGCCTGATAATGTTTGTACACATGATGATCACACTTCCTAGTAAACTAATTAGGGTATTTTGGCATGCTTACATCCATAAATGTGTTACAAGACATCTATGCTTAGATACTTGTAAGATAAATTACCTGCCATCATGAGAAAACATGTACAGCTAGAAATAACTGAGGAGATGGGAAGCAGTTTTCCAAGTTATTTCCATTAAGGAATACAAAGGTTAAAAAACCAAAAAACAAACAAACAAAAAAAAAACAAAAAAAACAACAACAAAACAAAAAAAAACCAAAAAAACCCCCACAAAACCAAAAAAAAAGCCAGCTACAATTTAGATACACCCTGCTACACACCTGCCTTGCAGCCAGACAGGAATAATTTACTAACCGAAGTAGACAGTGTAATCCTGTAATCCCTGTGCTGCAACCCAAAACAAATGTGTCAACAAAAGTACATGACTAATTCAGGACCACTTCTTTTTCCACAAGACTGGACATATTAATGTCAGTGTTGGATCTTCCTATCTACTACTTTGTTGCAGTTTATTACTAAAATAAGGTTTGATAATGAGATGTGAAAATAAAGGCTTTTTAGAATTCCCATAGCAAGTGTTAAAAGCCTAGACACCCTCATTCATCATGTCTTGGAACTAAAGCTACCATTACTTTTGAGGTTTCATATAGAAAAGTACATTGGTGTAGTAATGAACATGAGAGTGGATAAAGACTGCCTATTTGATGTACACAAGAGAAATAATAAAATTTGTACTGCAGAACTACAAGTGATTAAAACTTCATTTTTCTTTGATTGCATGACAAGAAAAATACCAACAAAAAGGCGGGGGAGCGATTTTTTTTTTCCCCCCCCAATTCCAGAGACCAATGCACCCTAAAAATACCTCCATATGTTTAGTCAAAATTCTGCAAACATGAACACATTGGTTTTCTTATCTCTTACTGGAAGACACACACATTTATGGTGAGCAGGAGATGTTTACTGTAACCCACATTGAATACTTCTGAGATTAGATGGAGGGCAGTGAGGGAACGTTCATTCATAGTTACAATTTTCTTGAAATCTTGCTACCTCATAAAGCAGCAGCAGCACTCCAATACATCTTTCTTCACACACATATTAAAAACTTCCAGACATGGGGAAATGAGTTCATTAACAAACTGAATACAATTAAGATGAAGCATCCTGAAATGCTTATTTCCCCATTAATTGTTTTGATGTTACAAGATAAAAATCTCTGAAGAGACTTTCACAGCAAACCAGTGTCTATAAAGCATTTTGTAAAGTTAGTAAGTCTTTACACAAGATTTTGGTCTCATTCCCCCAGATGTCATCTATTTCAGTTTGTCAAATAAAAATAGATAACTAAATAGCTAAGAAATTAAATCAGCATTAGTGTATGCTTAAATTTTTAAGCTCTGAAAATTGTTACAGATGTAATGTCAACCATATGCTTAGTATCTAGCTGAATTATTATCATTTTATCTAATGGTAATTAAGAATTCCCATGTATATGGTGAAGAAACCTAACTATTTGCATACAGCATAAACCATAGCACATTATGGCTTAATCAAAAAAAGAAACCCTATGCGCTCATTTTTTCCTGTCTAAACTGAATTAAGCTTCTTTAAGAGAAATTACTTCATATCATATGCAGCTTCTTATCTTACATCAACTACTTCATAATATGCCTGATTAAAATATCAAGGAATGTTTCTATTTTGCTGTCCAGTCATTCTAATTTCTTATTTTCTCTACCAAGAGCAATCAATAATTCATTGCAAAAATGTGTGCTTCACATTTGTTTCCGGCAGTCATTCCATTGCCTTTTAACTAACGGGAAAATGGCCATAATCCAGTCTTGACAAGTACCCATCTCATTAATGCCTTTTTAATCACCAAGGATGACATCCCTGTCAAGTTCTAGATAAATTACGTCAAAACACATTCAACACACAAAAGCAGAATTCTCTTCTACATTTGAGTATAAATGGGTTTATTATGGAAACCTGAAATTAAAAAGCAGTGGGTAACAATACAGGGAAAAAAATTAAAGAAAATATGCAAAAGCAATTGTTTTAGTGACATGTTGAAGAGCCAAGGTGTTTTGGTTTGGCTGATTGTTGGGTGTGTGTTGGGGTGGGGGGGGAAGGGGTGTTTTTGTTTGTTGGTTTGGTTTGCTGGGGTTTTGTTTTCATTTTCTCCAATCCTTGTCTTTCCTTCTATCACAAAAGTGTATGAACTATCAAGATTACTATTTCTTTTTCCTCCCACTGTTGTTGTTCCACTGCCATTGAAATGCCTCAGCCCTTCTCCTCTCTTGCTTTGCACACCCCTGTCTGACAGCTTCTTCCTCAACATTGCCTCAGGGCCAGCACAGGGTTCACCAAGAGCACAGCAAGATAGAGGCTATGATTTCAGTTTCAGTGCTAGTTCTTCAGCCAGGAGCAGTAATTGCAGCAAAATGAATCCAACTTTAACGATGTAGCTCCAGGCTAAAGCGTGTTAAGTATCTCAGGGGTCTGATATGAGCACAGGCTGGTCAGCATTAGCAGAACTAAAAGGTGCAGCAAAATGCTCACACACAACTTCAGAGAATTCAGGAAACCTTGAAAGGAATATTCACCAGGGCTAGCTTCAGCCAACTGAGTTTTCTCTCCCTTGGCTTCCTCCAGAAGTAATGAAAGAAGAGAGCAACTCAGCAGGAGCCCAACTTTGATCCTTTGAATCAGCCCTGGAAGAACTTGTCTGCCATTAACTACAGAGAAGATTAGCCTTTTTCATTGCCTCCCTTTTGTCTGTACTCAGGCCATGCAAGCAGACTTTAAAAGTGTATAATTTGTCAAATGAATAATGAAAAACATATCCCTGACAAAAAGGCCACCTGCTCCCAAATTTCAAGGCTGTGCTCCCAACTATGGAACTCAGTAGATAAAGCCAAGAATAAAAGCTGCTGGAATTATTTTAAATTTAAAACACTTTTTTTCTCCTCCCCTTCTTTCCAGAAACTGTGCAACCACTTTGCCCAAAACTTAAAAAAAAAAACCCAAACAAACAAAAAAAACCTCCACACCACACTACACACACACACACAAAAAAACACCACTAAGAAAAGGATTAAACTATAACTGAAAACTTAAAACATACAAGTATAAAAACGTAGCTCTTGGTCCCATCAGGAATATTGTGTCTTGGCTCCCATAGGTCATTCCAGTAAGGTACAAAATTGTCTGTAGTCAAACAACGGCAAAGTACCATACTACTAAATACATACCATATTGAGGAAAAAAAACCCCAAGCAACTACAGGGATATACAGAGTATTATTACTCACTGAATTATAATGTCATACAACAGTGAAGAGTCACACAGAACAATCCATTCATGGGGGTCAGTTTGCGGCATTACGAAATGCTATATCATCACTAAGCACATACAATATTTTTTGGCCCATACCCTTATCTTCAGAAAGGAAACTAAAAAAAGGCGAAGGCTGAAAGTTTTGCTGGATGTCCAACCTCAAGATTCATCCCAATAAAAACACATCCCTCCCCATCAAAGAAATACCCCCTCTCCCCTCAAAGACCCCAAATCTACCCCTTATCACCTTCCCTCCTGCCCCAAGAAAAGGGAGCAGCATTGCAGGAACACTAGTTTAGCTGAATTTCACCAGATGTTTTTTAGGTAAAAATGTATATCTTGATTACTGCTGTTATCACAAACTGAGACCTTCAATATATTCAGACCATAAAAAATGTTACTCAAACCTCAGTTTTAGCAGTTTCTGTGATAAAAAGTTTAACCAAATAAATGCATTTCATGAACATATCCTTTTTACTGTTTCTCCAAATGGATTAACTGACCACATGGTACAATTTTAATTATGAAAGTCTCTCAACATCTCAAGATCTTAATAATGTATTTCCAAATACTGTCTAGGCTAGTCAAGGTAAAGCAAGACAACAAATACACAATTGAAGGAAATTTTGAAGAGTTTTCAATCATTTTCTATAAACAACTCATTTAAATAAGGGGCAATAAGACATAATTTGACATTTCTGATAATATCTCATGAAATGAAGTTTCTCACTACTATTTGTGGCTGGCGTTTAGAAAAGTTTACTGGGGAACTGATAGCCAAGTGGTAACTTTAATGTATTTTATATTTTGAAACATTAAAAAGAGCGACATCATTAACACATTCATATTCCCTGAAGGTTTCTAGGCATGACTTCAAAATAAGGTTTTGAACATCTGTCAGATGAGTAAAACTGTGTGTCTTATCCATCTGACTCACATTGGCTAGGTATCTGCTCTTCTCAGTAACACTGTAACTGGAATTCTACCACTCAGGCCTTCTAATTATCATCTACAACTCCTCTTCCATCCATAAGGGATTATAACCCTTTCCAAACTTTTCAAATTAGAAAATATAATTTTCTTATGTTTCACAAAGACCAGGAGAAGAAGAAAACCCAGTGAAATATGTTGATGCAAAAAAGCCCAAACAGAAAACCCCAAACCACCACCACAAAAACAACTCTAAAGTATTCCTGCTTTTCCACATATCACTGCTTCTGATGTTTATTAGGTTCTGTCCACTGAACTTAATGTTACTGCATTAATATATCTGAGGAGAGAATTTGGCTAAGAGTGGTTAGAAAGTATGGCAGTGGGTCAATATTTAGACTTCTCTGCCAAGGGCAACAGTGTTGAATATTATAAACATTCTGCTGAGTTTCAGTGTCACCATATGCCAAGCTGTTCCCTTCCCACATATGGACCATAAACCTCTGGAAGTGGAGGTGGCAATCTGGGGCTTTAAAGCAGCTTAGGACAGTTAGCCACTGAATGCCCCATTGGCTGGGCATTTAATTCCTTTTATTCTCTCTCTAAACAGTTCATCTTTCTTGCGAAGTCTCCTAACATAGTGGATGCCACACATATAAAATAATGTTCCCATACATCAGATTTCTAAAGTTATTCAGCTGCCTCAGGACCTAATGGGATTGTCAAAAGTACTGAGTAATTTAACATTTATTGATTTCAATGGAAGTAAGCAATCACATGATTATCTGCATCTGTAAGCAGACCAACATCTATAATTTAACTAGATGTATAATGAGATCACCTAACTGGATACTCCAATTTTGTCATTGCTAGTGGTGTGACTTCCAAAGACGCTGAGTCTTTGCAAATCCAAGTGACTCAGAGCTTTGTAGATGCTCAGCACTTCTGAAAAGGCAGGCTCTAAGCACACCAGCCCTAATCAGGAGTGGAAGGCTACCTTTGATCAGGTACACCTGACACAGCGTGTTTATTTAAAGTGCTGAAGTATCACACACCATATGCCAAGAGTGTCTGCCTGAACAAGAGACTAAGGGACCCTTCCACTTTCATTCAGAACTGACTTGATATTCCAAGAGTTGTGTTTAGCGAGGCTGGAGGAACAAAAGCTATTAATATTTCAAGGATTCTTACCACATACATTAAAATTTTCAAAGTAAGTTGCCTTTAAAAACTTGTCTTTGCCAAACACAGTGTTGCCTCCATGCTGTCCTAGTCTCTGAAGAAATGGGACCAAAGGTACAAATCCATTTCTCTGAAAACTACTTAGGAATTTATTTATACCTTTTGGGAAAGTTGGCTGGCATGTCACTGTCTCACAGTTTTCCGAAGGATTTTGTTTTTCACACAGCAAGAATCTATTGTACTCAAGACCATCCCGACAAACTAAAAGTTTTTCTAGACATGACAAATAGCTAGCATCAAAGAAATGAAACAGAGCAGGGTGGTGAGAAACTCGAGTGTGTAGAATAATTTGACAGGGATGTAAAGACTACCATTCATTGAAATAATCTCACTTTTGAGGTATGCTTTTAACCTCTGCTCTTCAGGGAGTTCTCAGCCCTAGCCCAAAAGTAGAGCTCATTGCAACAAATCACATACTTTGTCTGTCCTAGAAGGAAGTTTCTCATTAATTGTGGAGACCGTATTTCTTCAACACTTAATGTGAAATTCTATAATAGAGAATAGACACAAACAAGATGGAGAAAAGGTTCTGTCTCATTAGTCTTTATTAGCACTAGTATAAAATACAGAATAATATACCAGTAATAGCTATGTGGTGCTTGTTTTGTAAGTAGGCTAAAGAGGTTGAAGTAAATATTACAAATATAGCTTTGCTTAGGACACACAAATGAGAAATCAAGACATTAGCAGAACCAAGGCTAAAAAACCACAAACAAACAAACAAAAAAAAAAACACAAAAAAACAAAAATGGACCTTTTGATTTCAGTGCCAGGAAACAATTTCAGAGGCACAAAATACAATGTCATGCTAAAAAGTGTCTTGCAGATGAGCAGAATTTGGGCATGGCTTATTTCTGTGTCTGAAAACTTCTAGATCCAGGTTTCAGACCACACTAGTTCTCCTTGAATTGGAATCCATTAAAACATTGACGCTGAGGTTGGATACCGGGATTTCTCAAATGCTTTTATATGGGACACTAAGTCTTAACATAGCCTTATGTTTCTTAAGCATCTATCCTTCCTTTCTTAGGCACAGACAGATTTCCTTTCCCATTCACAAGTCATATAATATCTTTCCAATGACTATATAAATTGTTCACATAATAGAATAATATTAGCAATGTGGTTTTGTCTTCCTTTTAGTGCAACTTTAAAACTGAAAATGAAGAGGACAGTTAAAACCATCTGATTAGCTAGCTCTCTGAAGATCAAATACTTTCCATATACTTCCTAGACCACCAATAACTAGTGAACCACAGAGTAGAAGCCTCTGTGACACAGTGGAAAGTCAAGATAAACGTAGCCAAACAGTGAGATTTGCTCACTCAATTATTCAAGTAATTCTTAGCACTGTTACTTTAAGTCCACCAAGTATACAAGGACTAATGCAGTATCAAGTGACTGTAAAATTCTGCAACTAGGTAATTAATTGAGCTTAGTGGGGGTGAGGGGTGTATGGGTGTGAGAGAGAGTTTCTGATTAGCTAGATTCCAAAGATTCTTTAGTCAGAGAAAATATTTAAGGTGCAACTACACAAAGCTCTCCAACAATATTATCATTTTGTTTTGAGGGTTGTTACTTTTTTCTGTTAAATACTTACATAGTTAGGGTTTTGTTGTCAGGGTTTTTTTTGCAGGGGAGGGGTTTTTTGTTGGTTTTGGAGGATTTTGTTTGGGTTTTTGTTAAATACTTATTTAAAAATAATAAAGGAATAATTTTCACAGTTATAGGAATACAAAGATATTATAGAAAAAACACACAAAATACTACCTGTTCAGCTGCCATGCAAAGGTTTTCAACTAATGATAGGTTAGATTCATTTTTTTAATACTAGTGAAAGAATTTAGGGGCATAGGAATACAAACAAACAAAAATGTTTTGTTTTTTGTTTGTTTTGTTTTGTTTTTTTGTTTGTTTGTTTGGGCTTTTTTGTGTTTTTTGTTTTGTTTTGTTGTTTTGTTTTGTTTTGTTTTGTTTTTTTGGTTTTGTTTTGTTTTTAAGAATAGCTAAATGAAACTTTTGCCCTTGAAGCACACTGAGGCTTTTCCTAATTCAGAAGAGTTTCAGGGCATTAGATTTTCTATTTTCTTCCTTTAATAGATTCAGGATTTATTTCCTCGGTTGCTCAGCATTCCTTCTATTTTCCTGTTAGTCCTCTTTGCTTGGTCAGCCACTCACAGACAGCTATTGATATAGTGCAACTGTAGGTTTCGGCACAACATAGTCCAGACAATAAACACTTAGCAGTTATCTCTAGCTCAGTCTACAGAAAGAGAATTATACCCCGCTCAGTCTTCAGTTCCCAGAACTCAGCTGGAAAGTCAGCAGCCAATGTATTATAATCTCAAAGCTCCCTAAAAATATCTGTGTTAACACTAAATGAGATGGACAAAAGCAAAAGGAACCTGAACCAGATATTTCCTGAACAAAGCCAGTTTCACTCAGGTCTGAGACCCTACAAAGCTTTATTCAAAGTAGTTGTTTCTTTTTCCAAGAGTTTGCATATGTTAGATGCCAGCTGGCAAAACCCAGCCTGTCACCCCAGTAAAACTACCTTCCCAAACAGCCCCAGCCTCCAGTAAAGTGTCACTACAGACAAACGCCAATTGAGAACATATGCCCTTTGCTGCTCTGACACTGTCCTTTCTCAGTATAGCACCTTTCTCAGCAAGGACGCATGGCACTGGGAAAAGCAGCCAACTCTGCATATGTTCCAATAATACAGCAACATTGCCAGCTGTGCGCTGGTGAGTTTTGGAGTCTCATGCAGACCAACACAGGAATATAAGAGGTGTGGATTGCATTCTAAGGTTTTAATTGAAATTAATACAATTTTCTTGAGGCTTAAATTCCTTCTCCTTAGCTCCTTACCTGATCAATGATGGAGGAAATTTAAGAGAAACAGATGAGAAGAGAAATAACAAAGGTCCTTGTCTCCGAGGGAGACAATGAGCTAGCAAAAGTGCAGCCATGGCAGCTTAGCAGTTATGCTCTAGCCTGTTGTACAATAATTAGAACTGACAAGGTAATTTATACCTTGGCTTCTACAGAAGAGAGAATGGCATGATCACTAGTTCCATTGCTTTTAGATTACTAAGATTTCATTACTGAATAAACTGAGAACTGTTTTATTCCTGAAACAAAAGAAACTAAATACCAAGATGTAATATTCAATCTTGGAAACTCCACTTTTCAAAAGAAATTACAAACCAAGCAGACCAGCACAAAAAAAGTGCAGAATATCCCATCTATTGCAGTGGGCAAAGAAACATGGGATGGTTTTGTGTTTCTTTGGTTGGTTTAGGGGTTTTTTTGGTCTTTTTGTTTGTTTATTTGTTTTGCATGTGTGTGTGTGTCAAACCCATACACATAAAGATATACATAGTATGTGGCCAAAGCCCTTTCCATTACTGTAGGATAAACACTATCAGTCAAATTAAATCAGACAGGATGACTTTACCCAACTTGACCTGAACAACAGCCCATTTTCAAGCTGCATAGCAAGGCAGTGTGCTGCAGATAAAAACACGGCTTTGGGAATGATGCAGAGCCCATCATTGTCCCACTAGTTAGTCTCTCTATACCAAAGATTGAGAAGGGTAACATTTAATGTCTAGGTGAAAGGAGGTGTAGTAACTTTACCCATCCTTGCACATGTGTAATTTGCAAGAGGGAAGAGATAAGCACGTGGGAGGGCACTAGGTGTGTTCACCAGGTATTTAGTATTGGCTTATTACCCCAAAGTTTTGAACAAAATGGTGACCTTGGTCTCAGCAACTGTGTTTCCATTCAGTACTAAGGAAAACATCAAACATCCCAATAATTGCAAGTTCAGCAGCAATACTGTAGTAAGATCATAACTTAACTGGCACAAAGTAAGTAGGTTTTTGAAATTGAAAGCAATTAAACTATTTGCATGTTTGTATGTTAACATTCATTTTTGTAAGAGTTTTTTTGGGGTCATTGGAAAGGAGGCATTTGAATAACAAGCCCTTAAATTTTAATCACACATTATCTATTCACAAGCATGTCAGGTGGCTGAATGGAAAAAAATAACCAATAATTAAAATAGAATTTTACTCAGAGGAACAGAGGAAAAGATACAACTCCTGTACTTTAATAAATCCAGCTCCTGTTTAATACACAACCAAAACAAATGAAAGATTCTAGTTCTTGATTTGCAAGAATTCAACAACTAATACTGCTGCTTAAGGGATAGTATTTCAGCAGACATCTGGAGAATCTACTGATTAATTAATAGATTCATTAATTACACGGCTGCAGTGTTAGAAGAGAATTTAATTGTTTGGATTAATAACCCTACTAATTAGTCATAAAGAAAATCATCATCAACCCATAGAGTTAAGAAAATGCTGACTTCCTAAATGCCCATCTGCATGATTAACTTCACATTTCTAGAACACGTTAGCTAACTAGTGACTTACAAGACTGTATGTGCCAAATGTAATTAAACATCATTTACCTATTTCTTGATTCTTCAGTACAGCTCCAATGTGGGAATCTGAGAAAAACTATAAGCACCAAGCTTGTGAGAGGATACATAAATCATGAAGCAGCCTATGAATATTATTTAATTTAAAATCATCAAGGTATTCAAGTGATACACAACAGCAGAGAAGCCTACGTAAAAGCCTGAAAGGGTTGCACTGTTTGTGAATAATCTTATTTAATTGTCTTGTCTCACCAAAAAGATGGGCATATCACTTTCTACAAAAGAAATATTGTAATTTTATGAGGTATTTCATATGAACCGTAATCATCTACAATGCATGACAGCCAGCTTAGAGTGCTTTCTAATAACAAGCTGAAGACCTCATTGCAGAATGTTCTGGTCATCATAGTTGAATCTGACGGCACACCAACGCGATGTAAAATACGCTAATAATTCTGATACTGGTCTTCCTCCTCTGTGTGTAAGTTACCCAAATGTATAATGGAGATAGTAAATCAGGGGATATTGCAAAAATAAATTGATGAACTTTGTGAAGTGTAAAGTTGCTTCACTGACATCCAGCTTAAAAGCCCACAGAGAAATGAATATTTTTTGCATTAAATATAGTTTAATTAGCATACAGAAACGTACTAGGGATATAGTGAGGAAAAAGTAACATTTTGCACATCACACACCCCATGTAATGAAAAAAGTTTGACCAGTTGGGGGAAAAAAAAAAAATCTGGGAAACAGCATATGCATGGAAGGAGAGGAGAAAGGGCCAAGAAGCTAGAATTGCACAGGTAACTACAGCTTGATGTTTTCTCCATTCTGAGTGCTTGTTTCTGCAGCCATAATATTTTCTTCCTGCCTTCCTGAATTCTTTAGCTTATTGAGTCTTTAGATGCTGTTTATTTTTGGAAAACTAGGTGTATTGGCAAAGCCCAAGACTGAAAGAAACCACTCTACATTGAATTCTAAAAGCTGCTTACTCAAATAAAAATTCACAGAGGTTCCTGGTAGAATCTCAATGGGGAAGAGATATGAAGGCTGTTTTTAAACTCCTGCTGCATCACTTTACGCCCAACTCCCTCTGGCCTAGGAAGTCAAAGAAATCTCTTCATGAACGTATACCACATCATTATAATAGACGACACGACAATGGGAAAGAAATCTAACTTAAAACTCAAGTGAATCTACCACTTAAACAAGCATATAGGATGCTTGTCATTGTTAGTTTTGTTCAGGGTGATTACTTTACCTGAAATGCAATGCTTGGATATTACTATCAAAACCAAAACTCCTTTTCGAGAATTCCCAAAAATTCTGCAGTTGTATGATAAATCAGAAGTTTCTTAACAGAATATTGACCAAATAAGTTCAATTGATACTTGCCATTAACTTCAGTCCTACCAAATAGTTGCACATTTGTGTGTACCATAAGCCCGGTCCTTCCAAAACAATTTACATCTCAGCAAGAACATGATTCGCAGAGTGAGAACCAAGTAAAGAGTGAGAGGGGTGCTTAGAGAAGCTTTCAGAGACCGCTTGGGTAAAGATGGAGTAGAAGGAAGTGTTTCAGTTTTTGCACAACTAGGAAACAAACAATGGTAGCAATAATATGGAGGTTTGGTAGGAAAGTGCGGTTTTGTTGGAAAAAGTGGTTAGCATACAGTTATAGTTGCAAGATTAGAGAGTAGAATGTGCAGTAGATGACCTGTGACATCTGAGATCTCATACACAAAAAATATACCTTTCCCCACCATTCACAGGTAATACACAGTCCAACTTCTAATTTCTTTACAGCCTGAGTCTCTTAAAAAGGTAATCAAAGAGTCTTAACTAGTGATGCAGAACTTAGTGCTGTCTCTAATCTCCACCCTCCTATGTCTCTTGCCTCCTAAAAGCATGTGCTAATAATCAGATTAGAGACTAGACCATGCTAGAGAGCTCTCTGTCTCCTGTTGCACTTTGCGATGCTTGTTTGTACAAAGACGAAGTTTCTTGGGGTTACAAAGAAAGTACAAGGGAGAGAGAAGGAAAACAAAAACAAACAAGCATACACCCCAAAACAAACAAATGGAAAAAAAACCTACAAAACAACAACAACAAAACAAACCACACAACACAACAAACCACAAAAAACTCACTCCACAGTCTGTGACAAGAGCACTGATCCACTGTTATATGAATCAACACCTTTTTCTAGCAGAATTATCTGTTTTATCCAGTTACTGTTTTATACAAAATATACAGGTAGCAGAATAAAAACCACAATACTGAGTACTTCCCCATTAAAACTAGTTGCCTACTGGTTTTAGCAGCTTGCTTTAATTTTGTTGCACGGATTTCATGACAACTGGAAATAGTTGATGAAGTCCTCTGGATAACCTGGACAGAAGAAAAATGAATCAAAGAAAATGACATGGGTCAAACACTAGGTTGAAGGGAAAAAAAACAATTATTTCAGGCTTCTTTTATACCATATTTATAGAAAACAGTAAATGATTGTTTTCACTGACAGAAAAAGAAAAAATTTACACACACATTTTGAGAAACAGGTCCAAAATATAGCAAAATATGTTCAAAGGAACATTGCGTTGCAGGAAACCATGTTCTTGCTTTCTGTAAGTATTCCAAAAGTTAACAAAAACACTCTAGACAAAACCAAACATTAAAACCTGTGGTAGGACAAATTCTTTAAGTAGATTTACTTCAGGTATAAAACCCTCAGATTCCTATTACATGGTGTTAGGAAAAGACAGATATCTATTCAGATTGCTGTGACTGCAGTCAATAAATGAATTTCATCACTGCTGCTGACAAAACAGTCAGTACAGAAATGTGCCTGACAAGCATAAAGAGAATTACAAGGAATTGAATGACTTATTGTTTACATTACATTAATAAACGAAGTACCTAGAGAAACATGGATCAAGTGGGATCAACTAGTTAAAAATAAATCTTCAATATTGCATTTTTTAAAATAACCTTTACTCATAACTTATATTGTGACTTTTCGTATTAATTTTTCCTCTGCATTTGACACCCTTTCCTCTTGATGCCTATTTGTGTACTGCATATAGTCAATGATTCTGTTTACCTGACACGCACACGTATAAAATACATAAGTTACCATATCATACATTTAAATTGCAAACATAAGCAAAAAGTAGATTATTTTCTGAGCATGGAATGGCTTAACTGAACAGAAAAGTAACTTAAAGAAGAATGCATTGAACCAAACTACTGGAAATAAACAAATAGTACATGAAAACTATTGGTGATTTAACTAGCAACTCTCTCTGGTCTGTTAGTTTTCTCTTTTTCCTTTTATTTTTCTTGGCATTTTATAAAACTATGTAAGTCAAACTATGTAATTATTTAAGGTGGTACAGATTAAGCCAGTTAAAAGATTTTTTTTTTTCTCCTCTTCAACTGAAATATCAGGAGAGAAAACTTGAACTTCTAGCTTTGCTGACACACAACCACATTCAGCCTTTAGCAACTGGTCAGCATCCACAGCTGACAGGTGATATGTGAAACAACAGATGAAGATAAAGCTAAATGTCCTTGCTGCTATTGCAAAAGCTTTTTGTAATGACTTTTTTTTTTTTAAACATATATAGAAAATATTATTACCACTACAGTCCAGTTTATTGGAATACCTCTTGTAGCTGAACTATTATTACAACACTCCTTAAATTGCTTGCATTATTATACTGTATTGAGAATAGGAAAGAGCAATAAAATTCAAGTCAACAAAAGTGTATTTGTTTTAAAAGAGGGTAATTTTTATGATACAGAATACACAAGAAAGAAAAGGAAGTTTATATGAGAGAAAACAATGGTCACAAAAAAAAAAAAGTTTAAAAATCAGGCAATTTGGAAACATGAAACTGATGACTAGAGTTCTACTACATGGAAAGAGGGAAATCTGGGACAATGAGTTTTTAGACCTGTGCTTGACCATAACAAGAGTCTTGTGACACCAGTACATTTAAATGTGATTCTTGCTTCTTTATTTAAATACTAGCTGGGGGGTGGTGGAAATTACGATTTTTTTCTTTGTGGATTTTTTTTTTGGGGGGGGGGGGGGGG